>CAUJNA010003024.1:537500-620000 GCA_963377175.1 Effrenium voratum | reverse complement strand
ACGCACGCAAACGGGTGGTTGGTGTTTGTGGTTGTGCACCCTCTTTTCTGAAGGTACTCTGCCTCCAAATCTTATGGAAGCTGACTAGAGACAATCGGTTTGCTTGACTTCAAAGTACCCCACAATCCCAGCACACTTGTTTGGTTGCCATTCCTGTCCTAAATCAAAGTGCACATGTTTGAAGGTTTCGTTCTTTGTTTCCTTTGCCTTTTTTTGTTCAGCCCCCCCACCCCTCCCCCCATGTAGACTCGGCTTTTTGAAGGACGTCACACGACGCGCGCGCCGAACGCCACGAAGCCCGCGAGGTGCTGGAGCACATCGACGGCTTGGTGGCGCAGCTCGCGCCGGAGCGGCCTGGAAGGAATCCGAGCCGAGCGCCGAGCCGAGCGCCGAGGGCCCCAAGCCACAAGGGGGGCCTCAAAAACCCGACAAGGACACCAAAGCAGGAAAGCTCAATTCTGACCTGTGGGTATGGATCAAACTTGAAAACCAACAAATTTTGGACCGCAGGTTGTAGTCAGAGGTCTGAATTGTTGCCAGGGCAAGCCATTTTGGGGTTACCCGATTTTTGACCCACAGATACCCACAGCCTTGTTCTATGGCCCAAGGGCCTCGGGATTGCTTTTGGGCGCTAACTGGTTGTTTTCCATTTGGCCCCTGAGGAATTGGTCGGGGTTCTCCATTGGAGGGTCCGGGGCTGTGCATTGTACGCATTGGAGGGCTCATGACCCTTAGGGGGTATCATTTATCGGGCTGTTTGAAAGAACAAAAGCACATTTTGGTTGAATCCCCCTACTTTCACATACCCTGGGCGAACAAGGGGCATAAGCCTTTCTGGGGCCTGGACTCACATGCCCAAAGTGAATCGACCTGAAATGGCCTTTGGGTTTTCCAGGCTTATCCAAGCAAGCAATAAGGCCTTGCTTTTGTTTTCCTCGTTTGTTTCTGGTATCCTTTTGGGGGGGTTAAAGACAACAAAACAACATGTTGGTTGGATCCCCCTACTTCACACATGTCCCTGGGCTTTCTATAGGCCCTCCCTCAGTTCACCACCAACTTTCATGGAGAAAAGCCACGGCGCCCTCTCGTGAGGTTCGAGCGCATGCAGTGCATCCGGACCCGGAGCCACGCGATGTTCACCTGCTACCCGGAAGCGGCGGCTGCGGAGCTGCTGGACGCCACCGGAAAGGCGCCCTCCAGGTTGATCGGGGAGCGTTCCCATTGGGGTGGGGTCAAGTTGGAGTGGGGATGGAGGTGGAGGGATGGAGGCGGTGGGAGTGGAGCTGGGGATGGAGGTGGAGCCGGGGATGGGGATGGAGGTGGTGGGGTCAAGTTGGAGTGGGGATGGAGGTGGAGGGATGGAGGCGGTGGGAGTGGAGCTGGGGATGGAGGTGGAGCCGGGGATGGGGATGGAGGTGGTGGGGTCAAGTTGGAGTGGGGATGGAGGTGGAGGGATGGAGGCGGTGGGAGTGGAGCTGGGGATGGAGGTGGAGCCGGGGATGGGGATGGAGGTGGTGGGGTCAAGTTGGAGTGGGGATGGAGGTGGAGGGAGTGGAGCTGGGGATGGGGATGGAGGTGGTGGGGTCAAGTTGGAGTGGGGATGGAGGTGGAGGGCCGGGGATGGAGGTGGAGCCGGGGATGGGGATGGAGGTGGTGGGGTCAAGTTGGAGTGGGGATGGAGGTGGAGGGCCGGGGATGGAGGTGGAGCCGGGGATGGGGATGGAGGTGGTGGGGTCAAGTTGGAGTGGGGATGGAGGTGGAGGGATGGAGGCGGTGGGAGTGGAGCTGGGAATGGAGGTGGAGCCGGGGATGGGGATGGAAGTGGTGGGGTCAAGTTGGAGTGTGGATGGAGGTGGAGGGAGGCAGAGTGGAGCCGGGGATGGAGGTGGAGCCGGGGATGGGGATGGAGGTGGTGGGGTCAAGTTGGAGTGGGGATGGAGGTGGAGGGGTCGGGGATGGAGGTGGTGAGGGAGAGCGGCGTCGGGGATGGAGGTGTGGGGGAGTGGAGCCGGCGATGGGGGATGGGGATGGAGGTGGTGGGGGAGTGGAGCCGGGGATGGGGGATGGAGGTGTGGAGGTGGTGAGGCAGAGTGGAGCCGGGGGGGAGTGGAGCCGGGGATGGGGATGGAGGTGGTAGAGTGGAGCCGGGGATGGAGGTGGTGGAGGAGTGGAGCCGGGGATGGGGATGGAGGCGGCCGCCAGAGTGGCATGTCACGGACTTGTTCTCGGAGTTGCCGGCTTTAGCTCAACCCCAGGTTTCGTGCCAGAGCAACTTGGTGGGCAGGCGGCAGGCTGCGGATTCACGCAGGTGTGACATGTGGCATCAGGCAACAAGACAGTTTTTAAACAGTTTTTTACGTAAGGGGTAATTAAAAATTCCTGGCACCGACGCATGAGCCTAGAAGAGATTGCCCCGCCATGCGCCGACTTCATGGAAGGGAGCGGGAGGGCTAGAGGTGATGGGGATGGAGGTGGTGGGGTCAAGTTGGAGCGGGGATGGAGTGGGCATGGAGGTGTGGGGGATGGAGGTGGTGGGGTAGAGTTGAGCCGGGGATGGAGGTGGCAGGGAGGTGGGTCAAGTTGGAGTCGGGATGGAGGTGGAGGGCTAGAGTGGAGCCGAGCCGGGGATGGGGATGGGGTGTCAAGTTGGAGTGGGGATGGACGGTGGAGTTGAGCTGGGGATGGAGGTGGTGGGGTAGAGTGGAGCCGGGGATGGGGGTGGAGATGGAGGTGGAGGGCTAGAGCGGAGCCGGGCCAGGTCTGTGCTTTTTGGTTGTTGCTGGTTGGCTTGCAGTGCAGGTCTAGGCTTGGCTGTTGGGGTCGGGTGCTTTTTCTTATCGCGGTTGCTTGGTTGGCGGCTCCGGGTTGGCTAGCCGCCAAGGCCAGCTTTTGACACACCAGCTTTGTGTCTTGCAGCGTTTTCTATATAATATATACACATATATTCGGAACTCTTTGTGTGTTTGGGGCTGAGAGTGCTTGAGAGATTGAACGTGACCTGTGTCGCCGCGCCGAAGCCATCATTTGACCCACTGGACTTTGGTGCTTGTTTACTTGCCTTGTAGCAGAATGGGTTTTGCCAAGAACGGACCGGTGAGCCTTTCCTTTTCGATTGCGTTTGTGTGTGCGTTGTGCTCTTTTGTGTTTGCAGGCAGCAGAGAATTCGAACAGCGCTGAGCATAATGTAGCGGTGAGCTCTTTCTTTGGCGTGCTTCAAAAAATGTTGCGACTCGTCGAACTGCTGTTGTTTGCGAGCAGGCTGCGCGGGAGTACGTTGAGGACCAAGTGCGCCGCTTGAGCGGTGTTTTGAGCCTCTATGGCCTCATCCCTTTCCTATGTGGACCCACCATACACCCACCCACCACCCACCACCATACACCCACCCACCATACACCCACCCACCATACACCCACCCACCACACACCCACCCACCATACACCCACCCACCATACACCCACCCACCATACACCCACCCACCATACACCCACCTACCATACACCCACCCACCATACGCCCACCCACCATACACCCGCACCCACCCACCATACACCCACACCCACCCACCATACACCCACCCACCATACACCCACCCACCATAAAACCAAACAAACAAACAAACAAACAAAAAACAAACACAAACACAAACACAAACACAAACACAAACACACACACACAACACACAACACACAAACACAACACACAACACACAAACACAACACACACACACACACAACACACACACACACACACACACACACACACACACACACACACACACACACACACACACACACACACACACACACACACACACACACACACACACGTCTGTGTGTGTGTGTGTTTGTTTTTTTGTTTGTTTGTTATGCCACTTTTAGGTTTGGACTCGATCACCCCTCATCCAGCATGCCTTCTGGTCCGTCGCCTGCTCGAGTCCTCTTCGAGAAGCTGGCCGACGACTTCAAGTTCGACCGCAAGTTTTTGGAGAAGTTGGAAACCCTCCACGACTTCCGGCACTATGTCACAGCGGAGGACGAGTTGGAGAAGGCTTTCATCGAGAACGTGGCTGACCTCCCTCAGCCGCGTGTCCAGCTGGCACGGGTGAGGCACGCCTGGGCCAGCTGTGTGGCTGAGGCCAAGGCGGGTGTTTTTGTTTGTTTGTTTTTTGTTTGTTTGTTTGTTTGATGTTTGTCTGTTTGTTTGTTTGCTTGCTTGTTTGTTTGTTTGTTTGTTTGTTTGTTTGATGTTTGTCTGTTTGTTTGTTTGCTTGCTTGCTTGTTTGTTTGTTTGTTTGTTTGTTTGTGTGCGTGTGTGTTTGTGTGTGTTTGTGTGTTTGTGTGTGTGTGTGTTTGTGTGTTTGTGTGTGGTTGTGTGTGTGTGTGTTGGTGTTTGTGTGTGTTTGTGTCTTTGTGTCTTTGTGTCGTTGTGTGTTTGTCTTTGTGTTTTGTGTCTTTGTTTGTTTGCTTGCTTGCTTGTTTGTTTGTTTGTTTGTTTGTTTGTGTGCGTGTGTGTTTGTGTGTGTTTGTGTGTTTGTGTGTGTGTGTGTTTGTGTGTTTGTGTGTGGTTGTGTGTGTGTGTGTTGGTGTTTGTGTGTGTTTGTGTCTTTGTGTCTTTGTGTCGTTGTGTCGTTGTGTCTTTGTGTTTTGTGTCTTGTGTGTTTGCGTGATGTGTTTGTGTGTTTGTGTGTTTGTGTGTTTGTGTGTTTGTGTGTTTGTGTGTTTGTGTGTTTGTGTGTGTGTGTGTGTGTGTGTGTGTGTGTGTGTGTGTGTGTGTGTGTGTGTGTGTGTGTGTGTGTGTGTGTGTGTGTGTGTGTGTGTGTGTGTGTGTGTGTGTGTGTGTGTGTGTGTGTTGTGTGTGTGTGTGTGTGTGTGTGTGTGTGTGTGTGTGTGTGTGTGTTGTGTTTGTGTTTGTGTTTGTTTTTGTGTGTTTGTGTGTGTTTGTGTGTTTGTGTGTTTGTGTGTTTTGTGTGTTTGTGTGTTTGTGTGTTTGTGTGTGTGTGTGTTTGTGTGTGTGTGTGTGTGTGTGTGTGTTTGTGTGTGTGTGTGTGTGTGTGTGTTTGTGTGTGTTTGTGTGTGTGTGTGTGTGTGTGTGTGTTTGTGTGTGTTTGTGTGTGTTTGTGTGTGTTTGTGTGTGTTTGTGTGTGTGTGTGTTTGTGTGTGTTTGTGTGTATGTTTGTGTGTGTGTGTGTGTGTTTGTGTGTGTTTGTGTGTGTGTGTGTTTGTGTGTGTGTGTGTGTTTTTGTGTGTTTGTGTGTTTGTGTGTTTGTGTGTTTGTGTGCTTGTGCTTGTGGCGACCCTTCGGCGTGTCCCGGAGCTCATCAAGAGCGAGAAAGGGAAAGGGCGTGGGTGGAATAGCCTCCGCCAGCGCTATCAGAGCGAGCCTCGCTGGGAAGACCTATGCTGCACAACAGCGGTGAAGATTCCGACTGTCCGATGCCCCAACAGGAGATGTGGCAATCGACAGATCGATGGATACCTCCACTGCCAGGAATGCAGGGCCGACATGGTGCAGTGGACCGACGCCAGAATCGCCACCGAGGTCGTGAGATTGGAACACACGGCTGCCCTGCAGAATATGGTCTTCTACCTTGAGGACCTGCAGGGAGGCGGCGGCTTGTGTGTGTGGCTGCGCGCATGTGTTTGTTGCGTTGCTCCGTCGAACTCCCAGGACCAATATCTTGGCGCGTCACGTTGATCTGTTTGCGCACATGGATTGTCAGGTGGAAAAATGGAGGTGGGGTATATTGAAAAGCTGCGATTGATAGTTAAGTGTGACTTCTCGACGCGCATGCTGAGTGGGCCGACATACCAGGTTGCGCCTCAAGTGGATCAGGTCCAAGCACCACGCCAAAGAGGGTGACAAGCGGGGAGGAATCTCGGCGCTTCCGACCCTTAGCTTGGCTATGCCGAACCAATCTTCAAAAGCTTTGAGCCAATTTGCTTCTTCGTTGTCATTGCGCATGGCAGCCGGGTCAAGCCTGAGCCTGCAGGTGTTCATTTCACATTTCAGGCTCTGAGCCAATTTGCAATCTGGCATCCATTGGTATGAGTAGAGTGGAGCCGGGAATGGAGGTGGTGGGGGTAGAGTTGAGCCGGGGATGGAGGTGGTGGGGTAGAGTGGAGGTAGAGTGAGCCGGGGATGGAGGTGGGGGAGAGGAGGCGGAGAGGAAGAGTAGAGTGGAGCTGGGGATGGAGGTGGTGGGAGCCAGGGCTGGAGGTCGTGGGGTAGAGTGGAGCCGGGGATGGAGGTGGTAGCCGGGGAGTAGCGGATTTTGAGTTTCTATTGTTTAATGAATAGTTATACTGTGGACAATCCGTTCGCACCACTTTGAAGACATGGGAGAACAGAGGGTGCAGGAAATCATTTTTCCCAGTGAAATCCAGTACATAGTAGGTAACCAGCCATTTTTCTTTTGGTATTTTGAAGAGTTGTTCCGATGGCTACCCAATATACTGGCAAATGGAATCACTGGAATTTTCAACCCAAAGTTATAAGGATCCAAAAACCCCCAACCCCCCTGCCCCCAACCCCCTTCCCTTGGTTTCCTCCAAATGAGTGTTCTTTTTGGATGCTACATGGTTCTCCTCTGGTGGCGAGCGGATCCGGTAGCTTCAGGTTGCTTTCCCGTAAGGACTTGCAATTGGGGTTGCCCGAGCCGTCATCCCAGTAATTTATACAAAGTAAGACCACCGGATTATCCCAAGATAATTATTAATGGAGCGCATTTATCAATAGAGTCAGCTTCCCGTATGGGTTTGTTTTGTTTTGGAGGTGTTCCGGGCTGGTTTCCCAGGTTCCCATCCACAAGTTTCGGGGCTTCGGATGTTCAGTCAATCCAAAGCCCCAAACTCCGACAGGCTGATAAGAGGGAGGCTCAGTTGTTGGTGATTGCTGTTTAATTTCTGGGTCCCATCCGGGGCAACTGAGGAAGGGGCCTAACAACTTCTTCCCGTTTTTGGGGGGATCGGGGACGGCGATCCCCAAGCGATGCTCCGATCCGACTGACCCGTGCCAGGTGTGGACGGGTCCATTCGCCGATGGCACGGCGCAGGGCTACTTGCGGCACTTGGACAATGTCCGGCAGCAAGGCGCGACACGCGCCCGGGACGCGGATGGGACGCGGGCCCACGCGGGGCCTGGGAAGGCCGTGGTGCGTGTGCACTCGGATAGGTTGGTTTTGGGGAGGTGGTTAGGGTGTTCGGGTCTGTTTTTGGCGGGAGTTCAGGGTTGGGGGGGCTAAGGGTTGGGGTGGGGGGAGGGTTAGGGGTCCTGGGTGGTTTTCAGGCATCCGGTGTTTGGGTTTCGATTTAGACGTTTAGCAGGTGGACTGAGGACAGATTGGCCAGCTAGGTCTGGGGTCCTCTTCCAGACCAAAGGCAAGTCACCGCTTGTGGGCTACTTCTCACCGCCTTGTAGGGATCCCCCCGAACACACCAACCTGTTTTAGGGTGGTGGGAAGAAAACACATATGACCAATGCTCAGGCGGATAATGCAACAACCCCTGCTGATGGTTTGAATTGTTTTGTGGCATGAGTGTGGGGAATGTGGGTTTCAAAGATTTCCGCTTTTGGCCACAGAAAAGTTCACAGAGCGGGTTTTTCAGCGCTTTGCCTACCTAGTGATTTTTGTGACTTTCTGCGGGGCTCCGCCTCAACTCCCCATTTCGGGGATTGGAAGTAGCTTCCTGGCACCTCCAAAATCCATGGCAGGGCATGTGGCTACCTTAGGAATCAGTGGAATCCCTATGGTTGCCTGAACTCCCTAACAACTTCACCAGAATTAGCTCTTTTTGTTTTTGCTTTTTTGGGGTCCCTTTGTTTTCCACTAACCAGGCAAACAATATGGTTTTTTGCTGGGGTCCTAGTTCCAGCCAAGACAAGTGTTCCTCACTTCCTGAGTTCCGTTTTGGACTTTAGTGTTCGGACCATTGGAGTGGTAAAGCTCGAAATTTGGATAGTTCTTGGCCAATCCTTCCTTTACCAGCCGGAAAGGCGAAACCCAGAAACTGAGCACCGGAATCAGACTCCCAACAGGTTTTGGATTCGATTCCTCAACATAAATACCAACGAACCGATTTTTTATCAAAGTGGTGGCGAAATGGATGGTTCACGGCCCCCTGCATGGCCTACCTTTTTAATCCGCAAATTCATCGGGGACCATTAAAAGACAATGAACAAGTGACAAACACATGGCCATGGGTCAAAACCCGTACCCCCAGTAAACATCTCAATCCCCACTAAAATAGACTAAAATGGGTGGTGCACCTACCCCAAAATAGTACCATTGGTTTTGACCCACAGCCACATGTTTGTTGTCTTTTGGTCTTCGATGGATTTCGGCACCATCAATCCACCCAGTTTGGCGCAGGGATTCTGAGCCCTGCGAACCGCCCACAGAAATCGCGAATGTCTGTCTGAGACGTGCGAAGGCCACTGCGGCCGGATTTTGACCACCATCCTCTACTTGAACGATGACTGGCGCGAAGCGGACGGCGGCGCCATCCGACTCTTCGAGGTCGTTTTTTGTTTCTTTTACGGCCGGAGGAGCAGCGTCTCCGAGGGGGCCGGTTTAAAGGGGCAGGGTGGGACCGGGCTCCTGAAAAGATACATGTTGCAACCATTCGGTCGCTCACGGAAAGGGGCGACTAAAGCCGCGGCAGAATGGGTAAAAAGGCTAGAATAAGGGTACCCGATTTTTTCTGTAGTCTATTTTAGTGGGGGAGCCCTCCCCAAAAAAAAACGGATTTAGAAGGGCACTACTGGGGGTTGATTGGAATACCACTCACATGGTCCAGACCCAAACAGCACGGAAGCCAGGAACTCGAGGAGTGAGGAACACTTCCCAAAAGCGCCAGGCTTGAATACTCAAAAATCCCGTCCTTTCCGGCCCTTTCTCAAACCCTCCCGAACGTTGTCCACCGGAATGTGATCATGGCTCCCTTACCCAGAGGGGCAGGTGAGTGGTTAGTAAGCCTGGTTGTACCCCACTTAGGAGCCTTATAACCATGGATGATAACCATCAGTGGTGAATTGTAGTATTTCACCAACCTGAAATATGGTGGTTGGGGGGCTATTCCACCACATAAACCACCATTTGGGGTGAATTCGGTCGTGTGAGGTCGTTGTAATTCAGACCCACTTCCTACAGGGATCCAAACATTGTACACCTGAACATTGCCTTGTACATGGCGGTTTCCCTTCATTTTGGTGGAAAACGCCACATGTTGCACCTGCAAGGAGCTACTGAAGGGTCCAGGGATGTCCCCCTCTCAGGGTCCGCTATCCTTTTTATTGGAGGGACCCGCTGAACAGATTGAAAAGGGGTGGTTTTCCGCTAGGAGCCGTCCCTTCAAAACCAGGCTCTCCTTCTGACCCCCTAAAAATGGGGTACCCCAAAGAAATGTTTAACGGGTCATGGAGAGTCCAGGTTCCCCGAACAAAAAAAGCGAGACCGCCATCCTTTTTGCGGTGTGCGCTCGATCCCGGGGTTTCAGGCGTCGCCTCCGCTCCAAGTGCGGGCAGAGCTTCTTCCGGAAGGCAACCGCCTGCTCTGCTTCTGGGCGGACGAGGCAGCCATTGAGGGGGGGTTTTCACCTGGCCGTTTGGCGGAGCCCACGTTTTTTGTTTTTCTCATGTTTTTCTCCTTTTTTTTCTATTGGTACCTTCCCCATT
Source organism: Effrenium voratum (assembly GCA_963377175.1). NCBI lineage: Eukaryota > Dinophyceae > Suessiales > Symbiodiniaceae > Effrenium > Effrenium voratum. The sequence goes on along the minus strand of CAUJNA010003024.1, from coordinate 610,328 downwards.
GTTTCCAGGAATCCTTCTTTCTTGAAGCCTTCAGAAACGCAGGGGAAATGGCTGGTTTTTGCAAAGAACAATGGTTGAAAGAAATGGGAAATCAACCCGTAGAATGGTGTTTGTCTTTTGGGTTTCCCCCAAGACTTGAAAGGGGCAAACGGGGCGGGCTCAGATCGGTTCGAACCGCATTCGTGATGCCCCAAGCTCAAAGGGCCAAAAACGTGTTTTAAAGTTAAGTACCTGTTGGGGAATGTTTCTATTTTCTGGAGGGGGGGTTAGCTCAGTCAGAGGAGCAGGCTTGGGTGGATTTAGTTTACCCTCCCTCCCAGAGCACTTGGCAGGGAATCCCTTTCAGAGGAAACTATTTTTCCAGGTGCCCTCACACAGGTGCCATGATTGCGGGAGAAAGCGTGATCGATTTGTCGGCTCTGAAGTTTAAGTCGACGGTTTGCTTGTCAACATCATCTTACTCCGACTCACTTCCCGAGTTCCTGGATTTTATACTTTCTGGGAGGACGATTTTAGCGGCAAACAACAAGTATAAACTCTTTTTGGCCAGTCCGCTCAGGAAGTGAGTTTGTATTTTCTGCCAAGTTGTGCTGCGAAAAGCTGGGCTCTGCGCCAGCCGTCGAGGTGCCCCATGAGGTGCTGCCGCCAAAGCGAGGCGCGAGTTGCGGGGGGGGCCAGAGTTCCGTGTTGCTTTTCGGGGAAAAAGGGGTGGCCGAAGCCATATGTGGCTGGGAGGGGTTGCGCTCAAAATTACTCTTGACTTGTTTGGTGAGTCATTTGGGCCATGTTGAAATTCGACGTTCTTTGGGGGGGTGATGAAAGGGGGCATGGGAATCCTGCTTGACTCATTGACCAGCGGATATTTTTTCTCGGAAGGTCTAGACCAAACAAAAACGACCCCCCGAAATAAAGTATGGCCTCCAACCCCGGCCAGTGGACACACTTTACGCTCTTTTCTTGGTGGCTTCCCCTTTAGTTTAGTGGTGGCCGAAAAAGTGTACACTTTTTTTTGGCAGGCCACTGGCTAAGGGAGCCAAGGCACACCCTTTTTTGGTTGGGCGTCCGCTTTTTCCGCCTGCACAACCAGGGAGTGACAGGATTGTGGGCATGGGGCCTGACCATAGGTGTCCTTTTTGCTGGCTTTGGTAGAAAAATAGATGGGTTTCGATTCCTGGTTTACCTGGTGGTTTAGTCATCTATCAGGGAAATCCATCGATTTTCCCTCAAAGGACACCTATGGGCCTGACGGTCCCTCCATAGCTGAGGAAGAAGGAAAAGGGGCACCTAGACTCTCCTTCTGACCCTTAAAGCAAATCAGACCAGTACGCAAAAGAAAGGGGTCAAATGGGCAACCATTTTTGAAGGGTCATGGAGAGTCTCGGCAGATTGACATCAATAGGGGAACCTTCTTGCAAGCCTTTCCCCAGTGGTACAGATCCCAACAGTTGGAAGGAGGAAGCCCTTCTCCGTTCCTCGGGTCCAATTCGTGTGTCAGGTTAGGTCCCCCCACCCTCTTACCCTTTTTTGGTTGGGAGCGTTGGTTCTCCTCTAAAATAGACTGCAGAAAGAATCGGGTACCCTTACTCTCACCTCTCTACTCGAGGGCCTCGGATTCAATCAGAGCCCCTGGAATTTTCCGAGAATCAGTCGCCTGGCCCAATCACCCGCACCAAAAGGCGCAACGCTCACATGGGACCCACCAAAGGGAGCATATTTTGTGGTGTCGTCAAGCCCTTTACTTACCCTTACCCATGCAACAAGAATATGGCTTCACCTGCCGTTCCAACGTGTTTTTTTTGTTGGATGTGTTTCCCTTTTAAAAGTGGTGAACGAGAAAGGTCGTCCCCTATTTTAAGACCCACCCAGTGTGAAGGACTTACCTTCCTTGTCGAGCGCCTTGTGCTGAGATCGCTTCGCCTGCACCTTTTGGTACCTGGATCGGGACGCCGACCCGCGCGGATGCCAAGCGTGCGAAAGCGATGTAGGGTGAAGTCTGGAATCCTCACCCCTTCAAAAATGGAATTGGGGGAGGGGGGTGACCCTGCAATTCCATTTTTGGTTCCATTTTTCTGTTATGGGGAAGACCCTTAAGGTAGGGAAGATATTCTGGAGCATCCTCTTGTCCACAACTAGGTCCCCCAGCTAGGTGCCCTGTCTCCCCGTTTCTTTTTTGGTTGGGAGGGTTCCCCTGCTAAAATAGACTACAGGAAAAGCTCGGGTACCCTTATTCTCACCTCTCTACTCTACTGGAGGGCCTAGACAACATGGAACCCACAAGAGGGTCACTGGAAAAGGAACATCTTCTTCTAGAGCCTCTCGAGGTTCCACGGCAACGAGGACCAGAGGCTAATCGCTTTGGCACCCTCCTTGGGTTACATGCGTGTCCCCCGCGAATGGACCGTTGCCACGAGTCGACCTTTTGCTCCATCTGGAGTCTGTGAGTCGAGGCAAACTAGGTTTAATCTTTGATTGGGATTTTTTTTTCTTTTTTTTTCCGGGGGGTTACTTGGGATTCACTTCGGGAATTTACATCATGCCCAATTCAAGCCTAGAACGAGCCGTGCGTATCCTTGACCCCTTGACTTGATCAAAGTAATTTTCTTTTGCAGGTCTTGCAATGGAAACAAAAACACTTGCCAGGGGTTCCAATTTGTTTCAGGTGGAATTCTCGCGAAACTTGGGGTGTGTGTTTTAGGGTACAGGGTACCCCCTAAAAAGGGAGACCCTCAAAGAGGACACCCATTACATCACAATCTGGGTGACCCCCCCCCCAGCCAATAAAAACAACAACGTGTTTTCTGGGTTTGGCCCTGGAAAAAAAACATGGAAGCGTCCGTGTAAATTGCCCCGCTGTGTTTTTTTCACATTTTTTCAGGGTCACTCCGGGCCCAAACGCAGGGAACAGCACACTTTCGTTGTTGGAGGGTCAAAAGAAAAACACTATTTGCGCAACTCTGTGTGGTTTGCGCGTTTCGTTGAGGCGAAATACAGATTTGGACAAAAACGGAGTGTGGAAATGGTCCGTTGCTGTGTCGTTTTGTGAATTTGTTGAGGCGAAACCGTAGTTTCAGATTTTGGCGAATCCGTAGTGTTACTATTTTTTAGGGGGAAGGGGCCGTCATATGTGGCCGCGAAGCAAGTTTGTGCTTTACCTTGCCAGCTGACCCATCATATTTCCTGATAGCAGATTGAAGTTGGCTGGTTCTGTTTTATGTTTCTATTTGCATTATTTTCGGCGTGGAAATCGCACCTCTAAAGTGTTGTTCATGTGTCTTCTTGGGAGGGACTTTGAAAATTGGGGCGTGGGCTTTCACACCTCATGGTTCTTGCGATTGTTCTTCTTCAAAACACAACGTTCTGTTGCGGGCAAACTGGACACGCGTAAGCAAGACAGCGCGCCCGCCACGGATACGCGAGCGCGTTTCCACGACGTCACGCAAAGTGGACCGCCACCACGACCACAGAAACGGCAAAGACAAAGACAAGATGTCGAATGAAAGGGCCACCGGCACTGATCCGCCACAAAAAGTGACCTCAAGAGCAGGGTAGGTCGCAGTACTCCGGGTGAACCTGAAACCACAGCGCAAGGTTGAGACGGGACTCAAGATTGAAAGGAAAGTTGCAATGCGTAACAAGAGCACCACGCACAAAGCAAGCACTACGTCGTCATAGGGCAGCATGAACCGACGCCTGTGAGCACGCACACAAGTACAGCGGGCTTGAAATTACAACCAAACACAATGCGGCAAGAACCGGACGCTAGCAAAAACTTTTCCTTTAATGCCACCAACGAATTCGGGTACCCATTCTAGCGAAACCTGGGTGACCCCCAAAATATCGTGGTGGTGGTTTCGGTACCCTCCAAAAAACAAAAGAGAAGTGGTTGTTCCTTTCAAGCCACAAAAGAAAGATACCCCAAAAGGCATGGTTTTGTTGTTTTCCTTTGGAGCAGCAAAAAAGATACGAGACCCTAGGGCTCAAACAAAAGCCATGCGCAAAAAACAGATGGTTTGGGAATGTTTCGTTTGAGAGCAAAAATCACAAAACGATACCCTCAACACAAAACTGCCATGTGTAAAAAAAACGGGTGGTGTTTGTTGTATTTTTTCCTTTGAGGCAAAACACGAAACAAACACCGATACCCTCAAAACAAAAAATGCAATGAGAAACACATGTTTTGTGTAGTTTTTCCTTTGAAGCAAAAACCAAACGCCACGTGCCAAAAACCTCTTTCGCCTTTTCCCCTCGGGCGCTTCCTCGCTTCGGGTCACCGAGAGCGACGCGATGTCCACGTGGCGTCCGAGGTCGTCGGTGGCCTTTGCTGAGGCTCCAGCGGTTCAGGTGGCCAGAGCGGCGGGCACCGACTTCTTGGATTGAAGAATCCGAGAAGTTCTCTCCATGGTTCAGTTGGAACACCCGGTCCAAAGTCGCACTGGCTTTCAGGGATCAGCAACCAAGAATGGAAGTCTTCTTAGATCGGAGCCCAGTTTTTGTGGGGTAGAGTCGGTAAATGGGAAGCCTCCCCGGAAAACCACCAAACCGGGCTGAAAAAACCTCCAATGGAAGGGAAGTCTCACTTCCTGAGTTCATGAAGCTTCAAACTTCTTGGATTGAAGAATGGAAGTTGGGGGAGGGGGGTGACGGGGTGGCCTGGAACTCCATGTGATATGTTTGGGTGACCCCCTGGACCCCCTGAAAGAAAGAGAGGCTAGGCCCCCCAGTAGTGCCATTTCACGGCAGCTAAAGCTTTGTCAGCTATGTCTTGATTGGAGTATTTAGTTGTTGGCCTCAGCTAGGGTCCCTTTTTAACCCCTTTTTTGGTTGGGAGGGTTCCCCTACTAAAATAGACTACAGAAAAAAAACTGGTACCCTTATGCTAGCCTCTCTACTGGAGGACCTTGACATGGAATGCTCAGTTCCTGAGTTCATGAGCTTTAGTCACTTTTGGGGTTGGACCATGTTAGTGGTAAATATGAAAGGTTGGACTTTTTTGTGGACCAGCCACTCAGCAAGTGAGAAGAATTTGGACCAATTTCCTGCAGAAACGCCTGCAGGTTTCTATGATTGACTTGGCCTGGTTCGCTTAGAACCTGGCGCTTAGTCCAAGTGCCCCTTCTTAGATTGACCCACCGTGGATGGACGAAATCCTGCACCACTTTGAAAACATGGGAAACCATTGTTTGTTGGTATTTACAGGGGAATCGAATCATTCCAGGGTTTCTTAGGTCGTGCAGGAGTTCGTCCATCCACAGTATAGTTGCCTTTGCCCCCTTACGGGGGTTTAGTCAGAATGCTGGCCGCAACCCTGGGACAAGAAACCACGACACATGCGTGTCCGAGTCCAAGTGTTTTCTTTTCGCCATTCTGCTTCTAGACATCCGCGGCAAAGCCGGGTTGGACAAATCATGCTAAACCATACCGCGGCCACTGTTCAAGGAGATCTGAAAGGATCCTACAAACAATTGGTGAGTTGGCATCATTCTAAGAAACCAACCAGAGGAAGTTCTACAGGAACCCCCTGATTTTGCTGGGAATTTGGCTCGTGTCCTGTAGAATTTTTACTGCTGGTTTCCATGAATCATGAAAAACCATGGGGGTCGACCCAACGGTTTCACGCCCCGTTCTCTTGGCACAAAGCTCCTTGCGCGCGTGCGCGGCAAACTCGCTGGCCCCGGCCCGACCGCCCAAAGTGGCGAGATTTGTGCGGGGCAAAGACCAAAGCTGCCGTGCTCTGTGGTCCCGCGGGTTTTACCCATCCCGCCCAACTGGAGGGCGACAGATCCGGAGATCTCCTTTCATTGTTCCATTTATGTGAAATAGGCCATGGTAAGAGAGATGTTTATACATTTCTTAACGCTAGCATATAGGATGAACAGGGTTCGGTAGAAAGATGCATCCCACGACCAACTTGCTTTGTGTGGACTTCCACATGTGCATGAATGGACATCTTGGCGATATGTCTAAATTTGCTCTCCGAAATGCTGGATGTCACTGGATGTCCGCTTGGTGTCCCTTCAATCCATGCTTGAAGGGACCATTTGCTTGGGAGTAAAAACTGGGACTCCACGGCTTGTGAGCCCCTTCGACTTTTAGACCTTTGGGTTTCGGGTTTCTTTCAGGGTCCTTTTCAGGTCGGTTTAAAGGGAACGTCCCGCTGTTTTGACACGTACCCAAAAAAAGGGGGTTTAGAGGGTTTTAGGACACAGCCCGTTCAATTGCAAAGCTTGACCGTCTGTAAGGGATCAACCACTACGAAGCATCGCGGAGGTTGTCCGCCCCATTTTCGGGGGCAACATGGGGGACACAGCTGTCCAACATGTGACCTGGTTGACTTGCACTGGAGCTGCAGGGCATTCGTGCCTAGACAAGTTTCTGGTTTTCAAACAGGTTCCGCCAGGTGCCACTATGAAATCCAATCCCACCATTTCACGGCAGCTACAGCTTTATCAGCTATGTCTTGATTGGATTAAATAGTTCTTGGTGGCTCCCAGCCATCCCCTTAGTTTTTCAGCCTTTTAGTGTTTAGTGGTAGTCTCCATTTAATCCACTAAAAGTTATTAACTTTTTCGCGGGGGATCAGAAAACAGGCAGCCCAGAGTTGTTGGACTCAGGTATATTTTAATCCCTGTCAGAGAGAGGGATCAATGCAGGATGGCAACTGGCGCTGTGAAGGCTGCGGCCGCTCGCCTGCAAGCTAGAGTCGGGTTTCGCTTCCGTGGATCAAGGCATCACTGGCTGGGCCCAACTTGAGTGTTCACCCAGGCCCCCAAGGACGTTCATCATGTTCATCACAGTTGAATCATCATCATCAGCATCAGCATCAGCATCATCATCAGCAGCATCATCATCATCATCATCATCATCATCATCATGAGCATCATCATCATCATCAGCATCAGCATCAGCATCAGCATCATCATCATCATCATCATCATCATCAGCATCAGCATCAGCATCAGCATCAGCATCATCATTATCAGCATCAGCATCAGCATCAGCATCAGCATCATCATCATCATCATCATCAGCATCAGCATCAGCATCAGCATCAGCATCATCATCATCATCATCATCAGCATCATCATCATCATCATCATCATCATCAGCATCAGCATCAGCATCAGCATCAGCATCATCATCATCATCATCATCATCATCATCAGCATCATCATCATCATCATCAGCATCAGCATCATCATCATCATCATCATCATCATTAGCATCATCAGCATCAGCATCAGCATCAGCATCATCATCATCATCATCATCATCATCATCATCATCAGCATCAGCATCAGCATCAGCATCAGCATCAGCATCAGCATCAGCATCATCATCATCATCATCATCAGCATTAGCATTAGCATCAGCATCAGCATCAGCAACAGCATCAGCATCATCAGCAGCAGCATCATCATCATCATCATCATCATCAGCATCAGCATCAGCATCAGCATCAGCATCATCATCATCATCATCATCATCAGCATCAGCATCAGCAGCATCAGCATCAGCAGCATCAGCATCATCAGCATCAGCAGCATCAGCATCAGCAGCATCAGCATCAGCATCAGCATCAGCATTAGCATCATCAGCAGCAGCATCATCATCATCATCAGCATCAGCATCAGCATCAGCATCAGCATCATCATCATCAGCATCAGCATCAGCATCAGCAACAGCATCAGCATCAGCATCATCATCATCAGCAGCAGCATCATCATCATCATCAGCAGCATCAGCATCAGCATCATCATCATCATCATCAGCATCAGCATCAGCATCAGCAACAGCATCAGCATCAGCATCATCATCATCATCAGCAGCAGCATCATGATCATCATCAGCAGCATCAGCATCAGCATCAGCAGCATCAGCATCAGCATCAGCGTCAGCATCATCATCATCATCATCATCATCCTCATCAGCATCAGCATCAGCATCAGCATCAGCATCAGCATCAGCATCAGCATCATCATGAGCATCATCATCAGCATCAGCATCATCATCATCAGCATCATCATCATCATCATCAGCAGCAGCAGCAGCATCAGCATCAGCGTCAGCATCATCATCAGCATCATCATTAGCATCAGCATTTTCATCATCATCAGCAGCAGCAGCATCAGCAGCATCATCATCAGCATCATCATCATCATCATCATCATCATCATCATCATCATCATCATCATCACCCGGTCTTCATTATCACCTGGTCATCATCATCACCTGGTCATTGTCATCGGTCAGAATTAATCATTGTGACGGTCATCGCCATCATCATGTCCATCTTGTCATGTTGACCGACTACCGTTTCAAAAACGGGTGCCCGATTTGCCACGGAACTTCACCGAGTCTTCAAGCTGACTTGCAGATGGAAACGTCATAGAAGCCCAGCATGATAATGATAGCTTCCCCCAGCCGGAATTGGTCACACGGATTTGAAGCCCTGATTCTAGAAAAAGCCAACCAAATCTCAGGGGGCTTTTGGGGAGGGAGAGGAGGGGGGGGGAGCCCAAACTAGCTCTTCTTAAGCGGGCCTGCATGGTAATGCCATCTTCGGGAAAGTTGGCTCGCCCTAAGGGTCGATGGATTATTTTTGGGCCCTCAAAAAATCTGGTTGTTTTCCATTGGGCCGAGTTGTTTTCGGGTTCTCCGTTGGTCCTGGTCCTCCGGGTCCGGGGGGGTGCAGAGGGGTCATGACCCACGTGTGGCACTCCCTTCGGTCGGAGGACACCGCGCCTTCGGCGCCTTCGTCGCCCAACGGTCTGAGGCAACGTGAACTTCCCGCGGCGCCAGCGCTGCAACAAGTGCCGGGCGCCCAGCAAGGCGTTGGGTGGCCAAGCGACACCCATAGGTGTTCTTTTTGGTTGTGGTCGAAAAATAGATGGCGGTTCCTGGTTTACCTGGTGGTTCAATCATCTACCAGGGAAATCCATTTGAATCTATTTCCCCCGAAAAGGATTGCTATGAGCTCGCCCGTCCCAGGTTGCAAAACGAGCGGTTCTTTGAGCGGCCATAAGACATCGGGATTTCGGATTGCTGTTCAGCTTTCAGGCTTTCAGGGGGAACCAAGAAGAAGTTGTTCAAGTAAAAAGGTGTCTTTTCCCGAAGAAGGGGCGGGGGTTGGGAGTGCTTGACTTTATTCCAGGTGCTCACTATTTTATGGGACACCCGCTTGAGCCTGAAAAGAGTGAACGTGCCCGGTTGACCCTCCAAAAGTGATGAATCCCTGCAAAGCGGGGGACATCCCCCATATGTATCTTCCCTTTGGGACAAATTGAATGTGCCATGGTCTCTAGAGACCACCCAGCTTTGTGGCCCCACAACCCCCAAACCCAAACCAGCCCCAACGCCCCCAAACCAGCCCCAACCCCAACCCCCCCCAAACCAGCCCTAACGCCCCCAAACCAGCCCCAACCCCAACCCCCCCCAAACCAGCCCCAACCCCCCCAAACCAGCCCCAACCCCAACCCCCCCCAAACCAGCCCCAACCCCCAAACCCAAACCAGCCCCAACCCCCCCAAACCGGCCAACCCCAACCCCCCCCCAAACCAGCCCCAACCCCCAAACCCAAACCAGCCCCAACCCCCAAACCCAAACAAGCCCCAATCCCCCCAAACCGGCCAACCCCAACCCCCCCCCAAACCAGCCCCAACCCCCAAACCCAAACCAGCCCCAACCCCCCCAAACCAGCACCAACCTCAACCCCCCCCAAACCTGCCCCAACCCCCCCCAAACCAGCCCAACCCCCCTAAACCACCCCAAACCCCCCCCACCCGTTTGCTTTTGGAACTCCAGGTCAAGGCATTCGTGGCCCCAGCGGAGATGCTGTCGTGCTCCAGTACGCGTGCCGCGTCTACGCCGGGGGCCATGGAGCGCGAAGACCGATCCCGCCACAGCAGGTGGTTCTCTGGCGAGTCGTTGGTGTGACCCCAAAGGCTTTCGGAATCAAACGGCTGTGGGTCTTGTCTATTTTAGTTGGGATTGGGATGTTCACTGGGGGTACGTAGATTAAACGGTTCTTCAAAACGGTTGCACCTGTTGCGGGAAGAGCACGCCAGGTTCTAGTACCTGGCTTCAGGAAGGTTGTAGTCATACAAGCCTTCATTATCTTGATAACCCTCTTGGTAGAAACGCGGGTCGATGGCTGCCCTCTCAAGCAATGGGCCTGTTTGTGGGTTTCATCACAACCTTGAATTCATATGCGTGTCTTTTTTCAGGCTACCTGTGTTTTGTGGTTTAAAGGGGGCCTAAAAGGGAAAGCCACAATTTTGGGACTCTCCAAAAAAAAGACACACCAACATTGTAGTTTACCCTTTTTCCACGCAAGGAAGTGGAGGGGCCTCTTGAGCAGGCGTCTTCTCCATTTCCACCTTGGAGAAGGCAATGTAGAAACCCTTGCGCTTTCCCAAGTACTTACTTGTATATAGGAGATATATATATATATATATATATATAGAAATATATATATATATATACATATATATATATATATATATATCTTTTCCACCTGGTGGGTGTTGGGTAAATTGTCTCCCTCTCTCTCTCTCTCTCTCCCTCTCTCCCTCTATCCCTTTGTTTTGCTGTTGCATCTCTTTTCGCTCTCGCGTTCTCGCTCTATTTCTTTCTCTCCCTTTGACTCTCCCTTCCTTTATACATCTCTCCCTTTCTCTCTGAAGCTCGCTTTATGTCAAATGTTTTGTTTTGTTTCTTCCACCGACCACGCCGAAAGAGATGTGTGTCTCATCTGCCTCAGGAGATGCAGCAGAAGGGCCTGAGCCTGTAGACTGTAACCAAAACGGGCATGTGTCAACGGCAAAGGACATCTTCCATTTGCTTAAGAACACGGTGTTATGTTTTCTGATGCTATAGTCATCCTTTTCCTTTGAATTTTTATTTGTTGTAATTTCATATCTTCATCACTGTAACTCCCTTTATCCACTGTGGACTGGTTGTTCCCTTGCTGGCTTTTGAGGGAATTCATAACTACTGTTTAAGCAACAAATCAACAGGGGCTGTCTCAAATTCTTAAAAACACAGCCGCTGGCTCTGGAACGATCCCTTCAACGAAGTACTACCCTTCTCGTCTAGATGTAAATATGTCCGCGTGGCTGGATGGTGGCGACTCCCTTCAGCCTTCTTTCCCTCTACTACTGTGGATGGTTGCGAAATCCAGAAATCGGTCCACTTTGAATCGAACCCATGGTTGAAACCATAACGTTGGTTGGTATTTCACGTTGGGGGGATCGAATCGAGAAACGAGGGGTTTCTTTGGTGCGAAATGGAATTCGCAACAATCCACCGTAAGCCCGCAGCGGGCCGTCATGCGCCTTGCGGAGTTGTCAGGTTGAGGTTTCACAGTTCCAAGGGCTCATCCGTTTACCCAAGGAGTGTGTTTGGCTGTTCTTTGGATCCTTAAAAGCCTATTGGAACCAAAAGGTGCGTGGTTTGAGCCCTTGGTCCCATTGGCGCATTCCGGAAGAACAAAAACGCCGCGAGCCAAGAGAGGAGCGGAGACGATCCGCAGGAGGGCAACCAAGCGATGTACCCAAGCTTCGCGTTTCAATCTGGAATTCATGCCAAGGTGTATCCATTTATTTATTTATTTTAAAGAGGAGTGTCCTCAAGTCTGGGGCTTGCCTTTGGTCTGCCTGAACTCCAAGAACTGAGTATTTCCTTTGGATGCCCCCTTCATCTTTGGTGCATTTTGCTTGGATGTTAGGACTCTCTTTTTTGGCCAACAAATGGGTTTTCCATGAAACCACTAAAAGTTAAAGTTTTAGCAGGGGAGCAGGAAGCAACCGAATCATGTGCTGGAACGACCCAGTCTGACTTGCAGCCTTTGGCCCAACAAGGGCCCCATCAGTTCGCCAGCAGGGCCCAGCCAGGCCTAAGGCGGGATGCTTTTTGCGCGGGTCCGGTGCCGGTGACCGCATGCACCTCGTGAATGGACGGTGTTGTGGGTGTCCTTTTTATCGGCAGCGTGGGACCTGCCATGAATATGTGGTTTGATCAGTGCTATGAGATCAATCTCACTGATGCACATGATAGGACATGGGGGACAACCCGGGGGCTTCGACGCTGAATGTTCAGCAGGGTTGTGGCATCAAGGCGGTTCATCCCCACTTCTCAGAAGTGGTACAAGGTGGTCTCCCCCTTATGGGGGGTTAGTCTTTGGGAAGCCCGTGATGACCACAGAGGTGGTCTCCTCTTCAGAAGTGCATGTTCAGAAGTGCAGGCGATGCTCCGACATGTGCCCGGGGCCTAGCGCTTGCTGTCCCTCAGATGGCTTGCCGTGGGTAGCGCCAGCCAAGTGTTTTTTAAAGCATCTTGTAGATTGCTTGCCTGGGGGTGTAGGAGGTCACCCACACAAAAGGTTGATTCCGGAATCCCTCGTTTGCCTGCTGGTAAGTTATCGAAAGATGTGCGAATTTGTCAGGCCAAGTGGCTCGTATATGGTCAAGCCATGTAAATTCACGATCTCAACATCTGTATCCGCGGCAAGGTTCATCTCCTTATGAGCCCCAAGGGACCCACGAACACGGTGCCCACCTGCAAGGGTCTTGGGAGGAGCATGGTCTTCCTCGTTCCCCCCCCCCCTGCCATGTGGCAGGGAGTTACCCCCCCCCCCTCCCCCAGGCACGCTGGACGCTTCCGTTTGGAACAACAGCCTCTTAAGCATGGACATGTACAACTTTGATGGGTTTTGCACGCAAAATCATCAGGACATTGTTTATTTTCCCCTGTTGGTTTTCAAGTTGGAATCGATTGCACGGGACATATGTTCTCATTTTCTTTAGGCGGCAAAAAAGCACGTGGAAGCAATCCAACATCCAGGTTGGTGCTCGCGCTGGCGCAGTGCTGCGCTGCTCAGGCGCCGAAAGAGGCTTTGCCGCCTCCCCGCCACGCCGGCGTACTTGACCAGGGGGTGATTCCGGATTCCGCACCCCTCCTTTTCCAGGTGGTCAAATGCGACAGGTCCCCCAGTAGTGCCCTTCTCTCCCCTTTTTTGGGGGGAGGGCTCCCCTACTAAAATAGACTACAGAAAAAAGTTGGTACCCTTATTCTAGCCTCTCTACTGGAGGACCTGGGCAATCCTTTCCTTGGGTTATGTAAATGGGGCCCTTTGCAGCATGTTTTTTGCGAGTCGGGATGTGGATGGGCCAGCCCTCCATTTTGAACAGGTCTATGCAAGGTGCTTTTCTGCGTGCGGGGCCCCGATTCACTGCGGAAGCCTGCATCTTTGTTCGGCTACCAGCTCAGATTATGTAATTTGAATGCATTGGGGCGACACCCAGAAAGTACATGACGACAGTTCTTGACTTTGACCTCAATTTAGATGTCGAGGTTCGCCAAACATAGACCAGAACCCCAAACACCACCCCAACTGAGAGCCTAGGGTCTGTGGATTCAGACTTGTCGAGCCTCTTTGGGGTTGGTTGCCATTGTAGTCGTAAATACAACGTCCGGACTTTGTTTTGGGCTGTCTCAGGAAGTGAGTTGTTTGGTCCTCATTGGCCAGCCCTAAGCAACAGAGAGCCTGAGTTTCCGATACTACTGTGGATGGACAAAATCCATTTCGCACCACCTAAGAAGCCCTGGAATGGTCTGATTCCCTGCAAAAACCAACAAACCGTGGTTTCCCGTGGTTTCAACGTGGTGCGAAATGGATTTCGTCCATCCACCGTAGTTCGTCTATTCTCAGGCCGATCCTTATGCGCCTCGGCAGCCTCCCAGAAACACGGGGAACCCACGGGGTTCCTGTTGTAACACGATCCGACCCCTCAGTCGAGCAAGTTGCATGTTGGCCTTGCACATTATTCAGGCATAAATATATTATATATATATATATATATGTGTACATATGTATGCATAACAATGATAATAATGATAATACTTTAAATAATAATATTTCATAGTAGTAATAATAATAATTCATAATTCATAATATTAATAATAATAACACTAATAGATCAATCAAAAATAGTAATGCTAATAATACATAGGTATATATATATAGAGAGAAACCTTTCCAGCGGTTTCCGTAGAACAAAAATGACACACGTTCCATGGCGTTCCTCGGGTCGCCTTCGGGACGCCCCCTGTCGGCCATCGCCAGGAAGGCCATCAGGCGGGGAAGCTGAGCGGAGGGTTGGCCAGATTCTGATTCGGGCGCTGCTTCGGGGTGAGGAAAAAGGGGGGGAGGGAGGGAAGGATTCGAATTCAAGCACGGGGTAATAAGAAAAGGAGGGGGGAGGGGGGAGAGGATTCGAATTCGAGGATTTTCTGTGTGATGAACCTGGGTCAAGATTCGACAGGGGCAGGGCAAGTACCAAGGGGCAAAATCATTACTATCATTCCCCTCCGGTTTTTTGGCTTAACATTTTAAGCTACCCTACCACCTCATTCTCATTCTGAAGGCCCGACAACCTCAATCTCATTCTGAAGGCCCGATTTGTTTCGTTCGCGGTAGGCTTCTTGGTGATTCTCATCGCCTGCGGCAGCCTTGCCATCGTCTTCATCGCGGCCCTTCTCTTCATCAGGCCGTCCGAAGCCGCGAACACTCGTGGGTTACAATCGCCACAAGCTGGGAGAACTCGATCCAAATCGCCTCGGGACGTTGCGACTTCTAGGATCCAATGTTAGGAATGGCCTGACTCACCTGAAAGCGCAAGGTGCCTTACCCACTTCTGTTTGAGAGTGTTGGAAGGCGTCTGAGGGTTGTTGCAAAACCCGGGCAGATGAAGGTTGGTAGTGGATAGTTCCAACCAGAAATGAGTGCAGCGGCCTTTGTGATTGTTTTACTTTTTTTTGGGTACACCGTCTTAATCCCAAATGGTTTGATTATGACTCAATGACTCAATCAGACCAGGCGATGTTTACACCACAGCAAAGCCTTGTTTGTGCACTGGTATTTGTCGACCGTAGTGCTGGCCAACAACATCAATTGCATACCTAAACCCATCGATGAACAGGGGGGTGCCCGCAAAAGTGAGAAACTGGGCGGGACACGCGTATTTGGATTAACCTAGAGGTTTACTGCTCCTGTGGCTGCCATTATGCAAGGTTCTCCAGTATTGCCTGCCTCTTTGCGTTGGTGTAAACATCACCTTGTCAGCCAGATTAGGGCGAGTTCCTTTTGGGTTGATGTGGATGTCACCCACCCAAAGAGGAGTGACAGAAAATCGTGCTACATTTGCAACATGACGGAATCAAACCCCTGAACCCTTTGGTCAAAGGCTGATTGTATACATCCATACATGAATCCAGGCCCTTTTTCGACACCGCAACTACCGTATAACTATCGGTTAATCAACTCACCTAGGGGTTCATACTAGGGGTTCATATTATATATTCATAGAGATATATAATATGTATATGTATATATATATAGATATAATGTATATACATATATATATATATATAGAGAGAGAGGTATATTGAGCCATTGATGTTGGGTGATCGTTTCCAGCAAGGGCTCTCACCAGGTGCATGGAATTCGTGCACAGGAAGGTCACCGGAAAGCTCCTCGGCTTCCACCGGAATGATTCGGCCGGAGGTTTTTTTCTGCCGGCGGGTTGATCCCGAGTCAAAGTTGGAGGTCCCAAAATGCCGGCATGTGGCTTTCGTGTTTGGAGGGGGGGTTGATTCCAAAATGTGATGGACACAATCAAATCACCATGATCCCAACAGCTATCAAATGGCGGGACAGCCTGTGTTTTAGCTTTTGGAGGGGGGTTGATTCCAAAACTTCAGGTTGCCCGTAGTTGGTTTGGATTTGATGGGAAGCCCCTCCTGAACCATCAGACGACTATATGCTGGAAACAAAGAAATCGCCAGGATCAGCAACAGCTACTGTGGATGGACGAAATCCATTTCGCACCACCTAAGAAACCTTGCCAATGATTCGGTTCCCCTGTAGATACCAACAAACAATGGTTCCCCATGGTTTCTTGGGTGGTGCAGGTTTTTGTCCATCCACAGCTATGATATGGCTTAGCAGGCGGCGAAGGCGGTCAGCTTTCTGACAACCCTCCCCTTGTTGGCCAACGGCATCCTGAAAAAGATCATTCACTCGCTTGTTCAAAGCGAATCGACCTTTTAACTTGTTGGAACTTGTTGGTTTCCCTGATTTAGGTTCCCATTTTCAGTCACGGAACGAAAAGGTCAACCTTTAATTTCTGAGTCCTTTGGGCAAATGAGTCCAGTGCCTTGGAAGATCTTGATTCACAACAGGTTGCAATTGCAATTTTGTTTTGGGTGTCGTGGGTCCTGCAATGTTCACCAGGACTGTTTTAAAGCCGGAATGCACAAAGGCCGCGCCCCCCCCACCCCCCCCCCCGAGTTCCAGATTCAGGATGTCAAGTCTTTTTTTATTTTTGCCGGTGTGGCGAGGTCAGCCAACAAGTGTTCCAGGAAGTGCTTAAGCAAAGCATTTAGTTTGAACAAATCAGGCCAAGCCCGTTGCTAAGGAATTTGAAAGGGAGCCGCAGCTTACTCTTCTTTTCCAACAAGTAGCGCTTGGTGACTGAGGGCTGGGGTTCGGCTAAGACTGGAAGAGAGGTCGGTGGCGAAAATCGCTAGTTGAGTATTCGTTTCCATTTGGTCCATGCTAGATTGACTGCTATTGGGTTGGATCTTTAGACTTTAATTTTTTTGGAAATCAAAGTGTTTTCCACCACCCACAAAAAGTTAAACTTTTCGCAGAGGGATCAGCAGCAACCAAGCTAGTGCAGTATTGGCCCCCCAAAGGGTTTTGAAACAGCCTTGCAGCTCAGGCACGATGAGAAATTCGAGTAGCTCGCAAGCGCAGTGAGCGTCGTATTCTAAAGAGGCGTGGCTGGTTCCACGAACGGGGGTGAGGACAACGCCCATGAAATATATGGGCGTTGGAATGCGGGGACTACTCAACAGATGGAAAAATGAGATCATATATGAATGGGACTTAATCACCTACAAATAAAGACAAACATTGAAGCTTGTATAATTGGACATACATGGGAATAATTCCTTATATTGGCATGATGATCCCTTTATATATTTATTTCTATTTGGAAATATGTATTGCATGTTGTTTTTTTCTTGTTTTACTTTAAATTATGATTATGGTTATCAATAAACCTTATGTAATATAGGATATGAACACTTGGTTCGGGAAAGTATTGGTTGTAATATGGAAAACGGTATTTGATTTGAAATGGATTGATTCTTATTTAGGGTGTATATATTGATTGATTTATACAAGAATTATTATGTTATAAAATTGATTTGTTATGTTGTGTTTGATGGAGTTGTGGTCGTTTTTGGATATATTTGTTGATGAGGTGATATTTGTTCCTTGTATTATATATGTTTTTTTTTACCACTATACATTTATATATGTTTTTTTTACCACTATACATTTATACTTTTTGTCGCCTGCTTTTTTATTTATTCGCTTTTTTATTTATTTTATCACTCATTTTTTTCACTTACTTACACATTCATTCCACTCATTTCAACTTTAACTCAACTTAACTCAACTTACTCAACTTAATTTAACTCAATTTAACTTAACTCGCTCACTATCACTTACTGACTCATTCACTAACTCACTGACTCATTCACTGACTCACTGACTCACTGACTCACTCCCTCCCTCCCTCCCTCCTTCCTTCCACTCATTCATTCACTCATTAATTCACTTACTCACTGATTTCCCTCACTCACTCACTCACTCACACACACACACCACACTACCCAACCACAACCACACCCACACCTAACACCCCACACCCCACTCTGGAAAATTACACTGGATCCATGATGAAGCTGTGATGGCAGCTATCATTTTACAATGATGTTTTGAGGAGGGATGTAGTTTTGTAAAGATTAAACGAGCCTATTTAATGAGTGACGAGTTTGCACGACGTGTAGAACTTTTGCAATTAGATAATAATGCATTGATTTCATGTCTGCGTTGTAACATGATAACATTTTTGGACATACTGACATATTATTAACCTTGGCTCAAGTCGTATAAGGGTTGGTAGCAAGAGGAGATATGAACACGTGACTCTGTGCATCGTGTGGCCTGGAAAACAAAGTGAGCCTTTTGACTTTTGCATGCTTGAGTGCTGTGCTGAGGCTTGGAGGTGTCAAGGTTGCGTGTTATTGTCGATTGGTGTCGATAATCCGTGTGGTAGCGGAGCGCTGCTGTAACATGTCTCAGGTAGATAGTGACACTAGCGTCGGCGGTCCAGCAACAAGAAAACACAACTCAGGGATAAGCAGTCGCAGCAGCAGCATCAACAGCAGCAAGTAATCTTGGCGGAGGAATGCCGCAGCAGGGTCAAGCAGACCTATGGGCCACGTATTTAGCTCAGCAACAAACAGACCAGCAGAGGTTGGTAGAAGAGAGAGTGAGAAACATCCTAGCGTCCCAGGCCAATCAGCATCAATGAGAATTTTTGGGCCACTAGGAATGGGCAGACTAATAGCAGAGCCAATGGGCTCGCCAGGAGGTTTGTTTCGAACCAGCAACAGCAGCATGGGTAACTTTGGAATGCCTTTTGCACAACAGCATCTAGATGGGGTCGGCGGATTTAACAGACAGCAGAATCTTTCCGCATAGAACATTTTGCAGTTGGTAGGATAAATGATGACATATGTGAATCCCAACCAAGCTGTTCTCATGCAACAGGTCATGTCGAATCTTCTAGGTTTTTGCAGGGTTATGGAGTACTCAACAGACCGAGTTAGTCTATGTTTGCCCCCACCTCCCCGATGAACCGAGGGAATGGGCCAAGAGCAACAGTAGCAGCATGTGGGTTCCTTGGCACGGCACGGGAACAATGTAAGGAAGCGTAGGAAATGCAACTTTTGGCAACTTTGGAAGTTTTTGTGCTAACGTAGCGGCGCCTGGACTTGGTGCGATACCACGACAAGGAGTCTTTGGCATGGGAGCACCAGCTGGAACTATGGAGTCGCCTGATGGAGGCGGCGCCTTGGGTGTGTTTTCCAAGACAGAGAAATGGATCACTGCGGCTCCGACACCAAAGGTGGAGTTGTGGAAGATAAAACAAATGGAAATTTTGGGATTTAGTGAGTATGTTATAAAGCTGTCGCAGTGGGCGTCTTAGGCAAGCTTGGTGTTTGGTCATGAGATTGAGTGGGTAGTGAAGTGCCAAAGTGAGATCTTGTCTGCGACCATGGATTAGGGTTAGTTGTCGAGGTTGTCGAGATTGTTTGCAATCTTGAAGGCGACGTTTGTTGACCATGGTTGGATTAGCTTGTTAATTGCCGCATTCATGGAGACCGAGCACTTCACCAAGAGCGGCTTGCCGAACCGTTGTGGCTTTGAGTTGTTGAGACGGTTGGCCAAGGAGTTCTCATTGAGGTCGCGGAATGATGCGGTGGCCATTAGGACCTCAATGGTTAGAAGGTCTTACACGGCATTTGGTTCTGAGTTGACCAGTACGATGGTTGTGGCTGACACGGTGAGGAAGCTTGAGCTTGATCGTTCCCGATACCACCGGATGCTTGTCACCTTGCCTGATGGGTTCGCCTCATCAGGTCTTGGGATCATGGAAGGTGATATGGTGAGGTTGTTGTTGAAGTCTCTTCCTAACAAGGCTCGGGAGTACACGTTACAAGTAACTCATTTAATGATATGAGAGGAGCGAGTTTGCAGTGGGAGAGAGAGTACCGTGTTATAACAGACCTGAAGGCGCAGCATGGCGTGGATATGTATGCCTTAAATGTATGATGTGTGGAGTGAAGAGGTGAATGCTTTGAAGTTAAAGTGCGGAGTGCGGCAGATGTGGTAAGGCGTCGTATGACATGGCGAACTGTGAATGACTGGGGCAATAAAATATTTTAGGTGTGGTGGAATAGGCTATATCTCCACGAGATGCCTTGGAAAAGGCAAGTTAGGCAATGATAGCATCGCCTTAATCCAAAGTTCCCTCGAAAGCATTGCAAAAGCGATGGAAAGAAGACGTCCAAGGATAGCTTGTTAAAAGGCGCTTCTCAAAAAGGCAAGAAGGGAAACAAGGCTCATGGACAAGGCAAGAAAGGTAAAATGCATGAACTCCTGGACGAAGGAGGTAATGATGTTTGGCGATATAATAACAATGTCGAGCAACAAGAATGAGAGCATGTTTGGATGCAGGACGCCGAGGAAGCCGGAATCGACGAACCGAACTGGGATGGCGAGGCGTACTTGCAGTTATCGCCGTTACTGATATCATTGGTTGCTGAACCCTGGTGCGAGCGTATTCGTCCTGTCCAAAGAACATTTGAATAAGCATTCTGTGAAAGACCTAATAACAGTGAAATAGGTGTTTGTGGCTGCGAATGGAACATCGGTTGATATGTCATGTGTAGGTCAGGTTTGGGTGAATTTGAGGCTTAGGGACCGTTTGCATGAAACAATGTTGAAGGCAATATTTGTATGCTTGATTGGGAACACTCGGCACGACATCCTGTTAACTACGCTCTTGAGCGAGAAGGGTTCGACTTTTAAATATGATGTTGTGATATACGGCGGCGGTGTGTCTTGGATTGTCTTGGATTCACTTGACTCCATGTCATGATTATGCTGGGGCTGACAATGGGTTGCAGATAGCCATGATTTGGGATGCTGCGGCGCATGGCATTTTTTTGTGTCCGACTCTGGACCAAGAGATGTTCGAGCATCGCATGCAGGGACATGTGCCATACTATCCCAAGTGCAGGCACTGCGTGATGAATAGGAGTGTCGTCCAACATAGGCGAAGAGAAGTAGGGAAATTGGAGATTGCAATGGAGGCTGCATTCATGTTCTTCTCAACCACGGGTGAGGTCGTGAAAGATGAGATTGTTGGGTTAGGCAAGGTGCTGGTAATGATGGAGTTTGCAAGCCAGTGCATTGGTGCAGTGGTGGTTGATGGGAATTTGATCATAGGAACGACTAGCATCGTGGTAAAGATAGATGCAGAGAAACAGGTTGGTCGGTTAGTCAGTGGATCGATTACTGATTTCTTGTTTCGGGTTGAGCGCGCGCCGCCGCAAGGACACGAAGTGGTGGGGAGTGCGGGGAGTGCTATTCGGAAGAGATATGAGTTGGTGGGCAGAATTAGGTCTGACTTGAATGGAGAAGACGTTAATGTTAGGGTTTGAGGAAGGTGTACTGAGCTTGCTGTTTACGTATATGTGTGTATGTGTGTAATCGTTTTGCCATGGCGCATGGTTCAATTAAGTTGTCGCTTGAAGTGAATACTGGTAAATATGCCTTTGAGGTGCCTAAATGCATGTTCGGCATGATGGTATATGCCGAGGTCTTTGAAATGATCTAGCAAAAGAGTCTGAACACATCGCGGTTCGTCTTAGGTGTTCTTGGGCCTTGAGCGTGAGTCACTTGCAGCGCATGTGTTAGGTGAGGTGTGTGAAGGTGGTGATATGTTGTTATATGAGTTTGTGGTAACAGGGATTACACCTATTATTCTTTTGTTGTTTGGAATATGGCTTTGTGGAACGTTTTTGAGAGCTCTTAGGATTGGTTCGGAAAGGAAGGAAGAAAAACAGGTTAGGATACTAAAGCCTAGTGTGAATGTACTAGCTTTAGGACCTCCCAAAATATGGCTTAACGAGAAGGCTTTGACAAAAGATGATTTTGCATATGAAGGAATTAGGAAGAAAGATTTAAGATAAGGCTTGTGGCACAGCAAGGCATGTTACAAGAGGTATGTTGAATTCTTGGATGCGGCGGCTCGAGCTGATTCTTATCCTAAGACGGACAACACATCGGCTTCTAGACCGATGTGTCGGGTCTACGAGAACACTAAACCTTAGGAGGTGAAATTCAATGTTGTGGAAGAATTAGGTGTTGGAGCACAAAACATGTCTGCTAAAAGGATTAGAGAGTTGAAGCGTGATTCAAGACCGATAGAGCCGTAAGGAGGATATAAAAAGAGCATAAAACATGAGACGATTGGCAGGAAAGGCTAGGTTCAAAGGGATGATATGAGATTGTCTGTCGAGGAGCCTGCGAGCAAGAACTCAAAAGGGGGTGGGATCTTTATTCAGCCGTAACGGCCTTTGGGATCCTAGGAGCCCAGATCGGATAGAGTTACCGCAGGCGAGAGAGCGTGTTATGAATGAGGCCGGAATTGCTAACCAAGGTCACGTTCCTCTTATGGTTGTTGGTTAAAGTGGTAATGCGTAGAGAGGATATAAGAGGGGTGCTGAGAAAGAAATTGACAGGACTTGTCGATGCATGATGGAAGTGATGTGTGATTTGGGAGAAAATTTGACGAATTGTGATGTTGCGAATCTTGGAGTATATAGCATTAGATATAGGGCATAGGTAAATAATTAAAAATTGTTTTAAGTGGAGTTATATGTTGTAACCCCGTTCCTATAGTCCAATTAATGTTATATATGATGTTTTAACGGGTTAGATCTTAAATGGATAGAAAACGTATGACGGCATAATTGAAGAGGTTAAGAACATAGCGGTGTATAATGTGGGCCGACTAATTAGCGAAGCCGATATTATGAGGATAAAGGCGTTTAATAATAAAATACGAATTATTATAAATCGCATAAGTAATAATATTAAAATAAAAGAAAATTAAGGTCCATAATATTATTAATGATTTTGTAATTAAAAGAACTAATTTATCGGCAAAATCGTTTAACATAAATTCTTGAATGCCGAGAATAGAGGGATTTATGGTAGTGTTTAAGTTAATAACGAATTTAAACATAAGAACCATATTCTTACTCACACATTCTTACTCATACTCTTACTCACAATTTTATTTACATTCTTACTCATACTCTTACCTACACTCTTACTCATACTCTTACTCACATTCATAGTCTCACTCTTACTCACATTATTATTCCTATTCTTATTCACACTCTCACACACATTCTTACTCCCACTCCACCCATTCTAATCCACTCCAACCTACTTTAACACACTCCAACACACTCCAACCCACTCCACACTCTAACACACTCCAACACACTACTCTAACACACTCACACTCTCACACTCATATTCACACTCACACTCACACTCACACTTATACTCACTCACACTTATACTCACTCACACTCACACTCATACTTACACTCCCCTCACACTCACACTCACACTCACTCATTCTCACTTCTACTCACTCATTTACACTCACACTCACTCATTCATAATTATTTAGATTCATTTTATTTACTGATATTGAACTCAGAATTATTTATATTTACCTTTATTGATAGTGTTATGCCGAATTTGGATTTATGTTATTTGATAATTATAATATATTGGAAATGATTCTAAATGTTTATTGATATGTTTATGTTGAATTCGGTAATTTTGGTAAAACTATATAATGTGGTTTTGTGATTTTTTATTAATAAGGAGATATAATTATATTTTTATAATTTAATAAAATAATATAAAAGCAACCATATATATATATATATGGTTTTAATATTATTTATTATTGTTATTTATTATAATTTAATTGTGAAATATGTTTTTGATTTGTAATTTGGTTTTTAATTAAACAATATAAATATATTTATGTTTGATTCTAAATAAATATTTAATAAATTATAATATAATATAATTTTGGAAGAACCAATTTTATTGCATTTTATTTAGATATTACTATTATTTTTATTTTTATAGAAATATCGATAGAATTATCGTTGATTGTTGGTGTTAAGCGGCCCGAAATTCAATTTGACGAGCAAAACAAATTTGGAAATGTCTGGGAAATATATAAACTTACGAAACCAAATACAATCATAAAATCGATTCCATTCAGGCACATGTTTCGCAGATTTTGAGGGAATTCGACAAAATTTATTTTACAAATGTTCCGGATATTTATAAAACAACAATTATTGTGTTTTATATTTGGTTTCTCGAATTTTCCGGAACTTCGAGAATAATAAATAGAATTATTTTATATTTCTCGATTTTTTTTTAATCCAATTCATTCATAATTATCTATCGATTTTCCGGATATTTAAGGTATATGTTTCACAGATTTTGCGGGAATTCGACAAAAAATATTTTTCAAATATTCCGGAAATTTATAAAACAACAATTATTGTATTATATATTTGGTTTCTCGAATTTTCCGGGACTTCGAGAATAATAAATAGATTTATTTTATATTTCTCGAATTTCTTTTAATCCAATTCATTCATAATTATCTATCGACTTTCCGGATATTTAAGGTATATTTTTCGCAGATTTTGAGGGAATTCGACAAATCATATTTTTCAAATATTCCGGAAATTTATAAAACAACAATTATTGTATTTTATATTTGGTTTCTCGAATTTTCCGAGACTTCGAGAATAATAAATAGATTTATTTTATATTTCTCGAATTTCTTTTAATCTAATTCATTCATAATTATTCATCGATTCTCCGGATATTTAATAAGAAATCTGATAAAATTACGGTCCTATATGACGACAATTCTATTAGATTATCAAACGGGCAAATCAAAATCCTAACAATATATATTAATAATATATTGTTTGATTTTATTTAAATATAATAGAATTATTCTATTTTTTTTTATTATGGATTTTGTTTTTCTTAATATATACCCATTATCTTAAATGATAAATAATTATTAATTTATATATATATATATGGGAGTCGTTCTAAAGGTCCTTGTAAGGAGTTTAGTATTCGGTGACCATCGGTGTTAGTTGAGGTAGCTCCGCGAAAGATTCGCGATGGAGTTGCGAAAGTAACTTGTTTTCTCGCGAAAATTTTGCGTAACTCTGGTTAATCAATGATATGTGGAACCGTTCAGCTTTTCTGCTGAGCCTTCCTTCTATTCTGATTAAAACACTTTGTTGATGTTGCGCTAATTAAGCCTGGTGAGGCTACAGTTTGATACCCTGCTTGGCTGGTTAGTGCTCCAAGCCTGTGTATGTGTGTCTGTGGGTGTTAGTCGGTGGCTTTCCGCTCTGAAACATGGGTGATTTTTCGCGAAAGTTCCGCGAAAGCCCGCGCGAAAGCGCAGGCTTCGATTGCAAGGGGAGGTATAGTCTGCGCGCCGATCTAGTCAGTATTCTAGCTTGGTACTGGAAAGCTGCGACTTCAAGCTGGAGCTGCACGGCGAACGAAAAGCTGCGACTTTCCAGCCGGTGCATGTCATATACTACCCCTGTGATGAAAAATTACGACTTTACAATCATTTCGTTTACAACGCTAGCACTTAAAAGCTACGATTCTCCGACTCGAGAAATGAAAAGAGCATGGCGATGAATCCGCGAAAGATTCGCGAAAATAATTTTTTTGTTCGCGAAGAATAACCGTTTCGAGACAAAGGAATTTAGATCAACCACCATATATACAAATTAATGTTTGTCGAAATTTTAATTAAATCTTTATAATTATTTAAATGTTAATAATTTAGAATTTTAAAATATAATAATTAAATATAATTTATATTGTTATATTAAAATAAATATATTAAATTATATTATAATTCAAAAATATATAATACATTAAAATAAATTATTTTTAATAAATATTGTTATAATATATATTATTTCAAATATATATTTCTAATTAATATATATATATATATGTTTCCCAATATATCTCAATATTTATTGAATTTTATAAATAAAATCCGATTTAATAGAATTCAAATTAAAAATATATTTCTCATTTGCTCTACCAATATACATTCGATTATAATTTAGTATTTCCTATAACATAAATATAAATATAAAAAAATAAATCATCATCTTTTTAACAATATTATTATTTGTGTTAGTTATATCTATTCATTACAATAATGTTCATTCAATCAGTTCAAAATCAACAATAATCTAATTAATTTATTATAATATATCAATTCATATCTTACCCCAACTATCCGAATTCAATCGTAAATCTCAAATCTTATTATTATCTAAATTTTTCATAAAATCAATTACAAAATGTATAATTTCCACCGATTTAATAAACCTATATAATATAACCAACAAAACATACATACACACACCTCCTCAAAAATCCTTTATAAACAACCCTCCATTAAAATATTCCATAATTCAATAATATAAAATATATTAAATTAACTGAATTCTAAAATATTCAAAATATAAATAATATATTTTTAATAATTCTACAATTTAAATTTCAGATTATATTTCATATATTAATCAATTCAATCTATATATCATAATACTTTAATTTTAATTTTACAATATATAAAATATAATTTCTATCCAAACCATAATTACATAAACAATATAGTTAAAGCAATTCCAAAAACAACATCATCCACACGAATAGCGCAAATCACATAAACAAAAAACACATCCCATTAGGTCGATAATTGTTTAAACAACAATAGTAAAGAATGCGCAGAGGATTTACCGTTCGGATGCCAGGATTTTTCCTGGGGGGAGGAGGGAATCACGGGGCCCACTAAGGGGAAGGCGAAGGGGGAAGCAACACCGAAAATGATGAAAAAGTGTGTTTTGTTGTCGATAAATTTGTGTTTTTTGTTCATCCCATGCTTTCAAGATCCGTTGTTTTTGTTTTTTTAACGTTCATCCAGTCTTAAAATGCGGCTTGCGCGCGCCCTTGAGGCACGCTCTCTCGCTGGTTGAAAGGCCATCTTCCAGGCTTCGCTAAGAAGTTGCAGCTAAAAGTCCCATGCAGCGCCTCTGTGGGGAACTTGGCATGGTTCACCAAGAGGGTTGCTGCCTCAGCTTCTGCCACCAACCCAGAATGGCAGCTCATACTGTTGGACGAAATCCGTTTCGCACCACCTAACAAACCCTGAAAGGATGATTCCCCTGTAAGTGCCAACGAGCAATGGTTCTCCATGGTTTCAACGTGGTGCAGAATTCCGTCCATCCACAGTAGGTTTGTCCAGATTCAACGAAGACTCAAGCGGTACCACAATGCTACCACGCATGTCACTATTCATGATATTGTTCAGCCATCCTAATCAAAGATATTAATCATTGCGGGAAAAACATGAAATTGATGAAACTACAAGGGAACCCTCCGCGAGGTTGGCTTCATGTTGGCTTCCCGTTGACATGACATGGATTGTTTACACATTCACACCGTGCTTTCTTGCCTTTGGCAGGGCATCATGTCTTCCACCCCGTCTGCAAAGGAGTCAACTTGGATGAGACCCCGTGGTTCAATTCTCATGGGGAGTTGTCTCGAATTTCGCGGAGTGGTTCCAATGCGCGCCTTGCAAACCCCCTGCTCGACTCCCAGTTGCCTAGTTCAGTGGCCCTTGCACCCCTTACCCGCCGAAAAAAGGGGAAGAAATATGGCTAGGTCCTCCAGATTTGAGAGGTTAGCATAAGTTGGCACCATTTTTTCTGCATTTTAGCCGGGTCCCGAACCGAATCTCCCAACAAAAAGGGTTAGGAGAAGGGCACCAATTGCTGGGGGACCGAGCCGGGCTCCGAGCTGCTCCGAGCTGCTCCGAGCCACCGAGCCATGGACTCGACTCACATCGTTGCGCATTCGTTTCGCGCCTGGCTGAGCGCGTCGCCGCTTGGAGAGGGGTTTCGAGTTTTTGGGGATGGGTCCCCAAGTTGGTTCTCCAAGCCCAACGCCCCCGTGGCTTTTTGTTTCCGGCTTTTTGAATTTGTGGTTGCGAATTTGGAGGAAATCCTGGAAATAGGTTCTCTCGGTTGCTTTGTGCGAAGCCCTAAAAGTGACTAACTGTTAGGGGCTTAATACGGAAAACCCAGTAGTTGGCAAAAAAATGAAGTCCTAACATACCTTGGCAAGATGCACCAAAGTTGAGAACCTGGAAATCTCCCAAGTAACCGGCACAAGCTCTGGAAAGGTAGATTATAGAGAAACGGACATAGATACGGAGACCCTACATATTGCAAGCAGGGGAACCTATTTTTGCCACATTTGCGGTAGTTTCCTTTTTTTTCTTGTGGGGTGCTTGGCGTGTTACGGTTCCATCTTAGAGACCTTGGCCTCGTGACATCGCATTCAATCCGAGGGAGGGGAATGGTCGCACCGGTTGGGTTTGGGCAAGGGCAGTCAGGAACCATCGGCTGACATCAAATTTGACATACGTCAGCTTCCCTCATAGCTGTTCCGGGGGGGGTGTCCCATTTAATTACCCTCTACAAGAACCAAAAGCTCAAATCCACATCCAAACCGCAAACCCCAGAGAAAGCTGAATAAAGAGGATCTCAGAAATCAAGTTGGCACTTCCCCGGCGCTTTCCGTCTCTAAAACCATCGTGAGGGGTGAAAAATGGGTCATGGTCGTGGCTTCCCTAGTCTCACTTCCCGTGTGGATTGTCCAAAACCACTCCAAACATTTCCAAGCTGTTTGCCGCTAAAAAGGTAAAGTTTCAAGTCCAGGAACAGGGAGTGAGGCATAGAACTCAATAGCAGCTGTCCACAATCTCTACCAGAATTTACCATCCCAACTGCTTTTTCCAACTCTCGCCTCGGCCCTCGATTTGGAGACGGGCACCTGGCTTTGCGATGACCGGGTTTACCGGGTTCACCGTCAATTCAGGTTAAAACCAGGCTCAACTGCTCAACCTTCGTTTGGGCTTACGTGACCAGGGTTCAGTTGTACCAAAAAAACAATCACTTGTTGCACCAAATGGGTTCCGATTGTGGGTTCAAATTTGGGCCAAGCACAAGTGCCGCCAAGCACAAGTGCCGAACATCTTTGCTGACCTCTAGGAAGCACCGACAAGGCTGCCCATGTTTTCGAAGTCAATCCGAGCAAAAAGGATTCTAAACTATCAAGAATCACGCATCTGGCTCCCTCCCTTCCAGGGATCCTATATGCAAATGTTACTCGATCCCTCCCATGCACCTTGCAGCTTGACAGCAAGATTTGACACATCCCTTTCGGAGCAATCGCCACAACGTGATCGAAAAGTATATGGGTACCTAGACTCTCCATGACCCTTAAAAAATGGGGTCATTGATAAAAAATAAGGGGTCATGACCACATTTTCTAGGGGTCATGGAGACTCTAGGTATGTCTCAAAACCGGAACAGGGGTGGGTTTCTCTTGCAAAACTGCCCCACTTGTCAAGTCTCCTTGCCTTTCGGTCCTTTTCCAAAACTCCAACATGTCCGGAGTCCAGCTTTCACCTAAATTCATGAAGATTGCAGCAATAAGATTCACAAGACAATAGGTTTTGGGTGCTGGAGATGGTCGCATCTAGTATACGGCCAAAATACTCTTAAGGAGTCTGCTCGAGCTGTCTCTGCGCGTGTGTCTCTTTCAGGGTCCCCTTTTTTTGGGTTCGTTCAAAAAGAAAAGGACACCAGCGAGTTTGGGGAAGCTGGACTACATGTTGGAGTTTTGGAAAACAAGGAACCGTGAAGGTCCTCTGCTCCTCTTTTTGCTGGGTTTTCGCTTCGAGTTTTGGAGCCACTCAGGGGTTCCACGATATTCAACTTGCCTTTACTTGGTCCTCAGGAAATGAGGGTGTGACCCCAAAAAACGCCATCCCCTATGGTTTCCTCTGCGCAAGTCTGCACGTTCATTCCTCATTCCCTACCTATCGCACCAGCAAGTTTAAGGGTTGGCATAACACGAAACCGCATTTTGTCTGGTCCATCCTCAGATCTGCGAAACGTTTTGACTCGTGGGTTAAATTCGGAAATCCAATGACCAAACCAAGCAAAAAAAAAACAAAACACACCTATTGCTTTTTGGCGTCCTGAGGGGTACGCTATTTACCTTGCCTATCCGGGCAAGACTCTTTCCGCGGCCGGGCTGACAAAAACTCGCTGGGCTTCTGATGGCTCTTTCGGCGGGGAAAAACAAATTTGGCAACCACCTCATTCGCATAGGTGAGCTCTTAATCGATGGCTGTCCCTGATAAATGGTTGATGCCAGTCTAAGCCCAGCATCTATTTCTAATCCAACTAACCGAGCTTCTTGAGAGCAAGCCAAACAAAGAACCGGGAATTCCGCTCTAGGGGGAAGCCATCTCGGCAAATGTCTGATAGCAAAAAGCCTACAGCACCTGAGCGTGATACGGTCAGAACATATTGGGAAACACCATCTACCAGATTCAAGGGTGTGGCTCAAAATTTAAGAGGTAGGGTTACGCAGGTCTTGGTCTCTGGTTCCATGCACCCAGGTGACTGCCTAAGTCCCCTGACAAACATATGAATATGTCCGGTCTCGATAGATTTCCTTCAAACCAACAGGGGGCAATAACCATTTTTCTTCACCAAATGGAGGTTTAGGAACAGCGAAAGAGGCAACTCCCAAAAATTGTAGTTTCCCCTTCCTTTCCCTTTCAAACCCACCAAAAGAAATCGGGTGCTCTCCAAAAAAGTCGCCCTCAAAACAGGTTGCCGAGGTCCTCCAGTAGTGAGGTTAGAATCAGGGTGCCAACTTTTTGCTGTAGTCTATTTTAGTAGGGGAAAACCCTCCCAACCAAAAAAGGGATTAAAAAGAGGCACCTAGCTGGGGGACCTAGCTGCCCTCAGAAAGGGAGCCCTCCGTTTTCGTTGCTCGCAAGGCGGGAACCTCTGACCGAAGCGAAATCCGCCTGTCGAACACTGGGAAGCTCTGGAATCGGACTCCTGGGCCGAGCACAGATTTCAGAGACTGGGTGTGGGTCAAAATTAAAAACCTGGATATGGACCGCAGCTTTTAGTTCATTTACCAGGGGTCCATTTTCGGGTACCAAGTTTTGACCCCCACCCACCTCCACTTCCTTTGCTTTTTTCGCCCCCTGGACAACAAATACATAAAATATTTCCAGCAGGCCATAAAATAGCTTGCCTTGAAAAAAAAGCCACCGCGCGGGGAAAAAACAAAACAATACTCATTTCAGCAAATGGACGCCCAGGGCGACTGAGGGCTCACTTCTGAAAGAGTGGGCTGGCTGAGAGTCCTGGAACTTCTGGTAAAAATGACCAGCAAACCATCCATTTGCGTTTTGGTCCCCTGGACAAAAATGACCAAGATATGTCCAGGAGTGAAATCGATTCCCTTTAAAAAACCAACAGGGAAACATATGAAATATTCTTCA
The DNA here is from genome assembly GCA_963377175.1 of Effrenium voratum. Taxonomy (NCBI): domain Eukaryota; class Dinophyceae; order Suessiales; family Symbiodiniaceae; genus Effrenium; species Effrenium voratum. The sequence continues at coordinate 579,291 of CAUJNA010003024.1, read as the reverse complement.
CCAAATGGAAGAAACCCAAGAAGTTGCTCAAGTCCAGGAACGATCTGGGAGTGCGAGGGTCTTTCCACCTGGCATCAGTGGTTTCATCGTGTCTTCAGCCTGATGTGTCACTCAAAGTCTGCTAGAAACACGCCGTACGTTCGGGGGCCCCACAGAAAATTGCTAGACCAAGGGGTGAATAAGGCGCTTTTTCAGGCGACAAAGGAGGGCCAAACAAGGCCTCAACGATTTGGGGGGGGAGGGGAGGGATTTCAGACACATGGGATCACCACACAATTGTCCAAAATTGAGAAATTAGACCAGGCGGTATCTGGCACCTGAACTCCGTAAAAGCTGGCCCAAACCCCCTCGAACGAGGCTATCTGGGCATCTATCGACCCCAAAACGCTTTCAGCCGGGGGCAATTCTGCGCTAAAACTGAAACGGGGCCATTCGAGAGTTCGAGTTCTTCAGCCTGAGGCATGGGCCCGACATGGCCCGACATTCGATCTTTGTCCAGTTTGGCCGATCCGAGCAACACAAAAGTGGACCAGTGCACTTCAAATTGGGGATCCCGAGGCCCGGTCTCCCATGGGGGTTCCTCGAAGGACAAATGGCAAACAGGGTGGCCGCAAAGAAATCATTCCCATCTACCGAGAGATACCAACCGGCAAAAAAAACAAAAAAAAACAAAAAACAAACACACAATGAATAAATAAATAAATAAATAAACCACAAATTGCGGTGGGGGGCAAGGATTTCTGTGCCCTCAACTATTGAACCATTCAATGTCCAGTTCAGCTTCACCAAAGAATACGCAGAGGGGAGAATCCACTGAAGAAACTCATCCCTATCCAGCATTCATAACTCAGGGACCCTACCCTCATCGGACCACAGGGCTACCAAGGCTACAAGATTGGCCCTAAGCTTTGCTGAGGGATAAACGGCGGCGGCAAACCATCCCTCAAAACCCGAACTGCTAAGGCCTTTCTTGGCGACTTGATTCCCGGCTGATCTTACTGCTTGAGTGGATATGTTAAGACAACAAGTGTGCATATTTCTCAGTGAAACGGTCTTCCTCCAAAGTTGCAAGTTCAGCAAATGGGGAAGTGAGCTACTATCTTCAACGGTCTGATGGGGGTTGGTACTTAGATGGTCTGGGACTTTACCAAATGCCTAGCCAAATTCAACTGCTGCATCCTGGTGAACGCTCATGAAGGCTCCAGATGCCCCTGAGCAAGGGAAAAAGGCTGTTGGCTAGCCAGTAGAATGGGGAATTACAACCATGGCCTTGCCACAGGTTGTAGCCATGCCAGCTCGAACCACTTCCCAAACCAGGTACGAACATGACCCACGTGAGGATGTACCAAAATGTGTGGACCCCAAAAGTGAAAAACCGGTCAGGTTCTCTTCAAAACCAACCTCCGAAATTGAGTACCCTCAAAAAAGACATGACCAAGGGCAAAAACATGCTCTCTTCTGTAGATACTTGATTTGACAGAAAATCTCACTTTGTGAGCGGTTTGGCCAAAAAAGGTGTCCAACACCTCTATTTACCACTAAACTTCTCTTCCCAGCAAGTTTTTAACGTCCAGGAACTCAGAGAGTGAGAAAAATAACACATCACAAGAACGCGACGACACTTGGAGGTCAAAGCCAAGTAGAGCCCCTGAGAGTTGAGAAACGCAAAATCATGAACACCACGCCGCAGGTCTAAACTTGGTTGACGTTGGAAGGGGAGCAAATATTTCAAAATTTAGAAGTTAAGTGGGGATTTCCCCCTAAACCACAATAAGAAAAAATGCAAAATCTTTCCCAACAACAGCCATGTATTGGAGGTTTCGCAACCCTCTGAGCCGCAGACCCGGAGATGGATTCATGATGCGCGCTGTCTCGGTCGTAGGACCTCACTTTGTGTCGTCTTTTTTCGACGGGAGGGGCTGCCTGCGGTCTCCTTCTGACCCTGTAAGGCTTCGGGTCATGACCATAGGTGTGCTGTTGGGGGAAATAGATGGCCCTGGTAGATGAGGAAACCACCTGGTAAACCAGGACCACCTATTTTTTTTTACCAAAACAACCAAAAAGGACGCCTATGGTCATGACCCGAATCTTTCTTTGGGGCAATGACCAACCATTTTTTTGCAGGGTCATGGAGACTCCAGGTACTGGAAACGAAGTGGGCAATAGCCAATGAGTCCGATACATCTTGGCAAAGGGGACTTTTTGTTCTCCTAGGTTCGGCGCGGCCTTTTTTCCTGGGTTCGGCCCGGGCGGTCCCGACTCCCGAAAAGCTGCGAAGGGCTCACCTGTTCGAAGCCATTAGACTTCGTTCGGGGCTTGGGCCGGGCTTGGGTTTCTTTAGGGTGGGTTTTTGGTTGGTTTAGGTTGGCCTATGGTTTAGGTTGGCCTTTGGTTGGTTTATGGTTGGTTTAGTGCTGGTTTGGGGTGGGCTTATGGGTCGGGTTTACGTGGGTTTGTGGTGGGTTTCGGGTTGGCTTAGGCTGGTTTAGAAATGACGTAGTGCTGGTGTAGTGTGGATCTAGAGTTGGTTCAAGGTTGGTTTCGGGTGGTTTGGATTTCCCACTAAACCACAATAAGCAAAAGTGTAAAATGCTTCCCAACAACAACCATGCATGGGCCATCCATTGCAAGCGAAGGCCAATCCAGGCTTCTCGTTCCGACTGAGCACCCGGCGAGCTGGGGAAGTACTTGTCCTAGTGCGCAAAACCCACCGCCATGTTCGCGAATCCCCAAAATGGGGCTGTTTTTAGAGTTGCTAAGCCGCTTAAGCGCGGAACCTGGGACCACATATAGTCGAACCTCGTAAGAGGTTTCTATGGACACGCATCAGGGTACCTACTTTACCTAGAGTCTCCATGACCCCTAGAAAAGTGGTCCTCAATTTTGGGCAACGAGCCTAACTTTTCGGGGTCATGGAGAGTCTAGGTACTGTTCGCTGGGGTTGCACCAGTTTCGTCAGCTCCCAAACCATAAGTTGTACCGCGCCCGGCCCATGCTCGAACTCGGAGTTCGGTCCTCCATGTTCCAGTCCTCACGGCACCGGATTCGGCTCAACCATGGAGGGTCAAACAGGTCAAATCACACCCTTTACGTTTGGGAACGAAATTGGTATGTGTCAACATAGGGGAAACACACACCCAGACACCAGCTTCCTGATCACGAGCTTGTGACGCAGTTGTTTTGCCGAATCAAACCAGACAACACTGCCACCAAAAACTGAAAGACTGCGCCTTTCAGCTCTTTCAGCTCTTTCACCCCAACCAAGTTGTCCACTTTTTCAACCTCAGTACATCTCGGTTGCTTTCTGCTCCCCTGCTAACAGTTTAACTTTTGGTGGTTTAAGGAAAACCCATGAGTTGGCAAAAAGTTTAAAGTCCTAACAGTGTGACATGGTGCTTGCTGAGCCGAACTCTCCTGGTCTAAATTCCCTCAGTCGACCAGGCAGAGAAAACCCAGGTGTCACGAGCTCATGGCGGGAGGCCCGCCGCTCAAATGCGACTCGTGAGGGGACACAGGTGCTGCGTTTCAAGCACAGGGGTCATGTTTCAACACAGCGCTCGAGCCAAAAACCCGACTCCTCAAAAAGCGTTTGCCTTTTTTCTTCTTCCGTGAGCCAGGTCTCATGTTTCAACCCACAGCAGATGGGAAACTCGGGCTCTTGGTTTTGTGTGGGGAAATCTAGACCGCGTTCCGTAGCTCACGTGGATTCTACGGGCGAGGCCTTCTTGATGAAGTTGGTGAACGAATCGTTCATGCTCATCGACTTCAGAGACCTAGGCGCTTTCAAGATGGAGCATCAACTCCGGACACAAACCGCCCCAAGACCGCCCAAAACACCCTGGGCTTGGTTCTATCCCAGAGGCTCCCGATGCATTTAGGGCCCTCAAACAGCCAGGTTTTGAGACCCCCAAACACCTCCGGGGTGTCTAATGGAGGGGTCCTTGTGCTTTTCAAAAACTGGCCGCAAGAAGAAGGATTCCTGGATAGAGAATGGGGAAGGTGCCCCGAGATATTCGTGGCTTAAGGAGCAAAATGAGGCTTATTTTAGGCCAAATGAGTCACAATCAAACCCGGTACAAAGATGGTCGACCCAGAATCATGTAAAGAATTAAGAAGGCGGCCGCAGCTATTTGTGGTTGGGAGTATCCCTTACTAACGTTCATCTACCCGGGTTTTGATTGTGGCTCGAATGACGGTTGGTGCCTGCCGAAGGGCTAAAGCAGAAAACAGCTTTTCCATTTGGTTAAGACCCCTGGAAAACATATGTCCAGTAGTGATAGAATCCCTTTAACACCAACAAGGGAAAATTAAAAACATCTTAAGCAGATGGAAGAGATTCACAACAAGCTGATGTTCGGGCAGTCTGTTTCGGCGTCGTTCCCTCGAAGACTCGAAGACATGTTCGCCAACCTACTTCTGGTTCCACACTACAAATCGCTTGGCGATTCTTTGACTTGCTCTTCCATATCGCTTGGAAGAAAGCGTTCGAAGCTCTCTGACCTCCTCAAAAGCTGATTTCGTTGGCCCAAAAGGTGGGGTTGCCGGAACCCCAACACCTCCAGTCAGGGGAAAAAAAGCCAACAAGCCACCCTTTCGAGTTTGACAAAAACCGAAAATCTTCCAATGGCACCTTCCATTTCCATTTCCATTTCCATTTCCGGGGATCCTTCTGGCGGAACCTTCAGAAAGGCCAGGGAAACCGGCAGAGAAAGCCGGGGAAACCGGGCTGGTTGTTGAAAAAAGAACCCATGGCTGAACCGAATGGGGCCAAGGAATCAACCCCTAGAGTCTCCTTCTGACCCGAATCAAAAATGGTGGGTCCATGCCCCAAAATAATGGTTGGTAATGGACCATTTTTTTTTTCGGGTCAGAAGGAGACTCCAGGTAGAAATCTAAAGGAGTTCCCCCTCCCAAATCAAGTTGCACACTTTGTTGGCGTTCAACCAAACAACCCGCGGTGGACAAAATGCTGCACCGGGGATGGATGAAGCCCTATGAAAACTGGGATGAACCACCAACTGGTGCAGAAGGACCTCAATCTCTTCCCTATTCGCTGAAAAACATGTCTCGGGTCCTAGACATGCCAACTGGAGGTCTAGGTAAGTACGAAAGACAGCCATCCGAAAAAGAACGTTGTTTGTCTCAGAATTAGGGAACCTCAAACCTTGGTGGCTGTTGACCACTCTGCAAACAGCTTTTGCGGCTATTCGAACAATCCCAGCGGTTTCAGCCGTGAAAGTCCAAGGATCCGTTGCCAAATCGCCATACCTAGAGTCTCCATGAGCCTTGAAACATGGTTGCTGATGACCCGAATCTTTCGTTTGGGTAGTCTGGTCAGAAGGAAGCCAGGTCAAGTCAAATGGGTCTGGTTGTCCGTTAAAGTCCAAGGATCCAACCAAACAGCCAGAAAGTAACTCGCTTCCTGAGTGGATTGGTCAGAAGCAATCCAAACTTTTCGCCTACCATAAAATGGTCTTTGAAACAAGTAACAAGTCCCAGCTACTCGAAAAACGAAGGCAATTTGTCTTGTAAAATGGCCTTAGTTCTCCAAATTGGGTCTGGTCCGATCTTCCGTTGGCGTCCCCAACTCAGTTGTTCAGTGACCCTGGAAAAAAAGGGAACCCTTTTTGTGGGAAGACCATTTTAGTGGGGCAGCCACCAAAAAAAAAGGAAAAAGGGAGCCACTGAACAACTGAACCAAACATTTGTCTAAGCCCCTCATGGAATACGACCGGCTCGTCTGAGCCCAGTGGCTCGCCGGTAGGGTCTTGGCCAGGAATGCCGAAGCTCAGCCTGGGAACGCGGAGCGCTCGGCAAACCCGAAAAACCCCACACTTGCTAGCGCAAAACGCCGTTTTTTTGTTTGTTTTGCTTCTTGTTTTGTTGCTTTTGTTTCTTCTTCTTTTTTTCTGCAGTCCACGGCTAAACATGAACCAACAAAAACGAAGCAACTAAATCCCCTCCCCCCGTTGACCCAATCATTTCAAACTTGATCCCCAAGTAAAGAGTCTACATCAAGAGTGTTCGCTCGTACCCCCGAGCTGGTGGATTGGCGGAACACTTCCAGGAAACGCCGCTCTGAAAGTTGGCCAACACGATTCGTTGAACAGCCCAAACCCAACAGCCCAACAGAACAACCAGCAGCAACAGCCCAACAACCCAACAGCCCAGCAGCCAAACAACCCCACAACCCAACAGCCCAACAGCCCAACAGCTCACCAACCAACAGTCAATCAATGTCCAAACAAATGGGTGGCTGAACTTTTAGGGGACTCTCCAAATTGGAGATCTTCCTTTTGGCTTTCCTTTTTACGAACAAAGGGGTGCCGAGCCTCAAAAAAAGACCCACACCGACACCCAAATGGGTTCCTTCGAAGGCTCACATTGTTCTTTGGTGCAAGTGAGAACAAAACCCGTGAAAACGGGCCGCCCTGAAAAAGGGGAAGGACCCAACCAAGCTGCCTATAGCGGGTTTGGCAAAGCTTGGGGGCCTTCAAATGGCGGGAACATGGGCCTCCCTTGTGCCTGAACAAAGAACAGACCACAGCTACGAGTTGTGGTGGGCGTGACATCCGATTTTCTTGTCATCTTGCGGCCCGAGCCGTTTTGACTCAGAAATCACGGTATCTGTACCCCCAGTCTGACTATATCGCACAGGGGACACAGCGGCAATGTATGGGCGCAGATCAGAACCATGTCCCTGCGAAGTTGGTTGGTGCTTGACAGGAAACAAAAGGCTCCCCCTTGGTTGGATTTCTTCCTTGTTTGGCAATTTGAACTGCCGTGCGGTGGGGCATGTAAAGAACCCTGTAAACAAGAATCCTATAAACAGAAAGCACTCAGCCGGAAAAGGAACGCCCCAAATCGGGCAAATATTCAATTTGACTCAAGACATCTATGCTGACCGCTGGGAACCATCAAGCAATCGGATCCCTGAAAGTGTAGAATCCCTCCGAAGAGGGGGGTGTAGGGTTGTAGCAATTGGAGTCTGCTTCTGACCCTTAACAAAAAATGGGGTCATTGCCCGCAAAATTAAGGGGTCATGACCCCTTTTTCCAGGGGTCATGGAGACTCTAGGTAGCAATATTCTCCACAAAGTTAGCTCGCAGAACCGGCAAGCTTGTGTAGATTGCTAATTACCCGGGGCTTTGGGCGCAAAAATATTTGCTGGATGACCCCCTAGCAAGAAATCATTTCCTAGGGGAAATGGGCAACCTACCAAAAGGCATGGACATGCAATTGTGCTACGAGTGGACTCCCCCCAAGAAAGGTCCCACTGTTGCTGATCGAAACGGACAATTTGAAGGAACGCCGAAACGGCAAGCAAACAAAACCCACCCACAAAGGGTGCCCTCAACAAAAGACACCTGATTGATACTTCAAGTAAATGGCACCCCTCCCCCCCTATTTCGGTTTAATCATTCCCTTTACTTGCCCACGTCTACCGGGAATTGAGCCATCTACTTTCACCCTGGCGCACGGGCAGGGGCCATTGAAGAATTAAACATATAAAGGGTCCTATGATCCAGGCATGATTTACGATTGCTTTCCTCTCCCCTGCTAAAAGTTTAACTTTTAGTGGTTTAATGCAAAAAACCCGTTACTTGGCAAACAGTTAAAGTTCTAACATCCAAAGACCAAAGATTTGGTTTTAACGCACCCCAAACCTCTACTCATTAGTCCGGCCCATACATTCGGCTAAGGCAAGCGAACTACTGTGGATGGACGACATCCTGCACCAGCTGGGGGGGAAAAAAACCGGCCGCTGGTGCCAAGTGGATGTTCAGTCCATCTGCAGTACCTCTTCTAGGTCCTCCAATAGAGAGGTTAGAATAAGGGTACTTGTTTTTTTATGTAGTCTATTTTAGTAGGGGAACCCTCCCCCAAAAAAGGCACTACTGGGGGACCTAGTCTGGAAAAAAACCCGTTCCTTTACCCCCATGTGTGTTTTTGTCCCCATAAAATGAGAGAATATGTCCAGTAGCGAAATCGATTCCTTTCTCACCAGGGGAAGCGAAGCGCACATATTCTGAAACGCAAATGGAAGCTTTTCTTGGTCGCTGTTGACCCCGCTCCAAAAAGTTTCACCTTTAATGATTTCAATTCGGAAAACCCAAATGGGTATGGGTCAAAACCCATGGTACCATTCTGGGGTAGGTGCACCACCCATTTTAGTCGATTTTAGTGGGGATTGGGATGTTCACTGGGAGTACGGGCGTTTGACCCTTGGCCAAATGATTTCCACCAACAGGTTCAAGTCCTAAGCTTGGTTGACGTTGCAAGGAGAGCAACAAAAATAAATTCTATCAGTTAAGTGGGGATTTCCCACCAAACCACAATAAGCAAAAATGCAAAATGTTTCCCAACAACAACCATGCAAGATCCAAAACCCCCGCGTTCCTGACAATCACCCTTCCCTCGTTGACAAAACCGAAGCCGACCCCGCAACCGAAGCCGGCAAATCTTGGCTCCCGGGCTGAGGGTCCTCGATGCTCCCACCGCCCGGGGTAAACCTCGCTATCTGGACATGCAGCGGAGATGGGCTTGCGTCTTTCTTTGCATTTCATTTGATGTATGCTATTTGTTCATGAATTGTTTTTTTTTTTGTTTTCTTTTTTTGGGGGGGTGCTAGTTGTTTATTCTCGATTTGGGTTCTGGGCGCGTTCGTTTTGGTGGTTGTGGTCTTTGGTTGCAACGTGTTGCAACCAGTCGTCTCCCACACACTTTGAAACCTGACCGCGGGTTCCTGGCAGATCGCGTTCCTCAAGGAGGGGGTGAGAGGGCAACCCTGACGGTTGGACGGATCCCTTCAACATCGAGCTTGTGTGCTGTTGTTACCAGGTGAGTTCATCAAGTCGGTTAGCTCTGCTAGAACTCTCCCTGTGGGCTTATTGGGGAGATGCCGACATGAATCTTGCGCTTGATCATGCTAAATCTTTGTCTCTTCCGTGGTACTGGCAAATCAAAACCAAATGCCAATCTGAAAACACAGGCCAGCCTCAGTAAAGAAACCTTCTTGGGTGAGCTTGTTCTCTCCTCAACTTGTTCTGGTTTGTCCAGATTCCGCGGAATTCCGCCGCGGCGGCGGTCAAAATCAGACGACCCCTGCACATGGTTTCGATCGCCGACTTCCGACTTCCCAATTCGTAAGGGAGCCTTTTCTTCAGACAATTCATCAACCAAAACAGCAGAAACAGCTGCTTCTCAGAACAAAATTCGGCAAACCATCATCCGGAATCAATCCTTGGCTGCGCTCCTTTTGTGGGTCGAATGGAAGGCGAAGCGAGGTCTGGCTTTGATGCGTCGCTGATTTGCACTTGAAGCCTTGGCGACCCACCATTGCAAACCATTTTGGCAACCTACTGTGTGTGAAACCTGCGCCCCCCGTCCCCAATCAACAACGGTGGTGTTCCTTTTGATTTCCTTCAAACCCAACCAACAAGCGTGAAAACTAGGAACCTCTTTCAATTTCGTTTGTGAACATTTTCCATGGACATCAGCCCAGTGCTTTCAAGAAATCGGACATGGAGCATGTCCATGGCTCCCTTTGGCCTCCGTTCATCGGCTCGACGGATCGAACAATTTGATCCTTTTCCTGTGGAGTTCGGCGCATTTTTTTGCCTGGCAACTTTTCAGAGGGAAGCCCGGAACCCCCGGGACTTGGTGGGGGTTTGCTCCATCTACAGGGAGAAATCAGCACTCATCGAAGCCACAGATTTCGGGGTTTGCTCCATCAGGGAGATCATCATTGAAAGAAGCCCTTCACTGGAAATTCTGATCTTTGAAACGCCCCAAACCGGGGGGGGGGGGGGGGAAATGGGTTGCCCACCCAAACAAACCGCTGGGGTGAACATCCGCTCGGAAATCCCGTCGCAGCCCTGAGCTTGCGGCGCATCCCGTCGCAGCGACTCATCTCAGTGAAGCTGGGGTAAACCGGGCCCGGATATGGCAAACAAGGGAAGACTCGGAAAGCATGGAGTTTACCCGTAATTGACCACGAAATTGTGTTTTCTTTGTATGCTTGGTTTACTTGCAATAAGGTAGGAATGCGCCGCCGGAACCGTTGGCTACATGACTAAGTTTCGCTTTTGACCAACTCGGGGGAACATTGCAACTTGTAAAATTTTATGGTGGTTTCCAACTTTGCTTTGGTGTTGACACAGCAACATGTTTCAATTGGTTGCATATTTTTTTCTCGGAGCCCTGTGTTACGCGAGTTTCGCCTGGCCCCTTGCGAGACCGCCAGGACAAAGGCAGCCGTTGAAGCTAGCCCGACTCGCCGGAAAACGGCCACCCCAACTACCAGAAAGCTGGGCAGGCGCGACCAGGCTTCCAAATCTGAAAACTCATGGCAGGGTATCGACTCTTCTCAGACCACAAAGACAGGGGGTCATAAACAGCCGCCGGCTGTGGATTTGTTTTGCTGCACATTCTACAATAATTCCAAAACCTAAGGTAAGGGATTCCCAAGTCAAGCACCTACATCATGGTGAGCTCGTTTTACTTTCCCATAACTTGTGCAAACATCCTCAATGCCTGAACTCCACCTTCCGTGAGCTGAGGCCTGCACTGATGTCAGGCTTTGGGTGAAAATCAATGGACCTCAGAAATGTGTGCTCTGGAGATCGATCGGGTGGATCACACGCAGGACTTGCTCTCCTAACGCCCCGGTTCGGTTTATCACTTTCGGCCCAGGGACCCGACAATCAGGATACCAAAGCAGGAAACCAGCTCAATTCTGATCTGTGGGTACGGGTCAAAAATTAAACCACAAGGAATTGGACAGCAGGTTTTAGTCCTTTGTTCCATTTACCAGGGTTCCAGTCATTTTCGGCACCCATGTTTGACCCACAGCCCTGTGGCTTTGGTCCAAACTCGAGAGACCAAACACAACGGCTGGTGTCCTGAGGTCTCTTGCTGAACCGACACTTGTTACTGAGCATAGGATGTCTCGGTTGCGAGATCTGCTAAGCCCTGCCAAAAGTGACTGACTTTTAGTGGTTTAATACGGAAAACCCATTAGTTGGCAAAAAAATATTCAGTCCTATCATCCCTTACCAACATGCACCAAAGATGTGTGCAGGTGGATCAATATTCCCTTCGGCCCCCCGCCAGGACCATGGTAAACTGTTCCCATGTGGGAAACATCGTGGTTTAGCGGTAACAGTTCCCCCAATGCTCATCATCCGTGCAAAGGATTGAACACAAAAAACAACCTCCATGTTGCCATAGACCTGGCTCTGGCTCATGCAGGGTGCTCCCCAACACTAATGTGGAGCTCCTTTCGTATCGGTTGCACACCCCATTATTCAAGCAGCGGCTTACCCACTTGCCCAAAGTGGACCTGAACAATTCCTATCCCTTTTGGAATCCAAAGTGGACGTAACCAAAAGGGGAAAGCAACAACTGCACATGCCGAATCCAAAAAGGACTCAAGGTGCCCCCCCAAAGTGGAAACGCATCTTGGACTAGAAGTGACTAACATCATCAAAAGGTCAGATCCGGTCGATTTTCGTCGTCGTTGCATGTGGCCGTGGCTCAAAATCAAACAGGAGAGCAAACTGCAGGTTTTGGGCCATGTTTCGACTTACCAGGGTTCCATTTTGGGTACCGGTTTTTTGAGCCACAGCCATGTGAGTATTTTCTGGGTTCCCCGAAACGTTTCATCTACGAGCTTGCGGCTCGCTTGCGGCTTGCTCTCGTAATCACAACCGCTGCTGTCCCTACACATTGTGGACGGTGGCAGGGCAACCAAATGCAAAACACGACTATATGCGCATATGCATGGGTGTCCTTCTTTAGAGGATCCCCAAAAATGGCGCAACGGCTTTCCTTTTGGTTTCTCTTCAACAAGAATCGGGTAAAGGACCAGCCACTCACTTCTCAGCCTCCCCCACCGATGGGAGAAGAGCTCCCAGTCTTTGAGTCTTTGGAATCAGCGCTTCTTTGGACAGCACCCGCAAGGGAACTCACCTTAAGTTGGCAAGCCTTCAGCCCACGGACCCGAACCCATGGAGAACCCATCGAGACCCATTGAGGGCCCAAAAATCGAGACCCTTACAGTAGGGAGGGTGAATTACCTTAAGGTCTTAATTAAACAACACAATGGCCACCCCCTTCACGGGTCATGTCATCTTTCATTCATTGTGGCGAGACCCCTCTGTATAACAAGCTCACTTTTCGCGGGCATCCACAAATGTTCCCAAAAAGTTAAAGTCCAAACATATCCAACCAAATCACCATTTTCTTGGCCAGGCCACGCTGTTTTTTTTTTGCTTCCAAAAAAAAACCGACACGATTCCCCCAAAAGCGTGGGGATTCGACTCCACCAGCGCTCTGGCATGTCTCTCACTCTGGGCTGCGAACATCATGGGGTCAGGATCCCTGGTCACGGCTTTCTTCGGCGAAGAAATGTCCGTTTCGGCCGGGACGCTTGAAAAGAAAACGCCTCGTCACCGCCTCCAAAGAAGGGGGGGGTGTTTTACCCTTTTTGGGGTGTAGGGAAAAAGGTAAATTAATGCTGGCAGCAGATGTGCTGTGTCTTGCTGTCGCCAAGAATAGCAATTTGAAGCCGCGCTCTGATGAACCCACCCCTGCCCACCCAACTTTCTCAGATAGCAGCCCCAGCGGACCATATAGCAATGTTTTTTCTCTAGCCAAACAAGTTTATGTTGCGCAAGCATCTCAATGCTCAGTTGCTTTCTGCTCCCCTGCTAAAAGTTTAACTTTAGTGGTTTTTCATGGAAACCCCATTAGTTGGCAAAAAGTTAAAGTCCTAATATCAAAGCAAAATGCACCAAAAACATCATCTCGACGAAGAACAACTTGATTGCATGTAAGAGTCATCACTGCTCCCAATCTCCGGCTCTCTCAGCTCACTGCAATTTGGTTAAGACCCCTGGAAAAAAAACGGAAAATATGTCCAGCAGTGAAATCGATTCCAACTTTAAAACCATCAGGGGAAACTAACACATGTTCATTTCCTTACCCCTTAAAACTCCAAGCCCTGGGGAAGTTAATCTTTTACAGACATATAGCCCATGTTACCCAAAAAGTTGAACAGTTGTGTTTTTAAGAGGTAAGTTTCAGACAATGGAAGCTCACTCGTGAGGTCTCAAGAGACAGCCAGAGGACTTCATGTCAGGAATTCAAACCCCGACCTCCGCAGCAGGAGCCAAGGGCATCCTACGCGCTTGTGCGATCCCGTTTTTTTTTGTTGGGGGGGGGGGGCTTTTTGCGTCTTGACTCATCCTATATATGCGCTTGTGCGCTGCTTTTTTTTTGGACCCCCCCCCAAAAAAAAAACGATTGTTTTTGGGCCCTCAAAACTGGCTGTTTTCAAGGGCCCCCGAGGAATTGGTCGGGGTTCTCCGTAACGTCCGGGGGCGTGCATTGGAGGGGGCATGACCCGTAGGGAACAACAACTTGAAAAGTCCCCCCCCCCCCCGGGGAAAAAAAACAAAAACAACAACTTGAGGCTTTCGGACAGGGCATCTCGCCTGGCCGAGGCTGCGGGATGCCTCACAAAGGCGGGCAGACCGAAATCCGAAATCCGAGCCCCCCGCGAAACCGGTGTTTGAAGCGAAGGACCCAACCATTCTGTTGGTTATTCAAGACAAACCCATCTACCAAGTCCCTTCAAAGGCTCATGACCGGAAACCAAAAACACCTATGTTGCCCAAACGGAGCGGACTTTCTGTAGTGGTCCACTGTGTTGCTAGAGCCGATCTGATTGGACTGATGTACAGCCAGCAACTGCACACCGGATAGGCGGGGTTTACGTCAAAGTAGCCAAACCATCCTCAAACACTCACTCCCTGGGTGGATTGGCTACAAAAAGGAAACCAGACGAGCAACTTCTGGCTTGCCACCTACATGGCCCAAACCCAAACCGGGTTAGAGTTCAGGAACTCAGGGACCCAGGGAGTCAGAAAAAAACGCACACACACACACACACACACACACACACACACACACACACCCGAGGCGCAAGTTCTTCTTTGCCCATCCGAGTACATGGTTCATGACTCTCGGGGCGTTGCCTGATGGCAACCGCGAAAAATCAAACTGGATCGCTATGCGTCCGTGTTTCGGTCTTGGCCCAAAAAAGGGTACACAGAAAACCTCGCACGCGCAGATTCTGCTCACGAAATATGATTTTAGGGGTCCCCCCCAAAAAAGTTGGTGGGCTTTTCTTTCGGATTCCCACCCTCAAAAAACAACATATGCCCCATATTAGAAAAAAACCGCCTGGAGGCAACCCAAAGCTTTTTTCTGGATCTCATTGCACAACAAAAACACGGAGTCGCGTTTTGGAGTGACGAATCGGATGTCCTGCTTGCATTGACTCAGCTGGGTGCACCAGACAGGGGTATTTTCAGATTATGGTCCATACCAGGAAACTAAGAAAAGGGGTTGAAACTTTTCTTTTTGGGGGATGTGGGGGGAGTACTTCAACACCAAAGTAAGTCCTGATCATAACCAATTAACTCATTCAGTATCCCTTCACATTGTCCATAATTTCATGTTCCCCGTCACCAAAGACACCCCCCGGGGCAAACAAACGGGACTTTTACCCGTTAAACCAGGGAGCAAATATAGCGGCTGGGTATATGGCCGTGGGTTAAAATCCCGTACCCCCAGTGAACATCCCAATCCCCACTAAAAAAGGTTCTAAAATGGGTGGTGAATTCACCTACCAACCAAAATGGGATCCCCAAACGATTTTGACAACCACAGCCATATCAGCTTTTCTAGGCTGGAATTAGGACCCCAGCAACAAACTCTCTTTTTTGCCTGGTTAGTGGAAAACAAAGGGACCCCAAAACAGCAAAAAAAACAAACAGGGGAGCTAATTCTGGAGAAGATTTGGGCAACACTCAGCGAAGCACGTCTCAACTGAATCGCCAAGGTGCAAGTCCTCGGCCTCGCGAAACCAAGATGACACCCCGGGGAAATCGAATCTAGGTCCCTCAGCGAGGTGCCCTTCTCTACCGTTTCTTTTTTTGGGGGAGTGGGTTCCCCTACTGAAATAGACTACAGAAAAAAAAACACGGGTAATTACCAACTTGTTCTAACCTCTCTACTGGAGGACCTAGCAGCACGTGGCGCGTGGGTGTTAGGGTTAGCACATGCTGTGGCTTCGCACCGTTCAGAAACCATGGTTGAACCTTGAACCACAACGTGCTAATTAGTTGCAATTTGCCTTGGGGAATTGCAGTTAGAATAGGCCGGGCGCAATTAGATAAAAGCGCGAAATCTGAAGTCCGAAAATATTCTACCCAAAAATCTCGCGAAGGTAAGGCGCCCCTTGGAAATCCTACCTGCATCAAATCTTATGATAAATATGTTTGAGCATATTTATCGTAAAATTTCAGTTGAGTTATTCATTTTTTTCTTCTGATGTTCTAGAGTTGCACAATGCCTACCCCATAGAGAAGACATAACCCCGCTTTTACACTTATTGCATTTAAAATACTCCTTACCATCTTGAAAACGTATTCTGTCTGGTTTTTCTTCATTTTCAAATTCTTCTGGATGTTCCTTTCTTCTTAATCTGTCTTGATGATATAATGTTTGTTCGTGTTGGCTTTTCTTACACAATCTCAATTCATATTTACAGACTTCGCAGTAATAATTTCTTAATTTATATGTTATGGTCGGTTCTTTTACTTCCTTCGCTCTCTCAACCCCTTCCTTTTTACATCTACGATATTCCCTATTGTCTTCAATACATAGATTACATAATTTATTTGGTTCAGTGAATTCTTCAACAGCTTTTGATTTATTACATCTTGAACAATGTTTGAATACAATTTCCTCCATACTGTATTATGCTCTTATTTCTTTAAATACATTTTACAACAAATAATTACTCATTTTTCAAAATTTGGATATTCCGGAGTTGCGCATGGCCCGCCTTGTAGGATTTAGGGGTGCGACGCCTTAATCATCCACAGCAAGTGCCCTAAACTTCCACAGCAAGTGCCCTAAACTTCCATAGCAAGTGCCCTAAACTGCCCTAAACTTCCACAGCAACTGCCCTAAACTTCCACAGCAACTGCCTTAATCATCCACAGCAACTGCCCTAAACTTCCACAGCAACTGCCCTAAACTTCCACAGCAACTGCCCCACAGCAACTGCCTTAATCATCCACAGCAACTGCCCTAAACTTCCACAACAACTGACCTACCCCCAAACCTAAATCCTTAATCCGTCAAACTCACTAAGATTTCACAAATTAATTCGCTAGGTATTTTGTATAAATCTTCCTGTTTATGTATTGTTGGATTGTCTCCCCATTTTTCCTTGTTTCCATTTGGTAGTCTCTGCGCGGTTTCAATATGTTTATTATTCCTGATGTTGCCACAATCCTTTTTACATAATTCTCTAGGTTTCCAAGTTGTAATGTTATTCCAGAGCCTAGTGCGTTTTCTGTAATTAAATCCATACTTACAGTAATCAACATCTTTAAATTCAAACTCATCCATAAACTCCTGATGTTTTAATAATCTAGTTTGTGGATTTTCGATTACAAAATATTTAGGATTGAAATATTTGATAATCTCAATAGTTTTTAAGACAATACTATTTGCATATTCGATATTCCTAATTCCCCTAGTTTTTGCTACGCTGTATTCAGTGCATGGGGGACTACTCCAAATAAAATCAAAATGGTTTCTGTCAAACTGTTTGTAATCCCACTCCAAAATATCAGTGTTGATATCAGCATTTTTCAAGTCTAATGATATTACATTAAATCCAAGCGACTTTGCTATGGTTCCGACGCTTTTTGTTCCGCTAAATAATTCTAATAAATTCATTTATTAGAATTATTTAGATATTAATTATTCAAATAATACATATACTCCATCATCATTTTTTGAAATTTTATAAAATTCTAATGTTTGTTGCTTTGGTTGTTTGATTTTTCCTGTATTCAACATATCACAGTATTTCTTTTGCTTTGTAGGATAATCACCCGTTGGTCTTCCTATAGATTTTGCTTGAAATATCTTTTCGATTTTTTCCTTCTCCTGCTGTTCGCTTTCAACTGGTTTCATTTTGTCATCAATGGATTTAATCATATCATTTAAGGTTTTAATATTTTTACCAATTAATGTTATCTTCTTCATTAAATCATTAATAGTATAATTCTCATTTTCAGACATTACTATATATTTATTTAGATAATTATTTATTTAATTATACAATTTACCTGAATAATTTAATGTTATATATGTAAATAAATTATATTCTAAGAGTCTTTCATCAATTTTATTTTTCATTTGTATTAAACCTTCCTCGTCACCTGTAATTTCAAAAAATTTCAATATTTTACCAAAGTTACCTGGTTTAGTTATACCTTTCATAAAATATTTATCACTGAATTTAGCATCAAACCAATAAAAAAATTCTTCACTCAATTGTTTAGCAAAGTTTTCATCACCATTGAATAGGTCTTTAATTTCTTCATCGTCAAAAGTTATAATTCTATGGTCTTCTCCATTCATTGTTGGCATTATGATTATATAAATAATTAGATATTTATTTATTTATTTAATTATATATATTTATAAAGTGCAATTATGTTAAATCTACTCTTTAAATACTAATTTTTCATCATTTGTTTAATAGTTTCCTGCGTTTCGTTTTCATTATTATCAGATGGTGTTGCTTGCCTACCAAACTTAAAAGTTATATTATGGACATCTGTTTCTAAGTTGATACTGTCTTTAGTTTTATCAATACTCATGTTCTTATCATTTTTACTTATTTTGAAACTTGTTGGAATACATGAACATTTACATTTTTTATTATTTTTTTATTTCTAATTCATTTTTAAGTTCTAACATCTTCTTGCACATAGGACAAGCAATCTCAAATACTGATGTTTCTTTAACAATTTCTCCGCTATCTTCATCTGTTGAAGAAGCACTTAAACCTATCTTATTCTTTTTGGTTTTCTTTTTTGGCATTTATATTAATATTTATATTTTTAATATATTGTATCAAAAACTTAATTAATTCTAAAATAAAATAACATATTTTTTTACATCTATTATCAGTTATGACAACCCGTTCTATATTTTCTACTTCATTTATTATATCAATATAATCCGAATAACTCATATTCATATAAATAATAAGATAAAATAGTTATTTAATCTTATTATTTTCATGCATAATAGAATATTGGTGGGGCTCAGCACTGGGGTTTTCTTTACAATGCATCAAACTAATTAGCTTCAATGCTTATTGATTGAAAACAATGGAAAGCCTGTTCCATTTTTATGATATTCACTGCCAGCATATCATAAAAAAGATGGTCGCGTTAGCACGCGAGGCTCGTTCCTCACGTCCATTAATATTAAATAGAATATGTATTTAAACTATTTTCTTTAGTAAGTTTTATTGCAGTTGATAGACTAACATCTCTAATATTAATATCAATAACTTCTTCTACACTACTTATCATTTCATTTGTATACATATCGGGATAATCTTTCATAAAATTTACTAACTTTCTAAAATTAAAATCTAGGTTATTGTCATTTTCAATTGAGGACTTGGATACTACGATATTTTGTTTTTTAATTGCCGATAAAAAGTATAACATTGTATCATAATATATTTGTTCAGTGTCGGGCACTAAGATATCACCAAATTTATATATCTTCCGAATACTAGCCACTTCACTTAAATTAATAGATTCTATTGCCATTATGATATAATTATATTATATTTTTTATTTTATACGTATTTATAATATTATTTTTATTATGCCTGATGTAAAACCAATTGATGAAATCAAATATGACTTTAAGCAAAGTAAGCATGAGGTTGTCCCTAAATTGCCTAATTACAGAATTTGTATCAGCGGTATAAGTAGAAACCGATGAAGGGTAAAAGTTTTTACTTTCTTTTGACCGAACATAAGAACCGCCATCTTTTAATTTAAATCTTAAATTCTGTTCAACAAGGACATCTTCAATATCTAATGTTTCCATAACTTATATATTTAATAATAGAAAAATATTAATTATTCTATTATTAAATTAATTTATTTTAAAGTGTGAATAATCTATAACTTCTTTTTTAGATTTTTTATTTAATAGTTTTTTAGATTTATTTTTAATATTATTATTTTCAACCTTATAATTAGGTTCGCGTTCATCTTCTACAATCTTTTTAATATCGTCATAACTGATTTTCTTTTTAGGATTTATACTATTTTTTATGTCATTATTAGGCATTATATATAAGCCTATAAAATTTCCTTTACAGGTTCAATGCTTCTTGATACATCCTTGCCAGTATCACCATATAATGAGTGTTGATGATTTGTTAATGGGTTAAAACCTCCTCTATTTGATGTTATACTGCCTCTATCTAAAATACTGACTATATCTCCAAAATTTCGTATGCTTGTGTAGTTGTCATCGTTTTTGTTTGACATTGAAATAAAAGGAGCACCGTAAGTAGTTAATCTAATATTTCTATCAGGATTTTCTTTTAAATATTTAGCACTCGCACTACTACCCAATGAATGTGAAATAACTTCACTAATATTATGGTTTTCATCAAGTATATCGCTAATATCTCTATACCTTTCACTGAATGAACTTAAGCCAAATGGAATTGTAATATCACTTAAAATATCATTAATATTTGATATAATATTAGACTTACCAAATGTTCCAGCAACATATAGTTTATTATTATCTAAATAATAACCTTTACCATTTGTATATGCTTTGTTTAATCCTTCTGTGTCAGATAAATTATTATTATATTTAGGTTTGAATAATGATTTTTCTTGTTGAATTTCATTAATTATTTTTCTATACATTTCGCTATGACCTTGATGAAGTGGATTGTATGATTTTAATTGTCGCGACGCAGGAGCATCGCATTCTTTGCGATGCGACGGTAGAGCCTCGCATCCCAAGCGTCCTTCTTTTAAATAATATTTATTCTCCATTATATTAATTATTGATATTTTTTATCTAATTAATTAATATAAATATAATGAACTTTCGTAAAATATATATTGATACACGACATAGAAATCTAAATGAAAGTTTAAGCACTTCTGACTTTGTTATAGATTTACCAGAAACACAAGAAACAGGAGCAAAGACAAAACTATACGTCCACGAATTATCACTACCTAATACTATTTATCCTATTGAAGAAAATGTAAATAATATATTATATTTAACATTAGGAGGAATATTAACAGGAGCGCCAGTATATTATTTTATTGCAGCACCAGATATGGGTTCTTATGTTGGTAGTGAATTAGCAGCCGAATTACAAAATAAATTGAATACTGCTACTAATGGAACTGATGGAAATAGCGACTTTTTTAGTTGTAGTTATTCATTAAAAACAAATACTATAACTATAACTGTTAATTATGTTTCTTACTTTTTCATAATTCATACAGATAAAGAATTGCAAACTAACTACAGTTTTAGTGTTGATTATGACAGAAGCCACACAATGTCTATTAACAATGTTTTAGGAAACACTGTTGAAAAAATCAATTTTGCACCTGACCCTTTCGTTAGTGGGTTTGTTAATTTATTACCAATGAAAAATATTTACTTAACCAGTGATAGTTTAACTAATGGAAATCAATTAGCACCTTATGGAGTTGCTCGTGTATTAAAGAAAATTCCTATTACCGCTGGATTTGGAAATGTAATCTATGATAATGAGATTTTAATGAATGACGCTAATGATGTTTCAATGAGACATTTAAGACGCTTACATTTTAAATATGTTGATAGTTTTGGTAAAACTGTAGATTTACATGGGGCAGACTCGTCCTTCTCCCTTACCTTTGTTGAGAGTTGAGAAGCATATATTAAATAGTTTAATATAAATATTTGTTATATACTAATTATATTAAAATATTTTAATATAAATATTTATTATATACTAATTATATGGTTAAAAATATTGAATTAGTAGATGTAGGCAGTGAAAATAATGAAGCACCTAAAGAAGTAGAAGACAGTAAAGAAGAACCTATTATTAATGAAGAAAGTAAAGAAGTAGAAACTAATAATATTATAAATGAAGAAAATAATAAAGACAATACACCAGATAATAATATAGACGAACCACCAAAACAAGAATTAAAATCTAAAACATACTCAACTGAAAAAGTGGAATGTCCAAAATGTAAAAAATATTTAACAAAATACACTTTCAGATATCGTCATAACTGTAATGGAATACCAGTTAAAAAAGAACCAGACCCTAACAAAGTTGTTCGAAGAAAAATTATGCATCCTGCACAAGCAAAAGAATTTGAGAATAATGTATATGAAAAGGTTAAAGATAATATTCCAAAAGTTGATGAACAAGAAATAGAAAGAAGAGTAGAAGAAAGATTGAAAAAACATTTAGAAACAACTGCTAATAAAGTATTTGAAACTGCAAAAGACCGTTACAATAATATGAAGGCAGAACGAGATAATAAAAATAAACAGAAAATTAATAATTTAGCAAATAAAATTATTTAATCTAATTATTATTATATAATGATTATTGATAAAACAACAATTGCTTATGCGTCGTAGAGAAATTTATGACAACGTTGTAAATAGAATAACAGAACCACAAAATAAAGACAAACCGAATATCAGTGATGTTATTGATAGAAAAGCAGTTTTTGAAACAAACAAACCAAAAAAGAAGAATAAATATAAATCAACTCAACATTACTATTATGAAGGAGACAACAAGGCACACCAACCTAATTACACATATTTGAAAGAATTACAAGAACAATTAGAACGTCATAGCGCTAAAAAAGATTATGCTGTATTTCAAAATAAAAGAAGATATCAAGAAGAAGCACAGGCGTATTTCAATGAAATCCAAAGGTTGGAAAGTGAAAAATTGAGACATCACCCATCAAGTGAAACAGGTAAATCCTATTCAGAAATGATTAAGAAGAAGAAAGGAATAATCAATCAATTAAGACAAGATTTTGATTTTGAAAAAAATAATTAAATTAATTAATTAGATTAATAAATATAATCTAATTAATTTAATATACTAATGAGATTAGACAATGCACAGATGAAAACATTAAAATCACAATTGAGATTAAGACCGTCTTATAATGAACTGATAAAGGAAATTACAAAGGAAGAATTTAAAAATAAGAATATAAGAGATGTAATAGACAGAAACGCTTATTATTTTCGTGATAGTGCATTGGGGACAGTTTATGATAATAATACAGTAGATTTGAGACAACAACACTTTAAACAAATGTTAGATGGAGAAAATCAAACAAAATATTTTGATATGGCAAGGGATGATGAAATGGATGATTTAAGAGACGGTTCAATACAAACACTAAGTGCCACAATGGATGATGCAGAGGAACAACACGAACGACAAATCAGTCAAATTTCAAAAAGACTTAGTAGTGAACAAATAGCAGACCTACACCAACGAGCACAACGGGCAAGACAATTAGAGGAAGATGACTGGCAGTCAGTAGCAACCGCAAAGTCAAGAGATGATTTACCGCCATTGGAAGATTTACAACCAAAAAGAGTTTCAAATTTACAAAAAGCAAGAGCAAGATTGCAATTGAAACGATTTATTGATGAAGATAAAGACAGTCCTGAACCAAAAAGAGTTTCAAATTTACAAAAAGCAAGAGTAAGATTGAAACTTAAGCGATTTATTGACGAAGATAAAGACAGTCCTGAACCAATAGAAATAAAAGAACCAGAAAAAAAGAATAGAGCAAAAAATGGACACCGCTGGCAGTTCATCCACATTACCAGCAAGACAAACAAGAACACATAAGGAAACTATTGACTATTCAACTGATATAAACCATTGGAAGGGAAGCACAGTAAAAGAAGAAGACATATTATTTCAATTACATTTAAGAGGAACAGGACTTACTGAAGAACAGGAACAACAATATTCAAACACAAAGAAAAAAGGTAAAGGTAAAAAAGAAACCGGTAGAACTTATTTAGTTGGACTGGTGGAGAAGCTTATAAACAGCGGAAAATGGACAACAGAAGTAAATGATGAATTGTTAAGAAAAAGACTGAACGATTGGAAAGATATGAAAGGAAAAGGCAAGGCAACAAAGGAAAAATAGATAATTTTACATAATTTATCAATAATTATATAAAATGATTAACAACCACAAGCAAGAGTTAAGGAAACACCCTACATATGATGAAATGCTTAAACAAGCAATCACAAGCAAAATGAAAACAACAGTTATATTGAAGAAATACAAAAAATATATGTTATTGAATAATTTTGATTTTGATAAAATGGATTTAATGAATTATAAAAATAAAGAAATATATATGAACGCAAAGTTATGATGGCAGACAAGGCAACACAAACGCTTAACAAAGAAAACAAGGCAACACAAACAGACCTACCAAATGATAAAGCGACACAAACTTATAATTTTGATGATGAGACAAAAATATTAGGCGGTTCTTCAAAGAGTTTCAAAAGCAAACTGATAACCAAGGCTGAAGCAGAAGCATTAGCATTTACATATGACCCTGATTTATATGATGACGACGATGATGATGATGATAAAAAGGATGATGATATTGATAAATATAGAAAGAAATTATTTATTTTGATGAGGATTATAGAATTTATGTTGAGGACGGGTTTTAGTATAGGACAAATAGTAGCACATTTAACATATCACACTACATTAACTACAATTCAAGGTTCTGAGTTATTAGTTAATTTAACAATGAATTCATTAGTAACATCATACGATATAGCAACTGCTATAATGAATTGGTTGAATACAAATGTTAGTGAGGAAGTTGAGTTAAACACAGAACCGCCTGTTAGTGTTCATAGTTCTCCACCTATCACTGTTAATAGTTCTTCAACACATACTGTTCATTCATCGTCGCGAAGCTCGCGAGCCTCTGGCGAGGCGTCATCAGAAGAAAATGTTAATTATGAAATAGCACCGTTGACTGACATTCCTGTCCCTACTGATGCTGAAAGTGAAGATGAAGATAAGGATAAAGATAAGAATAAAGAAAAACAAAATCTAAAATAAATAAAAAAATATTTAGTTTAAACATCTTGTAAAATGTATTTAAAGAAATATATAATATAATATAATATAATACATAATATAATGAGTATTAAACCTGAAGATATGACATTGGAACAAATTAAGGAACAACTGGCACTATATAATAGATTGTACTATCAAAAGAGACGAGTAGAAAAAGACTTTATGGAAACCAAGAGAGCAAGTGCTATCAGATATAATAGGAGAAAGAAATTAGACAAGATAGCAGAAAACGGAGAAATTAATTTAAAAGATATTGATTATGAAAACAAACCAGAAGATTTACGGAATACAAAGCCAAGAAAATACAAGGAACAAACATATAAAATAATAAGCGTTGAATAAATAAAATATTAAAATATCACTTATTAATATGGCAAATATTAATAAAAATGATATAATTAGTAAAATATATTATGATAAGTCAGGATACGGAAGTATCACAACAACCTACAAGGATGCTAAACAAAAGGAACAAAGCATAACCTTAAATGATGTTAAAGAATGGTTTAAAAAGAACATAGAACAGAAGAAGCAATTAAGAGGCAAAAAATCATTTATTGCTCCACATCCATACTTTGAATTTCAATTAGATTTATTTTTTATTAATGACATACCCAATCAACAATTTAAAGTAGGGATGGTTTTAATTGATATATTTACCAGATACTCTACAGTAATACCTATTAAATCAAAACAACCACCAGACATATTAGCTGGAGTAATGGAAGGATTACAGAAAATGAAAGGCAAACCAGAAGGGATTTATAGCGACGAGGAGGGCAGTTTATATAATAAAACCGTTGAAGATTACTTCAAGGATGAAGGAATAGAATTATACCGCACAAGAGGACATCCTAATTTTGCAGAACGTTTTATACGCACCTACAAAGATATGTTATATAAAAGAGTTGAAAAAGATGAAAAAGAAGGAAAGGAAAATATACAATGGATAGATTATAATTTTGAAATATTATTAACTTACAATAATAAAATGGAACATTCAAGTATAGGAATGACACCAAATGAAGCACTGAAAGAGAAAAACCACGCAACAGCAAAAATAAAAATGGCAGTAGACGCAATAAGAACCCGTAAATATCCCTTAATATCAATTGCCGACAAGGTTAAGATTTACAGAAAGAAGGGAATAACTGAAAAGGAACGAACTAGCAATTGGATGCCTACGATTTATAAAGTTGAAAGGACTGAAAAAAAGTTAGGACAAACTTATTTTTATTTGGAACATAATACACGACCATTCTTAAGATTTGAATTATTGAAAGTTTAAAAATATATAGTTTTTGTAAAAAACAATTCTTGTAAAAAAAAATAGTTAAAGAAATATATTTATATAATAATATATATAGTATAATTATGTCCAAAGCTTTGGAACGAAACATTGGATATTTAACAGTGCTAAGGCGGAAGTCATCACGGACAGCAACACATTCAGACCTTAAAAAGATAGATAGAGTAATTAATTTATATACCGAGAGGAAGATTTCAAATGTTACAACAGCTGAACATTTAATCAAGGGTTTAACTTCTACTGACACAAAAGTTTATGATAAAACATATCAAAAATACAAGAATAATATTAAGACATTCAAGGAAAATAAACCCTTAAACCAAAGAATGGCAGAAGCAAGGACAAATAAGGAGACGGGAGGGAAATTGAAGATAGATAACGACCCAGGACCAAGAGCAAGGGAAAAGAAAAATACATATTTTGTTCAATTTATGTTATACATATCAGAGCACAAAGACAGGAGAACCATAAAGTCCAACTATGCATTCAAACACAGACAACATTTATTTTTTGCGAAACAATATGATAATTTTACTGCTACAATTAAGGCCACTGCATTTTCTAAAGATATCATAGGTAAAAGAATATTTAGATTGTTAGGTGATCCAAATACAGAATATAGACTAAAAACAGATACTGGAAATATCGAGTTTTTCGATACACTATACCTATTACAAACTGACAAAGATTTTAAAAAACAATTATGATTCTATGACGCAACATTATAACGATATAGAATGTATTAAAATATTATCAGTAGATATTGTAAATAAAGGCGGCAAAAAATTTGACATTCTTACAGAAAATTTAAGGGATGCTACTAATGTTTCAATTTTTAATAGGTATATACATACACCTTTAAGGATGAACGAAGACACCATACATAAAGCAATTAGCAAGGGTAATTATATTGAAAACGAATGCTGGATTAATGCATTAACTGATTTTTACAGTGACACAATTATGAACGAAAGGACCCGTAATAGACTAACTAGAGAGAGAGTAGTTGAAATTATAGGTAGAGATAACTTTAGTGAAACGGGGGCAACCATTCAAGAGATGGAGGCTGTATTTAAACAGTTTAAAATTCCTTGTAGAATTTATGATTGTTACAATAAATTAATTTACAAATGCGATCCCGATATAAATAGTAGACACATCAAACCATTTTATGCAATGGTCAAAAACAGTCATATTTACGCAATGAATCACGACTTAAAAAGCATTCAACAGAAACAATTAATAACCAAGATACCAACTGTCAAAGCTTCAACCGACTACTATATTAATGAAAGAGAGGAACCACCGCTTTATAAAATGATAAAAAATATTGACGATATACTAAATATCAAAGTTGATGAAAAAACAAAAGAGATATATTTAGTATCCGAAGACAATAAGTTATCTGAATTATTTTTCAATTTAGTTCATAGTGGCTACGAACCAAGAATTAGATTTCAAGCTGGTATTATATCAGAAATAAAAATAAAATTTAACAAAACAATATATATATAATAAAAACACACAATTTAATAAAAACTTCTGCAGATGGATGTATTGCAGTATGTGATGAACCTACATATAACAATATGAATAAAGCAATGTTTAATTTTAATAAGTCATTGTTTAACTTATCTCATAAATCGTTTTATAATGACATTGATATTCAAATTTTAGACGAAGCCAGAACAGTTGTTCCATCTGGCTTATTGTGCGATAGGGGCGATATCAAAAATGAAATCGAAATCGATATATCAAAAGCATTTACTCATGCGTTTATTACTATATCAGAAATACCAGTATTTAATCAATTCGACATTTGGCGAGCGTTTGATGATACAACTGATATTTATGACCTACACGACTTAACGTTATATTTTCTAGAAAAGAAAACTACTATACTGAAACGGACAGGAAGAATGCTATTTAATAAAAAATAGTGCTTAATATATGGTGTATTTTTGAAACAACTAGATAACATGACAAGAGAACGAATTAATATTTTATACTTTAAACAACCTTCATTTATTCACAAAGTTGAATATAAAAATATTGTTAATGAACTTTGGAACACAAACGTTAGCGAAGACAATGAAGAAGATAAATGTATAACAAAACTGATCGCAAATGTTAATTATGGACTTTTAGAAAAAGGGGGAGCAACTGATCAGAAAAGCACAGTGTTTAAAAATCTTAAGGAAGCTTTAAACTATCAGGCAGAGTATGGAGGTAAAATGCATAAATTAACACATTTCACGACAGAACAAATTACAGTAGATGAAGAACAATATACAGCAGAAGAAGAACAGGCGTCATATTATATACTTAATTTAAAGGATACATCACGCTTAAGGAATGGTTTTAGGTATGTAAAAGAATTACTACTTCAATATCATAATTTTAGAATGTATCAAGATTATTCTAAATTATATCAAAATGGCATTAATGTGTTCAGTGTCAAAACAGATGCATTTGTAATACAGCGATCGGATATAACAAAAGCAAGAGAGCTTTTAATCTTTAATAATGAAATAGGAGGATGGAGAATTTCAAACGACGAATATATTAAATTTCCTACTGTAGATTATGAAATTACACAAAACGAATTAATACAAATACCAGTTTATGAAAGTAAAACTATTGATATTGTAGATGAATATGACACAGATAATATTATTGAAATTATTAAAGAGCACAATATTATGATGATTAGGGGAGAAGTGCCCGGCACTGGCAAAAGTTATATATGTCAAAAAATGGTTGGTAAAAATTATAAAGTAATCTTTGTAACACCTACTAACAAATTACTGCAGGCATTTGAAGGAGAAGCAATGACGATAAATAAATTCTTTGGTATAAATTATGGAGATGCTAAATTAGAACCATTTGATTTTACAGATTCCGACGTTATAGTATTTGATGAAGTTTATTTTAGTAATTTAAATACATACTGGAGAATAAAACAATTTGTAGAACAGAACAAACACAATAAAATCATAATAGCAACAGGAGACGCCAAGCAATTAAAACCAGTTCAAGAAATAACCAACACTCAGGATTATGAAACATACACTGATAATATAGTTAATCATATTTTTGAATATAACATTTTGTTGAAAGAATGTAAAAGACTTAGCAATGCAGATGACAAAATCAAACTCAAAAACATTTACAATGATATTTTTATTTACAAATTACCTACTAAAACAATTATTGAAAAATATTTTACATATACAACAGATATTAGCGGGTCAAAAAATAATATAGCATTTTTAAATACAACTTGTAAAAATGTATAAAATGAAATTAGAAAATTAGAAAATAGAAAAGATGAATATGAAGTAGGAGAATTTTTAATTTGTAGAGAATATACAACAACTAAAACATCAGTGTTTAATGTAAATTTCAAATATAAAATTGTTCATACTGGAAGCGATGGAATATTTACGTTGAAAAATGTTAAAACTGAAATTCTACAGTCTTTGCCAGTTGATAAAATAAGAAGTAATTTTATATTTGCATATTGCTCGACTTGTCATTCTGCCCAAGGCAGTAGCATTGATGATACCATAACAATTTTTGATTATAACCATTTTTTGGTAAAGAATTATCCAGAATGGATATGGACTGCAATTACAAGGTGTAGAGATTTAAACAAAGTCAAATTTTATAAATATACGAAAGATATTGATGATGTATTTAATCAAAAATGTATTATGAGTTATTTTGAAAGGAAAATATTAAATTACAAAGAACAAGACAGGAAAGCCAAAAGAACAATACCTAAAGAAGGTTATGTAAATGCGCAATGGTTTTTAAATAATATCACTAATCAATGTAATTACTGCGGATGCGGTTTTTCTATGGATATTAAAAACGGTAATATAATGACAAATCTGACAGCGCAACGTAAATCAAACGAGTTGTCGCACGAACTGAATAATATTATTCCTTACTGTGTTAGGTGCAATTGTAGCTGTAAATGATAATAATTTAAATAATATTTTAATATTTCTTGTAAAATGTATTTAAAGAAATAAAAACTATATATATTATAGTAGAAATGGTACTTAACAATTTACCATTAGAAATTAGATTGAATATTATGTCATATAACTGTTATGATATATGTCCTTACAGGTATAACGATATCATTAAACACCCTTTTCCAACTTGGGAAAAGGTAAAAAGAAATCCATTCTGGATAATGTCTTTGACTGAATATTTAGATGGTAAAAAATCTGAATATGAAATATACTTAGAATTAAAAACATTTTACGATTATTCTTACATATTTAATATTGAATATAAGTTTAAGCATCTATGGTTTATTAATAATATTGATGATATGAACATTAATGATAGAAACATACTGACAAGTCAATATTATGACGCTATGAGAGCACTTTTATCAATGATGCCATTTAGAACAGAAGCAGAATGGCATATCCGGTTTTATCATATATTAGGCACTGAAGACTTCTACAAAAGCGAAGAAGAAGCTAGCGATCATGAAAGTTTTGGTAGCTATTATTAATTTCATAACCATACTATGATTATAACATTTATACCCTTATATGTTATAATTATAATGTAAGTATAGCGTTTTATATATTGAAGATAAAATCCTACAAGGCGGGCCATGCGCAACTCCGGAATATCCAAATTTTGAAAAATGAGTAATTATTTGTTGTAAAATGTATTTAAAGAAATAAGAGCATAATACAGTATGGAGGAAATTGTATTCAAACATTGTTCAAGATGTAATAAATCAAAAGCTGTTGAAGAATTCACTGAACCAAATAAATTATGTAATCTATGTATTGAAGACAATAGGGAATATCGTAGATGTAAAAAGGAAGGGGTTGAGAGAGCGAAGGAAGTAAAAGAACCGACCATAACATATAAATTAAGAAATTATTACTGCGAAGTCTGTAAATATGAATTGAGATTGTGTAAGAAAAGCCAACACGAACAAACATTATATCATCAAGACAGATTAAGAAGAAAGGAACATCCAGAAGAATTTGAAAATGAAGAAAAACCAGACAGAATACGTTTTCAAGATGGTAAGGAGTATTTTAAATGCAATAAGTGTAAAAGCGGGGTTATGTCTTCTCTATGGGGTAGGCATTGTGCAACTCTAGAACATCAGAAGAAAAAAATGAATAACTCAACTGAAATTTTACGATAAATATGCTCAAACATATTTATCATAAGATTTGATGCAGGTAGGATTTCCAAGGGGCGCCTTACCTTCGCGAGATTTTTGGGTAGAATATTTTCGGACTTCAGATTTCGCGCTTTTATCTAACTGCGCCTGGCCTATTCTAACTATTGCAGGGTTTCTTGGGTGGTGCGAAATAGTTTTCGTCCATCCACAGCAGGATAGCTTTTTGGAGCAAGGTGGGTGTCAACATGGGAGGGCCGTTTGAGACCCGAGGTGAAAAACGGGGGTCCTTACAAGTAGGGCACCTCTTTGAAACCCCGGTGTCCATAGTTTTGACAACCAACGTAGGGGGCTCCTTTGTGTTGCAACAAAACCCCCGCACTGAGTGCTGACAAACTTGAATGAAAGAACCTCCGACAAAAACCTTCATGAGTTGCTCGTGCTGTGCAGAATATCTTGATTTGTCTTGAAACAGGCATGGCCCTGGGTGTTCTTTTAGAATACTTGCACAACCCCTAGGCCAAAATAAGCTCATGATTGATTGTTGCGAAGGCCGCCATATTTATTCTTCAACCCAGTGTTTGCTTTACAGTTGTTTGCTTCTCGGTAGACCGCCACTCGACGGAGAAGAGCACCGGCAAACTGATTGACGGTGGCAGTCCCCGGGTGAGGGGATTGTGCCGATTACCTCATCGAGGCTTCGTTGCAAAGAAAGGGAGGCGCTATTTCTACCTAGACTCTCCATGACCCTTGAAAAATGGTTGGTCATCACCCGAATCTTTCTTTTGGGTCATGACCAACCATTTTCGCTTCGGGTCAGATTCGGAGACTCCAGGTAGGGTAGCCCACGATTTGCTTTGGTCTCCAAACCGATCCGAAAAATCTCGATACCCATCACGTAGCTCGTCTCAAGCCCCCCGCCCCCCTCCCTTTCTCGGGGGGGCCTCCCCGAAAATGGGTTGCTTTCGAGCTTCCCGCTGAAGAAAGCAGATGCGTTATGACACACCTTCAGCCTAGGTCAATGCTCATCTCTACACCATCTCAAAAACCTAGGAACCAAATCTTGCGCAAATTTTCAGCATCTCGGCTGTCCAGCTTTTCACCCAGAAAGAGAAGGTGAACCCTTTACAACCCTGATCAAACAAGGGAACCGCATCATATATCGCTTATTCTGGGAAACAAAATCAGGCACGACAAAATTGACCAAATCAGGGAAACCACCGGGTCAAAAGGTCGATTCGCTTTGGGCGGTGAAGCGAGTGAAGGGCAAAAGATGTCTCCAGTCCCAAGCTTCTCACTGAGCACCCCGCTTCGTACTGGTATCCTTCATACTGCCCACTCCTCAGCGTTCGCACAGGTGCGTCATTTTGGGTTCGTCTTTGACTCACTCCCTGAGCGGGTTGGCCAAATGCCAACTGTCCAGACTCGTCGTTTGCCACTGAAACAGTCTTCCCAAAAGTAGTTTGTCCAATTACCCTAGGATCCTAGGAAGTTAGTTGACCCCTCCAAAAAGTTTAAGCTTGTGATAGTTACCTCCCCCATTGTTGCCATGGAACCTGACATTTCGAGGTCCAAACTGTTTTGTTTCTTTGAAGGGGACCGGGGACCATTACTCTGGTTGGTTCCATGCAACGTGGACAGGAGGGTAGGGAAATAGGTGTGTCTTTTTGGGGGAACCCCTCTTGGTTGGGTTTCGAAGGGGAAACCAAAAGGAAACCAATCATTTCTGGGAGGTGTTTCTGTTTGTTTGTTTAAATGACAACCTTTGTTTTGGGGGTGACTTGAAAAAACACACCCATCAAACCGCAGGTAGGCAAGCTCTGGGGACCGACCCGACTCCCAACTAGTCATTGTGCAGAAGCAAGGCTCCAGGTCGTATCAAAGTACTCCTGCCCTAAGGGTCTCGATTGTTTTTGGGCCCTCAAAACTGGTTGTTTTCAAGGGGTCTCTGAGGAATTGGTCGGGGTTCTCCATTGGTTCGGGTCCGGGTCCGGGGGTGTGCGGAAAAATAGATGGCCCTGGTCAATGGCATAAACCAGGGCCCTCCATGTTTTAAGCAAATTACAATAAACCAATAAACCAATAAAATAAGGAATACACCAATATAATTTTTAATGGACTAAACCAATCAAATAGGACACCTATGTACAAGCAGCTATTGAGTCTTCTGACCCGCGCCAGCTGCTTCAGCAAGACTCAGCAGCCGAAAAGCCCTGCGCAGCGCGTAATAGAAAGCAGTCGCGTTGCGAACAAGGCGTCTAAAGGACAGTAGACTCTCCATGACCCTTTAAAAATGGGGTCACTACCCAAAAGAAAGGGGTCACATGGGCCCATTTTTGAAGGGTCATGGAGAGACTATAGGTAGCTTCTTTCACAGAGCCTTGAAATCTTGGTGGCCGAAACTCGCGTGTCGGTGCCTGGGAGCTTAGATGCAAAGGATTTAATGTTGACCCCGGATCTAAGTAGAACCCCTGATTGATTGATACTGTGGATGGACGAAATCCAAAAATCGCACCACCCAAGAAACAATGGTTGGAACCATAATGTTTGTTGGTATTTACAGGGGAATCATCATTATCAAGGTTTCTTAGGTGGTGCAGGATTTCGTCCATCCACAGTAGGGGGTGTCCCCTTTTAGTGGTTGGATTCAGACCACTTTTGGAGGGAACACCCCCCTAAGACGGGTTTCTTCATCCGGGGTCAACATTACCCATGCCCAGGTGTTGCCTCGCTGGCAATTGAAGCCAGTGCCGGTCCGCGGCTCCTATCTGGTCTTGCGTGGTAGGAGTCTCCTATTCAAGGTTGCTGCTAGTCTTGCAGTGTTCTCGCTTTCTTTTCGCAGATACCCCTGGCTTTGACCTTGAGAACGCCCAGAAACACCACGTTTCGGATTTTGCACCATTGAGCATCCCAGAACTCATTGAAGGCTTCTACCAAGACGGGTCGAGCTTTGTAGGCGATGGGTACCCCCTACTCCAAATACCATCTTTTTTCAGGGTATCATGTCGACCCTCTACTAAAAAAGGAGCTATTTACCCTGGAAAACCGATCGGTTGTCCCAAAAAATACCCTGAAAAGAATAATGTATTTTGAGTAGGGGGCATATTTCTTTTTTTGGGGCCCTTCGGTGGGCAGCAAGAAACAAATGTGTGCGTCTTTTATTGAGACTACCCTGTTTGCGTGGCTTCAAAGGAGAAAACCAAACGGACAACTGTGTTATTCTGGCCCGGGATTCTAGCATCAAAGTCAACCAAGTGATAGGGAACCACCCCAACCAAGTGCTGACTTGGATAACCCCCCCCCAAAAAAGACCTTAAAAACTGGGCTATCCTCAGATCCCCTGCACAAATGAATAACTTGGTGGGTGAAATAGACACCCAACCACCGTCTCACCAACCAAAAAGCAGCCAAAGGCTACGATTGAAGCTCGCAACGAGGCTGCCATGAGTCTTATCTTTAAAGACGCACCTGCTTCGGATTGATGTCTTTTTGGGGTTTTTAGACCCGAACAAATCCCTGTGAAAGAACCAATAAATCCGGGATCTGGCTCGCTTGATTTGGTACTTGGACCCTCAAACTACCGATGAACGCAATATTTTTTCTCGTTACTTTCTTTAGGGATAGTTTGGGGCCCAGGTACTTTCCAACGGACACAGCACGAACACACAGACAACAAAGAGGAAAAACCACGTCACTGGGGATCCGGGGGGCACTTGCAGTTGCGCCCCTCCCAGCTCTACTTGCCAAGCGTCAGGAAGGGATCACGCGCAAACTCGCTCCTGGCTTTGGGAAAAGGCCGCGGAAAACCGCGGAAAGTCTCGCGGGCCAACGGGGGGTGACCGCTTCAAGAATCCCCTGCTTTGACCACGCAGCCCGTTGAGGATCCGCCACCCTTCTACCTGGAACCCCAAAAGACCAAATCTAAATAGTCGTCCAGAGGTGGGACATGTGAGAACGGCCGTTTGCTCCAAACACGGCCGTTTCAGGAGAGTCGGATGACTGAATTAAGTTTCAAGATTTTGTCCGGCACTTCAGCCGCAGCCCCTTTTCTGCGAACGCTCAAAGAATAACGCAAAAGCTTTCCTACTGCGTCCAGTTGTTTTAAAAGTCTAGGAACCCATGATCGATGGCGCATGCCAGCTTTTGAAAGCGTACCAGGGTTCGACTGATCCAACAATTGTCCAATTCAAAGCTCTTTGATGTGAAGCTCTCTTGGCCTTTTTCCTCGCACGCAATCAGTTCTGCCATTTGATACGCAGCCTGCTCTCGAATAATGCTTCGAAGGCAACATATTGTTCGAAAGCTCCTTTTCGGAAACATCGAAAAAACCTCTTTGGAACCCCTTTTCGAAAGCAACCTTTCGAAAGCCGCTTTCAAACCCCCTCTTTCAAAAGCCTCCATTTGAAAGACCCATTTCGCACTTTCAACCCCCCCTTTCGAAAGCCGCCTTTCGAAACCTTCTTAGCGCCCGCCTTCGAAAGCCCCCCCTTTTTGAAAGCCCTTTTTGAAAGCCTATTTCGAATCTTCATTTCGAAAGCTACGTTTCGAAAGCGACCGGGCAAAATTGAATTCGATGCCGATCAAACACAATTTGAGATCCCAAAAAAACGCGGCTTTTTGAATCTGGTCGTTTGCATGGGTAAGAATGGGCGTTGCACGGGTAAGAATGGGCGTTGCACGGGTAAGAACAGTTGTTTCAAAAATCAATTTCGACCAACAAAAACGGTGATTGGCCAATCAACCTGAGCTCGAATGCGACAGACCCAGGATGGTTCGATCGAAATACGTTCTTCGAATACGCAGCGTTCAGGTATGCATCTGTACCAGTCGAAAAAGGGCAGTTCTTTATTTTATGCATGGGACCCTTTCAACATCCAGAATCTAAAAGTCGAAGCTGTCCTACTTAAGTACAGCTGACTGCAATCGGTGTTGTTGTTTTTTTTTGTGGTGTCCCAAAGTACGTGTGTTCTAAGCCGCGGGTTTTGGGACAACAGTAAATTCGCTCATTTTGGGTACAAGCCCCGCGGTTCACTATTTCAGTGCAACGTTGGCATGACTTTTGCATGCGAGCATTGAAGAAGACACTTTGCATGGGCCTTTTACCAAATATGATTATTTTCGGTTCGCAGTTTTAGCATTGAAGAATCTTTGGTCCCCACCGAAGGAACCTATGCGCGTCATCCATATTGGCAAACACATGGCGACAAACTGAGGTTTCCCGCTTCTTTTGTTGTGCTCTTAATTTGTCATATGGACTTACTATTCTTATCTATTCTTGCTTAGGCTGGGCTGCAAGTCATTTTACCGGCTGTGAGTACATCCCTGCCATGCAGATTCAGCTGCTTTCCTGTCAGCCACCCTGGTCCGGCCAGTTTCGGGCGAAGTGAGTCAAGAACGGCCGTGAGACAAAGCAACCATTTATTTTTAGTCGTTTCAGGCCCCAGGTAGGGGTAACTTCCATTTCCATTCTTTCCAGGGATGCGAAGTTCTTTCTAGAAAACCACCTAAAACCCTGGAAATGGCTTCTTTTTTTAAATAACGATGGCTGAAAAGAATGGGGAATCAACCCCTAGAAGCCTTCTCAAATCCGTTTCTCTTTCTCACAGCAGATTCACAAGTCGCATGGACAAGTCTTATGTTAACATCGGAATCCGAAGGACCCTAGTTAGAGTTCCCCCCAAAACAGATCATGTCCTTACAAGGGCATCCACCCCTGCACATCGTAGCCGGTTTTCCCGATGAATCCGAAGTTCATATGGCCCAATCATGTATTTTCAAGTGTTGGGCTAGGCTCAGTTGTTCAGGGACTCTGGAAAAAAAGGGAACCCTTTTTGGGGAAGTGTCCATTTTAGTGGGGCCCCCACCAAAAAAAAGTTGGAGAAAGAGCAAAAGTTGGTGCCACCGAAGAACTGAGTAGGGCTTGCCTAGGGACTTGACCTCCCCAAGATCCTTTCTGTCTCCCCTTCCAAGGCACCCCTTCGCCTCAGCAAACCAGCCCTTCGCCACCCAAGATAGAGCTCGCCGCCCGACGGAATTCCATTCGATTCCCCAAGGCAAAGACCAACATACGTGATCTAGGTCCTCCAGATTTGAGAGGTTAGAATAAGGGTACCAACTTTTTTCTGTAGTCCACTTTAGTAGGGGAACCCTCCCCCAAAAAACACTCCTGGGGGACCTAGTTTTGGTTTCGTGGTGCGAAATGGATTTCGTCCACAGGGCTCCCAGATTCTTTTCAAATCACTCTGGTCCAAGGATTGATTCCCCATCGGAAGGTAGACTTAAACCCAGAAATAGAACCCTGTTCCCCGTTCCTTCACCCACCCATCTCTTCATCAACCGCCTTCCCAATTTTGAGCAATTGTTCAAAGAGAGGGTTTCCTTGACATAACGGGGAGCCTACCCCTTGCTCGGTCTGCCTGCAAACTGGCCGATGGTACAATGGGCTGCAATGATGTATGAAACACAAGGCATCTGGCACCAAAACCTGAACGGTGGGACAGCAAGACGGCAAAGGTGAGCTATGCAATCCATGAATTGAAAAAAGAAGAAATCCAAACTTGCCCAAGAACCAGGACATAGCTGGTTCACCTTTCTGTGGTTGCTGTTGACCCTATGCAAAAACTGTTCAACTCTTTGTGGGACCAATACGAGTTTCCACAAAGTATCAACCAAACATTAAACATATGGTCAGTCCAAAGATCCGTCGCCAAAAAGCCATAAAGTGTAGGAACTTTTACAGACTTTAACATTTCTACAAACCAACCGGCTAAAAGGTTAGATTTGGACGTACCGTAGGATGCCTCTTTCCGAGGTTGCCAACAAAAACTGCCCAGGAGGATGACTGATGCCATCAGAAGCTTGGCATCATCATGTTGCAAACGGCTTTTAGATGTGAAGTTCTAAATGTTGTCTATCAAATTGTATCAAAAGGTGATCCGCACCTTTTGATTGCCATCTATTTGCTTAAGTCCCTGGGACAAACGTGCGAATATGTCCAGTAGTCATAGACCACCCTTAAAATCAACAGGGGCAAATGAAAACACACAGAAACGCACATGGAAGCTGTGCAAACTCATTTTCGCCAAGGGCAATGCCTGAGCCGCCAACCCGCAACGACCCCGGGATGGTCCCATTGCGAGTGCCCCACCTGTAGCCATCGTCTGGGTCTGCTGCCATACCTCCGGCAGAGACTTGCGCTATGTTAATGCTTTTTGGGACAGCCCCTTTTGCTACAGTACTTACATGATACGACGCTTTTCTCAATGGCGTACCCAGTCAGGGTTCGCAACATTTCCCCTTTTGTGGAAGGAGAAGTGAAGCAACTACCAAAAGCAACAAAATACCGCATGGAGGGGGAGAACACAAAACAAAACAAACTCAACTGCCATGTTTCTCCCTCCCCCCAAAAAGGCCAAAAGAGCACTATTGGGGACCTAGGCAACTCACTCTTTGTTGGGCCTTGAACATCTAGCCAAAAAAGGTGCCCCTGTTCTCTCCTGAACGATGCAGGAGTTCGTCACACTATGATTCAAGGCTGGAATGCTCAGCCCCCTGAAATTTTCGGTTCACATCCCAAAGGAAAAAGAAACCGTGTTGACCTTTGATTTCCCAGCTGAAAGCTATGGGGTCGATACGCCCAGATAGGCTCCTTCACCGAACATGCAACTGAAGCAGCAAAGAAAGCTCTGGGGTCCATAGATCCCCCCAGCTTTGCCCTCCTGGGTTTTCTGTTTGGAGCGCCAGGTCTGACCTACACAAAGGGCCGGTTCCGCGAAGAAAATGATGGATCCACCTGCGCTGTCCACATGAATGGGGGGCAACCAAAATGGGAGGGGAACCAAAATGAGAGGTGGGGAACAAAGCTGGCAAGGTGGCAAGAAGCTTTGAGAAAGCCATGGGAGGCAGCCACAATTGGCAAAAAAGAAATTGCGACAGCCGCAGATTGAGCCAGCTGAGTGGGCAAACAGACCACCGCTTCAGGGTGGCCTCTGAAGCGGATGCCGCTTCCCACCATTCAAAAGGCCCCGCAAAACATGGGATCGCCATTGGTTGAAACCACCAAAAAAGATAAGGTACTGGGGATGAAATCCATTTCGCACCACCTACGAAACCCGAATGAATCATGATTCCCCTGCAAATACCAAGGAACAATGGTTCCAACCATGGTTTCAAAGTGGTGCAGGATTTCGTCCATCCGCTGTATTTCAACCACCCATGGTCATTTTGGGGGCAGGAATATACATCACCCCATTTCGAGGCCAAAGAAGCAGCTCTGAAAATTGACCACCAGCCTCTATCCAACAGGTGGGCTCCTTTTGGGCAGTGGGCTGAACTTCGGGATGTCACCCGCCAAACGCAGACCTCCAAGCAAACGGCTGCCACTTCTGGGACGCCAAAGGGTTCATTCCAAAACCTCTCCAACTCAGGTGTTCAGTGACCCCGGAAAAAAAAAGGAACTCTTTTTTGGGCTTGGACCATTTTAGTGGGGCAGCCACCAAAAAAAAAGGGAAAAAGGGAGCCACTCAACAACTGAGCCAAGCTCCACATTGGACTACAGTGCATGTGGCTGCCTTTACGGAACCTGAGAAACAGGATCCAATGAACCATCTTGAGACAGACCACTTCCGAATGTTCTCACCTCGTCAAACCCAAAAAGCAATTCGGAACCCGAAACCCTAAGCCCTAAACCCACAAACCCAAAAAGCAATTCGGAACAGCTGGGAGCCCTGAACTGGCCAGCTGGAATTGCCCCTTCACCTGGATTTTGCTTGGTTAGCCGCAAGGAACCTTGACTAAATATGGACCAACACTGGACTCAGTTGTTCAGTCACCCTGGAGAAAAAAGGGAACCCTTTTTTGGGAAGACAATTTTTAGTGGGCAGCCACCAAACAAAAAGGGAAAAAGGGTGCCACTGAACAACTGAGTGGAGATTCAACAGGGTAAGGGGTTGGCTTGGGGCAACTGAGAGCAAACTTTGACCTGGCTATGAATGTTCATCGAGGAGTGCCCTCCCATGTGGTGCATACAAGAGCAATTCCACCTAGATGATGTCCACCATTTCGGGTCCCCAATGAACATTCACACCCAGGCCAAACCCAGACCCAACTGTCCATATGGAACCCGCCAAAAATTACTCTAAGAGGAAAGGAATCTGCTCACATCACAACTGATCATAATTAGTTTTTGGCTGACAAATTCAACGAATTTCAGTGATGCAAACGATGACTGCGTTTCACATTACGATTCAACATTGGCGACAATTGAACATGACGATGACAATTATGTAGCGTGTCGAATTGGTATTGTTAATCGTGTTAATGACATATCTAAATGCTACTGGTTGATCTACGCAACATGTCGAAATGTGGAACATACTGTGGATGGACGAAATCCTGCACCGCCCCAGAAACTCCATTCCCCATCGTGAATACCAACAAACAATTATGGTCTGGATTCAATTTTCCGATTTCTGGACTCCGCAACCATCCACAGTATGTGCAACCTCCCCCCCTCCCCCCCCAGGTTTTATTTGGGGACCTGCCCTCCCCCCCCACGTTTTATTGCGGGACCGTGGGTGTTCTATTTCCCTGCGTGGGTGTCATTTTGGTTTCCCCCACTGACGTCGGATTGATATGGGGGTGTCCCTGGTTTTAGTGGGGATTTATCACACACCCCAATATGAATTAACAGGGCTCCTTAAAAGATACATTTTGCCAATTTGAGACATGTTGCTTTTTCAACACCAAAGTAAGGTTGGAAACCACCATTTACAAGCAAGTGGCCATGTTCAGGTGTTTTTCATGGGTCAACATTGAACTCAAGCTGACTCACCCCGCCTGCGCGGCCCGGCCCAAAGCTTCCAGGCCCGTAGCTCTCTGGGCCGTAGCTCTCTGGGCCGTAGCCCTCTGGGCCGTAGCCCTCTGGGCCGTCCATGTGACCCAGCCTTCGGAAACGAAACGACACCAAGACGCCAACAAAACGAAACCCAGGCGCCTCCCAACAAATTTAAACAAACACAAACAAGATTTCCCCTATCAGCCCCTTGGACAACTCATTCTTTGAGGCCGGTCAACGGCACGTTAGAAACCGAAAACATTTCCCCAGGAGCCCCTTGGACAACTCATTCTTTGAGGCTGGTCAAAGGCACTTTAGAAACAACTAACCACCTTCCCCAGGTGCCCCTTGGACAACTCATTCCGTGAGGCCGCCGGTCAAGGGGGTCAGAGGCCAACTCATATTCAGGCTCCTCGGGTTTTGAATGGGTTGCAATGTCTCACATTTGGTGGTCTCCGAACATTTCATGGAGCAAATGAAAGTCCAACTGGAGTCACACCTGGAGTGAACAGTGCGCCTCCGGCTAAGGAGGATGTGGATTGTTTTTGGAGGGCGCGAGTTTGGGTTGCTAAAAAAGGACGAAAGACAAACTGATGGTCTGAGACCTAGCTAAGTGGTTACAACCCCAAACGGGACTTACTATGGCAAGCAGTTTTTGACCATGCTTACTAACCACTTGACAAAAATCTGTACCGTCCAACTAGAGAGGGCATCTGCAATTTCAGCTCAGCTTGCTTTGCAATGAACCAAATTTTGGGGTCTCTATGGATGTCACTAACCATGCCTTCCCAACCTCGAACATGGCTGTTGCTTGAAAATGGACGCCCTCAATCCCCCGTTGGCAGGCAAGACAACACCCTCTGCGGCCTTCATTCTGAGTCATGGAAGTAACAGATCGCTTAAAACAGAGAATCAGCTCCTTTCTGGTTGGTGGGTTGGTGGGTTGGTGGGTTGGTGGGTTGGTGTGTTGGTGGGTTGGTGGGTTGGTGGGTTGGTGGTTTGGTGGTTTGGTGGTGAAACGAAGTGGTTTTCCATGTAGCCTGTACAAGAGGCAGGGGCCCGTTCAAATCCAAATCCAAACCACCATTTGGGGAATACCACTTGGGGACCCTTGGGTCTTCAGGCGGCTCCAAACTACGAATCCAAACCAACAAGTAGTAAGCTGACCGTTGCGATCCAGCAGGGGCACGGGGCACACGGAAAAGCAAATTTGGCCAGATTCACTTGCTGGTGTGATAGGGAATGAGAAATGGAATGAACCGTTCCAATTAGGAATCCGAACCTCCACAATTCAAATCCAAGCCAAAGGTTGCATGTCAACGGGAAGGGTACCTTAGAAGTTCGAAAACACGAGC
>CAUJNA010003024.1:487500-532500 GCA_963377175.1 Effrenium voratum | reverse complement strand
CCCCTATGCAACAATGCCCTGTGGTGGCCTTTAAAGGAATCCCAATCCCTAGGTTCATTCCCAACATCCGAAACGGTCATTCCCTACTGAGGATCAGCCAGTTTAAGGGCAAACAGGTTTCACTACTCATTTTTGCTAGGTCCTCAACAAGGGCACCCTTTTGTTCTGTAGTCCATTTTAGTAGGGGAACCCTCCCCAAAAAGAAGGTTAAAGGCTGTAAAAGGGCACCAATCGCTGGGGGACCTAGGTTACGTCCGCCACCGCATCCAGCTTCGTTTTCATCCCGGCGCATCACGCGCATGCATCCCGCAGGGCCTCCTGGCCATCCTGAGGCATTTCACATTTGGGTGTGGCTCAAAATGAAACGATCGGAGGGGCAAACCGCAGGTTTTGGTCCATGTTTCCACTTGCCAGAGTTCCGTTTTGGTACCGGTTGTTTGTGCCACAGCCATTTCAGGCTTCCTTGAAGGAGAATTCATCCAAAAGAGCCACGTGCAGGAGAGAGGCGGTTGGAGCGTTTTTTTTGGGTGGAGAGAGGCGGTTCAAAACACAAGCAATCAGCTGGACGTGATGTTTTCACCGGCCCCCCTGGTAAAGTTAAGAAATCCACCGCTAACATGGCCCAAGGTTTGTATAGGCTTTACTATCCCGGCTTTTCATCCAGCACAAGCGCCTACAAAACCGGCCGCCAGGGTTTTTGGGGCACCCAGTCATTTCTTTGGTCGCAAGGGGCCCAGTGGTTGCTTTGGTGTCCAACAAGCTTCGACGAAGCTTCAGGTACCTTTGGTTGGCAGCTCACTTGCCGAGTGGATGGCCCAAAAAAAGTCCGAACTTTATTTCCCAAAAAGTTTAAAGTTTACGAACTCAGGAAGTGAGGCAGAGGCTATCCCCAGCGAAAATGGACAGTTGGCGTGCAGCGCTCTGTTGCTGGAGCTAGATGTCACCGTAGCCATTTTGTCTTTGGTTTGGTTTGGTGTTTTGGGGATTTGAACCTCGCTTCCTTTTAGAGCGAAATGGGGATGGTAGCTCCATAACATCCAAACCACCAAATGGAAACTCATAAAACACACGCTCCCTTTTTGGGATCAAACAAGGGATGGGTGGAATCCACTGAACAGCTTCTGTGAAACTTGTGCGGTTCGTCGACTTGTCTGTCGACCTTTTCAGATTCTGTCCAAGGACTGCTGGTTTCGAGTGTCCTGCCTAAGTTGCCAAACGCTTTTAGACCTGCAATCAAAAGAGCCAATCCTCCGAAGCGCCTCACTTCCCGAGAGCGGTAAAGTACAACTCCGACGGTGCGCTTTCGATTAGTGGTTTCTAGAAGTTCTCCTCCAAGAGGGTTTTACTTGCGAAAAGCCGGGCGCCCTCTTGCAGTTTGAGTTGGTTGCCAGTAAGGAGGCTTAGTTCCGACCAGTTTCTTGGACCATTTTGATGGGGAACCTGAGCTTCTCTTCGACTTCACTCGGACTTGTTTTTACCGTGCGGCAACCTGCGCTTCCCCAGTTGCACCATGGGCTTGAAATAAACCCCATAGCTCGCCA
Source organism: Effrenium voratum (assembly GCA_963377175.1). Lineage (NCBI taxonomy): Eukaryota > Dinophyceae > Suessiales > Symbiodiniaceae > Effrenium > Effrenium voratum. Next base: position 530,959 of record CAUJNA010003024.1, on the reverse strand, counting down.
TACAAGAACATGCGCAGTTGTGCTTTTCACTTTTCTCCGCAACATCCATCTGCAAGTTTTACTCTAATTCCAAAACCTGAAATCAGGGCTCCCTACAAGTATGGACTCCTAACCCAAAAACCCAAATCTGCATTGCTTAAAACCACCTCAACAGGAAATTGGCGTTTCTTTTGAGAAATGGGTGTTTTTTCCTGCTGCACGCTTCCTTCGACACCACCAAAAAAAGGGGGGCCGCACCCTTCGCCTCAAAAACAAAAAAGACGAGGCGCCCCCTTTAAGGGGCCTTTAAAGGGGTAAAAGCGACCACGCCCCCGCCCCCCCCCCCCCCCGGGCCCCTCTCTCTTCTTCTGGGAAAAAAAGAAAATCCGGGCCGTCCGGCGCGGCGGCGCCCGCACTTGCGGCAGAAGATCGAGTCCGAGGCGAAAAGGTTCCCGCAGCTCCCGCAAACGCCGCCGCCGCTGCGTGGGTCCTCTCCCGGGCGAAGGACGCGAACGAAGCTGCGCCGAGGCGACCCCGCGGATGATCTAAGAAAGAGCTTGCCCATTTCGGGCCTGGAAATTAAAAGGTGATCAGCTTTCGGGACCTCTACCAGAAACAAAGGCCGAAAGAGTCCCTCTCGCAGCTCCATCAGTTGTGAGCTGCATTTGGCTCTGAGGCCTCAGGTTGAACCTGGCAGCTCTTGTCTCTCAGCTCACGGAGAACATCTCGTCCAACTCTTTCAGTGCCGAGACGAATCGCTTGTTCCACCTCGCCCTCCATCGATCCGCTTTTGCGTTAGAGGCCAGGTTCGGGAAGAACTTCGGAGTGACCTGATTTCCAGCCCTCCGATACGTCAATGCCTCGTGAGCAGCCCTCTTGCGTGTTTCTCGACCAGCCAAGAGGCCAGCACCTCAAGTGCCAATTTCGACTCCGTCGTGGTCGTCTCGCCATGGACAATGAGCAGCCTTGCTCTCCCGACTCGTGTGCAATGCATCCACTCCCCACTGGAGAACCTGGACGCCTCCAGCTTCTGGCTCATCCGTTTTTGATCACGGCCTTGTCGAACTTCCAGCAGGACGTTGAACAGGTCGATTCGCTTTAAGAACAAGAACTACCCTCCCCCCATGGATGATCTAAGTAAAAAAGGGTGAGAAGATGAGTCAAATGATAAATATGGACTTTCAGTGAAGCTCCCCATTAAACAACGACTTGGTTGCAGGTACAAAGGCGGGGATCCTGCCCAAGAAACGGGGCTAGATGGGAACCACATGTCTCACAGGAAGGTGGGTTTGGTCCTGTCCAAGATTCCACCAGCCCGTGTTCTGTCTTATAAACAAAATAACATAGATATTTGGCCATGGGTCAAAATCCAAATCGTACCCCCAGTGAACATCCCAATCCAACCACTAAAATAGGTCCTAAAATGGGTGGTGGATTCACCTACCAACCAAAATGGGATCCCAAAACGGTTTTGACAACCACAGCCATTTGGTGCCTCTTCCAGGCGATTCCATGAAAGCTTTCGGGACTGGAAGACTTGGTTGTTGCAGTGGAAAGTGGAACAGGCCAGAAAAGTCGACCCCATTTTTTGGCGTCCTCCTGTCGAGAGCATGGACTAAGGGTACCCGATTTTTGTTGCTTTTCGGTTGTCTATCTTAGTAGGGGAACCGAATCTCCCGCCCAAAAAAGGGGTTAAAAAGGATCACCAAGCGCTGGGGGACCTAGACAGGTTGTCTGCCACTGAAATGGTTGTGCCAAAAAGTGACTCAAGCCCAGGAACTCAGGCAGTGAGTTTTGGGCTGGCGGGAAGCAAAGAGAAGGACACCAGCCAGCTGAGATGGGTCCCCAATTTGGAGCACCCAAGCCATCCCCAGGAAATTATCCAATTCTCCAAGCCCAACCTGCCCCCTTGCTGTTTTTTTCTTCTTTCGATTTTGGAGGAAATCCTGAAAACCGGTTGTATTACCTAAAGGGGAGGAACCCACTTGGCCAGTCGAATCTTTATCTGATCTCATCCAAAGGCTTTGGATCAGGTAATGGCGGGACAAACAAAAAACAAAAACAAAAAGGGGATTGGGTGCGATCAATAACCGGCTGTGGCTAAAAAAACGGTACCAAAATGGAACCAGGGTAAGTGGAAACATGGACCAAAACCTGCGTTTTGCCCCTCCGATCGTTTCATTTTGAGCCACACCCAACCCGATCCATTTTTTTCCAGGCGCAAGGTCCACCTGTGACAGCCCCTTTTTGCTTATAGGGGGGAATCCAGCCGAGGCCATACCCCAGAAACAACAAATATGGAAAGAACCTTAATCGAAAACGAAAAAAAAAACAGAAAGAAAAACAACAACAACAAGAACAAACAGGGACTACTGGGGGACCTAGGCTTATAGGGTAGGCTTGTAGGGGGGGGGGGGGAATCCAGTCGAGGCCGTACCCCAGAAACAAAATCTGAAAAAACACAAAACACCAGGAAACCAGTTTTTTTTTCTGCCGGGTTTTGGGGCCCGGCTTCTCTCGTCTCTCCTTTTCGACTTTCAGGCTTAAGGCAAATCCAGAAGCCAGGCGGCCTCTTTCGCCGGGCCAGAAGGCGAAAACCGTCGGGAACCCGCCGCTCAAAAACACGGAAAAAAAACACGAGACACGCGCCGGTGGGAAATCCCCGAACCAACCCCCAAGTGGAAATTAAAAAACACGGACTCCCAGCCGAGACTGACGTGGGGAACTATAACACCTGAACCCTGCCATGTTTTTTTTCTTTTTCGGGCTATCTTTACTTTCACGTTGGGGGGGGGGGGTAGCTGACTTCATGCGGCCATGGGTAAAGGTTAGTGGGTGAAGCCGATATAAACAATGACACCTGCAGAAAAAAGGGATCCCCAGGGCACACAACAAGATCAAGGCATGGCATGTACACGGTTCGGTCTTTTTCAAGATGGTCGTCCAAAATTCATGTCCGTTGGATAGAGGGTACCAACGTCAGGGGCGCCCAGCGACCCCAGAAAAGAAGCGGAACCCTTTTCCACTTCGGAATCCAATTCCATCTTCCACAAATCAACACGACCCCGAAAGAAATAAAGAAAAGAAAGGGCCGTTTCGTAGCCTCAAAGGATGGCTGGGGGGGGGGGGGTCCATGTTCATTTGGAGAAGTCCTGAACCCATCACACAGAAAGGGACGAACACAGAGCTGGTCTTGGCTCTGCCTCTCGAGCGTTTACTGCAAGGCTTCCGTCCTCTCTTGGCATCCAGGAATTCCTGGCCGGCAGAATCTCTTCGAGACTTGTGAAGGCAACCGTCGGGGTAAGGGGTCACTTAAACGCTTCAATCTACATGCGATTGACTTTGCAAAAGACAATGCTAGTGGGCCCTTTGCCTGTTGTTGGGGGGCTGACTCCTGCAACGACTTTTATCCCTTCAGCAAAACCTCAATTGTCCACAATTCAGCTTCCCTGGAAACTGGTGCTTCGGATTTGTGGTTTGGAGGTTGGAGGTTGGTTCCTCATTCATTCTCTGCCAGAACCTGGCCGCCTTCCCATAGCCGCCGAAACTTCAAAATTTGCTTTTTCGCCCCCCTGAACCAAAAGAACAATACGCCCAGTAGTGAAATCGATTCCCTTTTAAAGCAACCAGGGAAAATAAAACAACCATCCATTTCAGCAAAAGGAAGTTCATGAGATGAGCTGTAGTGTATGATGTTGATCCCAGATGAAAATAACCTCTGCAAAAAGTGAGCAACTGCCTGATGATCGGGGGGCAGTCTACGGCTTAGGTTCCCCCTCTTAAGGCCAAACAGGGTTTGCCTACTTGGGGAGATCACGCGTAGAAACTCTGCAAGGAACTAAGTTGCTCTGTCACTTCAACGAGCCCACCTGAGCTGCGATTCAACGTACCATGTGGCGTTTCTCAGCTCATACTCTGTACTTGGACTCTTAGGGTCTCTGGGTGGTCAACAGGGTGTCTGGAAAGCAAGGAAACCATAGCGACCCCCTTTGAGTTTCCGTTTCGGTAGAGGAAAAACAAATGAGCTATTATCTATTTAACACCCAGTCCTGCAACGGGTCAATGCCCGACCATCCCCCGCCCCAAAACGCGTGAAGGCGAGGGACCAGCTTCGACGGTTTGAAACCCCCTGAGTTGCCAACTTGGAACTGACACACCCAAATGGTTGTGGCTCAAAACGAGGGTACCATCCAACTCCAGTTGGCATCAAACAAAGGAACCATAATTTTGCCCCCTGAGCAAAAGGTGGATCACCCGAAAAACGCCACTTGATTCCAAAAGGTCAAACGCAACGCCGATTTGTTCTTACCAAAGACAAGCCAAGTGGGTGTCTTGGGGAAGTGCATTTGGGGAAACCGGTTTTTTGATTTCAGCTTGGGAAATTCAACTTGGGAAGCCTATCATGACTCATGTTGCTTTTATCGTACCCCACATCCCTATTCTAATTCTTTGGGCCACAAGTTGTTGCTGTGCTTTTTATTTGGCCACCCCCAAACTCCCTAAAGGTCGCGCACTCAGTGCTCAGAGACCCGAACTCGCTTTTTCGTTCTTGGGCCCTTATCTCATCATTAGACTTCTTCACTACACATGGATCTGGGTGAATTATAATACTTCACCAACCTGCAAAAAGGTGGTTGGGGGGCTATTCCCCACATAAACCACCAGATTGCCTAAAGCGAATCGCCAAATGGTTCGTAACCCCTCAAATGCACAGTGGATGTCCATTGGGGAAAAACACAAAAACGTCATCCGACTTTTTTGTTGGTTGAGTTCACAGGAATCGGCACCTTTCCCAAAAAAAAGTCGAAAAAAGGAAGCAACAAAGACCCCATAACCCGCCTTGCTTGCCCGGAGTCTCTATGACCCTTGAGAACCGGGGTCATTACCCAAAAGAAAGATTCGGGTCATGACCCCAAAGGGTCGGGTCATGGAGAGTCTACCTTGGGACAGTCCAAAAATAGATCCGTGCTGCCAATTCATAAACGGTGTCGCCTTGCTTTTCAAACAACCCCACAAAGGGGGTAGCCCTCAAAACAGACCCACGCCACTTTTGCTCGTGTCCCCACTGGGGTCATGGAGAGTCTAGGCAGAGCTATGAACTAAAAACGGGTGAACTTCATGCGCCCGTCCTCACTTGCGGACCCTCAGGAACGGCAGGCCTTGGTCGCAGTCGTGCGGATGGGGGTTTCCAAAGCCTAGAGTACTCCATGGCATTCCATGGCTACTGAGTATCGGTTTGGTTCAAGGGCAACAAAACGGTTGACGGCTTCTTGCTGTGGTTCAAGGGCACTTGTCAATTGCATATTCCCCTTAAAAAAAATACTATAGATTCTGCAATAGCTCCAACACCTATATAACATGAGAGATATCCAGCAATCATGGTGAGCTTGTTTTACCCCCTGAATCTTATATACGTACCATACCCTTAGAAAGGGTTTGGCGTGAGGCCCCCTTTTCGCAAGCAGCCTGTGCTCTTTCCATGGACAGGCTTTCAAATGTCTGATCATGACTGTACTGGGCTGTCCGTTTTCAGATCCCGTGCCAAAAGTTTAACCTTTAGTGAGTTACGTGGAACCCCCCACTCAAACTTTCCCGGTTCATTGGCGACATCATCAACTGCAGAAACCGACATCTGGGAGCATGAGCTGCGCTGCACGCAAGCCCACGTGGCTTACATCCACTCGTGAGGCAGGGAAGTGTTTGAAGAGCTGTAGTTTACTATTGGCCCACCATATCAAGCAAAGTGCCGAGGAGACACAGGTCGCTTGCCCGTTGTTTTGTCGAAAACAAAATAACACCCTGCTCAATTGCTCGTCCCGAAGACTCAGTCAGTTAAATTGGCAATTGGTGTTAAACATCCCAGAAACCTACTCTGATCAGTTAAGCCCGTGCCGTGCCTGCAACCCTCGGTATGAGCAGTCTGTCTGCCCAACCTTTTGACCCTCGGTTCGGTGGAAGCAGCTGGTTGCTGGTGCAGTTGCTGCTTGCTCTGCCGGCCTTCCGCGGACGAAAAAACACCCGGCGAGCAGGAAGGAAGATGCTGGTAGTACGCGCAGCTCTTGTCACACGTGGAAAACAAAAGCTGGTCGTTGGTTCCTCAAAATGCATCAGGCGAAGCTCCTCATTCCGGGCTGGTGAAGAAGCCAAGGCTTGGATGCGGCCAGGCAGACATTGACCAACGCGAACAAAACAAGCCAAGGTGATATCTCCCCTTGAAACATCACCCCAAGAATCCCCCGCTTCAGCCCTCTTTCCTTGGCCCAAAGGGGTACACGAAAAGAAAGTCGCATATGTCCGGTTTCAGCCTCATGTTTTGGCGACGCAGCTTCTGAGGATCGAGACCCAAGGCTGGGAGTCAAAACCCGGCGGCTCTTCCAAATCCGAGTGCCGAGGGCGCCGCAGGCTGTCCTTCTTTCTTCTGGCCTTTCGGTGAGCCGTGCGCTTGAAACCACCGGAGCCGAACAGCCAAGTTCGATAGGGGGACCCCTTAAGGCGAACCGCACGGAGAACCCCCCCCCCCCCGCCCCTTTTTAGGGTACCCTCCCACATTTTGACACATACCTCAAATACTTGTGTGTTTGGAACAGGACTAAAGTTGTCATGCCCGTCGCACCAAGTCAATGACCACGGTAAAAGGTAGGCGCTGGCCCCGGAATCCAACAGCAGCACGTGTTGACAGAGCGACCCACCGTTGTGTGCCCCAGCAGTAGTCGCAAGCCCTAGGCTAAACAAAAGCACGCCCGGCTTCCGACTTTGAAGCCCGAAAAACAGTCACGGGTTCTTCGTTCAGTCTACCCTAACAGGGCCTGTCTTTCGTTGAGGATACCCCTTTTTGGAAAAACCAATAGGAAACCCGCTAGTCTTGGGTGAGGAGTCCCGCAAAAACAACACCCCGGTTAGTCATATGGCTGTGAGTCAAAAATAGGTGCCCAAAAAGGAATCCTGATAAATGGAAACATCGGCTAAAACCTGCGGTCCCATGGTGCTCAATTGTTTGGCCCATGCCCATATTGCCATATCTTCTAAAGACACCCTAGACCCTAGCTCGCCACCAGCACCGGTCCGTGCCTGCTGGCGTGCCAGCTCCATGCGCTTCCGCTTGGCCTCTTGGGTGGGTCCGGCAAATGAGGGCTGGTTCAAAATGGAGGCTTTGCAAACACATAACATCATTTTGGAGACCCACACAGCCCGACTATCATAGTTTAACCCCCCTTCAAATCAAAGCACAAAGGATGGGCTAAGGCCGCGCAAACCCCAATTTAAAAATATATATATATACAAGCTGGTTCACCAACTCCGAGCACGGCACCTCGCATGCAGCCCCGGGATCAACGGTCAAAAAACTGGATGAGTTGGAACATCAACTCACCAATCAGGTCAAGGAAGCAGTCCAACGAGAAATCGCAAAACAGCCCGACATGGATGTGGACATGCACAACAACAGAGTCGACAGGCTGGAGACCTCAATCTCGGAGCTCACCTCGCAGCAGCAGCGCTTTGAGGAATGGTTCCAACATGCCGGCCAACGTCACAACGAGCTCCAAGGACAGGTGTCTTCTCTTTGCCTCACTGTTGAGCAGCAGCAGGCGGACATCTCCCAAATCAAACAGGAGGTCCACGAGCAGCCCACGGCCATCCACCATGCGGTCAGCAACGCCATGCAATCGGTGCAGGCCAACCTTCAGACACAGCTCAGCTCGCAGTTCCAAATGCTGCAGGACTCCTTGGCCGCCTTCTCCGCAAATGCAGAGCACGCGGACAAGAAGCATCGTGGAGAATGACTAGGTCAACGTGGGCCCTCCCCTCGACCAAGGAGGGCGCCACCATGGCTAAGCGGTCGATTTCGGATTTGGACGCAGCTCCTACTCCTCTTCTGCACTCACACCACACAGGCGGCATACACTCCGGAACCTCCCCGTGCCCGGCACTCTGTTCTCAGCGCAGCGCCCCCCGGGGGCGACTGCGATCTTGGGTCCGGGGCCTACTGGAGTGAAACCCGCCGCTGGGGTGAAGCCAGACACCCGGGACCCCCAGCTGGGGTATGGCTGGGAACAACCAATCCTTCCGGCCTTCGAAGCAAGGTCGCTACAGCTTTAGACCTGGGACCAGGTATGTGGTTCTTCACCGAGACCCAGCTTTCTGAAGCTACAATCCCAACAGTACGCAAAGCACTCCAACATGGTGCTTACCAACAACACCGGCAAGTCAGAGTGATCACCGGCGCTGCGGCTCCGCTTAGGAGAACATCCACCTGGGCAGGTTCCTGGACCGGCGTCCTTGCGTTGGCGGACTTCCCATCCCGGGAGATCCGCATCCCGTGGCACAACATGGCCTACACCACTGGCAGAGTCGCAATCACCGCCCACATGGTCGATCACGCGCAGATCACGGTGGCCACGGTCTATGGCTACGCCAAAGGCCCTACCTTTCCCCACGCTCACGCCCATACAGATGAGCTACTACAAAACCTCACCACGCACCTCGTGCTTGGCCAGACAGGCGCGCGTGTCATCCTGGGCGACCTGAACGCCACCGAAAGCCAGCTGCCACAACTGGCGATTTGGAAGGAGCAAGGCTGGATCGAATGCCAAACTCTCGCACTACACCGATGGGGAGCTCCAATTCGCCACACATGCAAAGGCGCCACGCAGAGAGATTATATCTACCTCTCACCAGAAGCTGCTGCACTATGCCACGAGGTGAGTATAGAGAATCACTTCCACGAGCACAGTACGGTCTCCATCAGGCTACAACTGGAAGAAGCTCCCCGCGCTCAGCAGGTGTGGAAACACCCGGCCACGATACCCTGGGATCAGGTGCGTCAAGCCGAACTCCCTCATTCCCTGCGCTCTATGCAGACCCAACCTCACGGAGACTCAACCACCTGGTACCGACAGTGGGGACGCTCTTTCGAAGCCGCCGTCCAAGACCACGCAGCACACCCTCTGCCTGCGAAGTGCAAGGGGAGATGCCAACAACTTGCTCCTCATGTACAACCACCACAGAAGCCTCTCTCCAAACCAAGCCGACAAGGGGAGGTTATCCTCTACAACGACTTCATCGGATGGGCGGTAGCCCGCTGGTTCTCCCAACTCAGACGCCTCCAGTCGCTGAAGCACGCCATCAACGGGTGCAACAATTCCGAGCAGGCTAAGGAGAACATAACGCTGCACTGGAATAGCATCTTGCGGGCCAAGGGTTTCGCCCCACGCTTCCTGCTTTGGTGGCCTACACGCAAAATCAAACTTCTCGGCAGTCCCGCCGACCTGCAACGTGTCCAACTTACTCCGGACACAGTGGATCAGATCTACGACGACTTCCACCAGAATTTCAGGGACTTCGAAGCCTTCCACAATCGAAGCCGCAACCAAGTGCTGAAGGAGCGCTACGACGCCAACCAACACCTGATCTACAAGTTCCTCAGGCGAACAAAGCCCTCGCTGGTAGACTCCCTGCTGGAGGAAAAGCATGCCACCATCCTGGCCTACGATCCTGACACCCAACAGGTGCACCTGGACTGCGACATGCAGCTCACACAGTCCGAAACCCTGGGCCAGGTAGACGGGATCCCAGCTACCATCACCAACCAGAGTAACGACCTTGCTCAAATACATATGGAAACCACTCCTCTACCTGGACAAGCGCTTACGCTCAACAGCTTCATCACCAAGGAAGAGGAACTCCACCGCCAATTTCATGACGAATGGAGCCAACGCTGGAACAAACACGCGCAAATCCCGGAGGAACAGTGGGCTCGGATCCTCAACTTCGGCTACCACTTCCTGCCCAAGGGCGAGTACCCCATCCCTCAAATCCAGCCGGAAGATTGGCGACAAACTGCAAAAGCTCTACGGCCCACAGCCGCCCGAGGCCCGGATGGGCTCGCGCGGGATGACCTTCTCAACATTCCATCACGGCTCCTGGAGAACCTCATCGGCATGTTCCACTCCATCGAGGAGGGCGCTGCAGATTGGCCAGCACAACTCCTCCAAGGAACAGTCCTGGCCACGGCCAAGAAGGCGGAATCACTGCAAGTCCTGGACTTCCGCCCCATAGTGATCTACGGCGCCCCATATCGTATCTGGTCCAGCCTGAGGGCCAAGGCCTGCCTCAAGCACCTCGCCCACCAGTGCGACTTCAACATGTACGGCTTTCTTCCGGGACGCGAAGCTTCACAATACTGGTACGAACAACAAGCCTGGGTGGAGCTCAGCCTCCAGGGCCAATCATCGCTTGGAGGCTGGTGTAGCGACATCCAGAAATGCTTCAACGCACTCCCACGACTTCCACTACTACAACTGGCCCTTCACCTCGGCATTCCTGCGGGAATTGTCCGGGCTTGGGCCAACTTCCTCAACCACAGTTCAAGAAGATTTCAAATCAGAGGTGGCCTTGGAGAAGCGATCTTGGCAACCACTGGCCTTCCTGAAGGCTGTGCATTGAGCACGGTAGCCATGTGCATTCTGGACATGAGCTACCACCTCTACTTCAAGGCCTTCCTCCCCACGGTACAGACCTACAGCTACGTGGACAACCTGGCAGTCCAAGCCTACACCGCGGGCGAACTGCTTCGTGCCTGGATCGCCTACCTGGCCTTCTGCGACATGTGGCAAATTGAACCTGACACAGAAAAGTCACTGGCTTGGTCACTGGACCCTAAGATGACCCAGCAGGCGCAACTGATTGGCCCGCATGTCGTCACGGAGATGAAAGACCTGGGTGGCCACATGACCTTCAAAATCAAGCAGACATCCCGTCCAACAACCACAAAGACACAATCCATTGATTGGGAGTGGGAGAGGCTTCGTCGTGCGCCCGCTCCATACAACCAGAAGACCAACGCTCTCTTCATCAAATTCTGGCCGGCCATCTTCTACGGTACCTCAATCAGCCAGGTCACGGACAAAGCAGTTCACCAACTACGAACACAGGCGACAAAAGCCCTTCAAGCACAACGAGCGGGCTCCAATGCCCTTCTTCGGCTTTGCCTCTGCCCCAATATGCTGGCTGACCCGGGTTTCTTCCGACTGCAAATGGTCATCCGTGAACTGCGCCGGATGTGCCGGAAACTTCCCGCGCTGGTTGGACTCTGGCGCGCATTTCACAGACGCTTTGATGGTACACTCTTTGCCGGCCCCTTCTCACAAGTGCTGACCTGCCTCAACCAGATTGGCTGGCTCCTACTCGAACCTCCCCTCATTAAGGACCACAATGGCTGTGTTCATGACCTACTGGACATCGACCACAAGCTTCTCCGCCTCCAACTCCAAGAAGCATGGGCGCAGCACGTGGCAAAGCAAGTGCAGCACCGCAAAACAATGAGCGACCTGGAGGGGCTGGATCTTCACCTCTCCAACCCGGACACCGGACGGCTCACTGCACTTCAGCTAGCTCGAGTCCGCGCACTTCAAGACGGATCCTTCAGGCTAGCCACCCAGCACGCCAAGTACGACGCCACAAACACAGGACAATGCAAGAGCTGCGGAGTCCCGGAGACAGTGGAGCACCTCTGCCTCCACTGCCCAGCACTTCAGTCACACCGACGAGACCACGAATGGCTAGCCCAACACTGGCCAGATCTCCCAACATGCCTTACGCACCATCTGCTGGTCCCTCGCTTGAAAGGCCATGCCGACTACATCCAGGCCCTGCACAACACCCCGGACGTCTCCGACCGCTTCGAGGAGTTTGAGATGCAGTACCAGACCTACAACCTGTTCACAGATGGCTCTTGTGTGCCGCATACCAACCCGGCGCTCTCCTTGGCCTCATGGGCGGTCTATTGTGTGGAGGAGGACCTCACCATAGCAGGCCCGCTACAGGGCATCGCCCAGACCATCCAGCGAGCCGAACTGGTGGGAATCCTCAGCGCGGTCACATGGGCCGCTCGAACCACACGGACGGTGCGCATCTGGACCGATTGCCAAATGTGCATCGACGGCTGGGCCCATGAGGAAAACCACAAGCGCCACCACGGCCTCGCCAACATGGACCTCTGGCGACGCATCTGGGCCCAACGGCAGCAGTGCAACATTATGCCGACCATTCACAAGGTGCAGAGTCATCAAGCAGAACACCAACGAGCCACTGCCATCCAAGACTGGGAACACCAGGGCAATTCGGCTGCTGACACAGCAGCAAAAGCAATGCTATACGGCCGAGAACCTCGTCTGCTCGCCCTTCGTGCGGAACTTCTTCTACAGCAAGAACGCTATGGGCGTGCACTGAGGGCGATCAGGGAACTGACGCTCGCCAGAGCAGATTTTGTTGCCTCACCCGAAAACACCGTTGAGGCGATTGAATTCATCCCGCCTACAATGGCTTTTGAAGATAGACCCCTTTCGCTTGAGGCCCAAATTGGCCCACACGGACAAGAGGTTTTTCGTGCGGGCTACCAAGGCCCCCTCCCACTCAGGTTTGTGCGTGACGTTTGCCAGTGGCTGGTCGCTTTTGATGGTGAGAGTGGAGGGGACACCCCCATTAGCTGGTTTGAGTTGGCCATCGCATTTCAATGCATGGGGGGCCAGTTCCCTGTGAGGCACCCTAAGGGTTGGGTCTCGCTTGACACCGCTGGGGTTCACACTGGGGCACCGTCGATCGGTGATCTCATCTTCTGCATGCGGGAAGTAGTTAGGAAGTTTTTCTCCTGGATGGATTGCGAATCCCTGTTTGTTCGCAGCATCGATTGTTCGGCCTTTGGGATCACCTGCTTCAGCGCGGGCATCCGCATTGGAGTGTGCACGCAAACCATCCTCGAGGCTAGGCGGCTCATCTTTGAGATGGCCCAGAGACGCCCTTTCAGGTCAGCGGCGGACTTCGCCCGACCTTGCTAGGCTAGGTTCCGAGGACATCTGGCCTCGCCGCTTAGGCTGCGAGTCAGAGGACGCGAGAGTCGGTGGAGGATAAAAATATATATATATATATATATATTAAAACATCTTACTGTTTGGTAGATGACCCCAGGCGTTGGTCCCCTTCAAGGGAAACCAACGGTTGGTTCTCAGGTCATTCCATTTCTCATTCCCTCCTGAGCACCAGCAAGCTTTTTGACTACCCCAGCATAGACTTAAAATCAGGGATGGCTCATTGCCCTCAAAAGGAACCCTTGAGTTAAAGTCCATCTTGTGGTAGTGAAAAAGAAAAACCCGGTTCGCAAAAGTACCACGACCATCAACAAAAATGGTTCATCTACCAAACAATAAGATGTCTCAAGACCCCTTCTGAAAGGGTCATGGAGACCCACAGTTGCTGTTGCGGCAAGCTCCGTGCTTTTCCTGTGGAAAATGGAACTATCTAGACTCTCCTTCTGACCCTGTAAAAATGGTTGGTCATGACCAGAATCTTTCCTTTGGGCAATGACCAACCATTTTTTAAGGGTCAGAAGAAGAGTCTAGGTATAAATGGAGTTCCAGGCATCACCCTTCGGGGGGGGGGGTGTTCTACCCACATGGATATACAGCTTGATAATTGCTTTCCTAGAGACCTAATTAAACCACCAAATCTACTGTTCCATATTTAGTCTACCCAAAATGTAACACAATTTTGGAGACCCAGACAGCCCGATTGTCAGAGTTTAGGCCCTTCCCCCCCCCCCTCCCCAACCAAAACACAAAGGATAGTCCAAGGCCGAGGAGACCCCAATTGGGGAGGTGTCTCTTTTCTACCACCTTTTGGGTTGACGAAAACAGTCAAACAACTTGTTTCCCACTAGAACAATGCAACCTGACCGATTGAACCCCGGCAAAAAGAGCTCTCTGTCCACAGATCCACAAAAATGGTCCCTTCTGGCTTTCTTTGAGCTGGGGTTGTACTGGGCCTCTATTTCCCCTTGTGGCGGTAAACATCACCTTTCGGCCCCTTTAAAGTGAGTTTCCTGTGGTGATGTTTCAAGGGGAAATATTAAATTATGGTTGGTAAACCCCTTTTGTATTGCCAGTTTCTTCGGGTCTCGCGAAACCTTTGTTTACTACCGCTACTTGGTTGCTTTGTTCTTTCTCCCCTGCTAAAAGTGACCAACTTTTAGTGGTTTAATACGGACAACCCCTCTTAGTTGGCAAAAAGTTCAAGTCCTAACATCCCCTGGCAAACTGCACCAAAGTTTTAGGGCTGGTGTTGAATGGAATGACCCCCAAAAACCATCCAACATATGGGTATGGAGAAACTCCCCTTTTTGAGACTTCCCTGTTATGGTCCACCAAATGGTCAAGCCTATTTTTGGTTACTACCACTAACTTGGCTGGAATTAGGACCCCAGCAAAAAAACATATATTTTGCCTGCTTAGCGGAAAACAAAGGGAACCCCAAGAAAGCAAAAAAAAAAAAAGAGAAAAAATAAGAAAAAAACGAACAGGAACTGATTCTGGGGAAGCTAAATGGTCCAAACCCAAGTCAGGCGACTCAAGGCGAGGACCTCGCCTGGTCCACGTCCTCCGGCGCCGGGCCCAAGGCCTCCGGAAGTCCAAGCCGGGAGAACGTGGATGGACCAGATCCGTTCGCACCTTAAAAAAAAACCACCCCCTACTCCAAATGCCCACCTTTTTCTGGGCGTATGTTGTGAAAAACCTGGGTTTCCATGGTAAGTAAGTTCTTTTTGAGTAGAGGGTCGACATCATAGCCTAAAAAAGAGGGTACTTGGAGTTGGGCGCAAGGGAAACCATAACGTTTGTTGGGAATCTACGTTGGGGAATCGAATCAGAAACCAGGGTTTCTGAAAGGTGGTGCGAAATGGATTTCGTCCATGCACAGTATGAAACAGGCTTCCCTCAACAAACACCAACCAAACTAGCAGTTCCTACCAACCACAGAAGCATGTAAAAAGAACAAAATAGGACTTGCATTGCGTGTCATATAATCCCACTACCATGGCTAACGGGGGACTCATAGAGGGGTTAAGGGTGTTCCCCCATTTTTTGAGTCGCCTTGGCGCTATGTCCCAATGCACTTGCCCTTTCACATGACCTTTTGGATGTCCAAAGGGATTCAAATCGAGACTCCAGGCTCTCTGTTGGCTTTCTGGAAGCGAACCCTTTAAAGCAAACATGCAATCACTTGAACCACTAAGTCACTCACTTGGCAACCAACACCCTCTGCTTTTCAGGCTCTCACCCCCGCAACAAGGGCTGCCTAGACTTGGCACGCAATCTCCACGAACCATTGGCAACCAACGTGTGTTCCACAACCCCGAACCTCCTTTCTGGGTCGGACACTCATCACACCTGGGATCAAAGTCCTGGGATGCAAAACTGCCCGTGGCCGCCGTGTGGGTGTCGATATTTCTTTTTTTGGCTTGGCCGCCGTTGACTCCTCTGCAACAAGAAAAGGTTTCCGGGTTCAACGAAGAACATGTGATCTCCCAACAAAGGTAAAGTCAAACGATCCAACCCATTAGATCGTTCTAAACGCGTTGCCAAAAGTTCGTGGGCAAGGGAACCATTGCCAAGCAAGAAGTGTTCAAACCCAACCGTTTACAGTGAGATAAATACTGGACCCGTCAACCACCGAAAGCTTTGTGGACGGGACCTCAGGCCTGTGGATTTTGGAAAGAGGGGCAGCCTCTTTGCAGTTGAGTGGCGTAAGGTCCTCCAGTAGAGGTTAGAATCAGGGTACCGATGTTTTTTTATGCAGTCTATTTTAGTAGGGAAACCTCCCAGAAAAAAGGGTAAAAGGGCACTACTGGCAGACCTAGTTGGCGCAACAAAGCACCACCGGCGGCCATTGATGCCTATTCATATTCATGTTTGCCTGGGCGTTAGAAAGAGGAAGCCGACATGTGTGTGTGTGTGTCCAATTTCTGAATGTGTACACCCATATATGAACCCTTGTCTACGAGTTAATCCACCCTTGGTTATGGCTTAATTATGGGAAATCAGCCCCCAAAGGTCTAAAATGGATGCCCATGGTTTCACAAATTGCCTGGAGTCTCCTTCTGACCCTTCAAAAATGGGGTTACCCAAATCTGACCCTTTAAAACATGGTTGGTAAACCATCCCGAGACTCTAGGTGTTAACCTCTTCGGATCTGGGCAAAATGAACACGAAAGAAAACCCAAAGGTTAAAAAAGCTACGGCGTTTTGGACGAAGACGCTCTACGCATTTCAGCCGAGTCGGAAGCTCCAGGCAGACGTGTTTCTCTCTCGCACCCCCTGTCCGCCCCTCCGGACAGCCAGCGTCCAACTCCCTCCCTCGAGCCTGGCCCGCGGCCTCGAAAGATTTGCCTCAGGAGCGGAACCCATGGGCATTCTAGGCGGGGGATCTATCACCACTGGACAATGTGTCCATTTTTCTTCCACTCATTCGCAAATGGAGGACCCGGAATCCATCATCAAAAGGGTTCCAAGTCTTGAGGTGCAAACAAGAGAGTTCTAGGGCTACCTTCCATGTCCATTCTTTCCAGGGATCCGAATTTATTTTCAGGAAACCATCCAAAACGTAAGGGGAAGCAGCCGGCTTTTGAAAGAACGATGGTTGAAAAGAAGGGACAAGGAACCAACCCCTAGAGGCATCGGAGTAAACGAGAGGCCTCAAAGGCGACGATGCTGAGGGCTCCTCCAAAAAGATGTTTCTATTATAGACGAAAAAGGGATCTCAGTCAGAAAACAGAAGTTTCTGTGTTGACCCCAGATTTTCATAAACCACGGCCAGTTGATGAATAGGGGGACCCCCTAATAATAAACGGGAAACCATAGAACATGTAGTGACAAAACTCCCGGTTGCTTATGATAGCAACTGGAAGTCCTTAGTTAGGTATTGCATTAGGGATCCGCCGTTTCTGGAACACGAACGTCTAGATCTTAGATTCAATTCACGAAAGCTGGTCCAAGCAATGCCTATCCTGGCCCAACGAATTCCTTCCCCCTGCCCAGTGGATGGTTGCGGAGAACAACAAAAACACGAAATGAAACCATGAAGTTGAAAAAACCGTTTGTTGGGTATTTACGTTGGGAATCATTCCAGGGTTTCTTAGGTGATGCGAAATGCAATTCGCCCATCCACAGTATTAACAAGTCCACCTCTATGAATAGACATGTTTGAGGGGGAAGCGATTATGGGATTGCCAAAGTGAACCAAGCGATGGGTTGAAGGTAAACACCAGTTGTTTTTGTGCTTCATGGGCTACAGGAAAACCCACACACACAAGAACCAGTTGTTGTGTATTGTTGTGTTCTATTTTGCCCGTGCTTCTGTTTGTGGGTTCTTGTCTCACCGATCGAGTGGATTGGCCAATCAAAAAGTAGCCGTAGACTTTTGGGAATGCTGTACTAGAATGGTCCAAACCCATAACCCTGTTTCAGGCGTGAGGCTTGCTGTTGGGCATACCTGATTTTTTTTGGGGGGGGCAACCACATACCCCCAGGTAGGTTCCCCTGTAAGGTATCCACAAAGGCAACAAACGAACAACAACATGAGAGGAGTTTAAGCATATGTAACAGGTAGATACTGTGGATGGAGGGTTGGTCCCCTTGATGTGCTGGGTTACTCCCTTTTAGAATGAACGCCTCAATCCAAGTTAGCAAGCACGTAGGTTCTGAACCTTGGATACAACCGGGGCAACTGGGGTTAGTCCCTCTGTGACCATGCTTCTAAAACACCTCCTAAGTGGCTTGAACACCGAAAAAAGCAAAAACAAAAGGAAAAAAGGACATGCGCCCCCCCACCCTCTACCCCTGCCAAACAAAAACGGAAAGACAAAAACAACAAATACATACATAACAAACAAACCATATAGCCATAGCAGCACATGGCTGTGGGTCAAAACTTAGGTACCTAACATGGAACCCTGGTGAATGGAAACGAGGGTTAAGAACTGTGGTCCCTAGTGGTTTAATTTTGACCCAACCTCCGGTTTCACCGATTCCTCGCCTCCAAGACCACCCGGTCCAGCACCCAAAGCTTCCTCCTCGCCCTTGCGCCTCGCGAAAACGGAGCCCGGGGAGGTGGTGGGATGTTCAGAGAAACGCACTTCCCGAATAGATTGGCCAGAACAAGGAACCAAACTTTTGTTCTACCACTGAAATGGTCTTCCCAAACAGTTAAAAGTCCTAGTCGAGTCTCCTTCTGACCCTTTGAAAAAGGGGGGATGACCCCTTTCTTCTGGGTAATGACTCCATTTTGAAGGGTCATGGAGAGTGGAGAGTCTAGGTATTACTAAAATGGTCTTCCCAAAAGTGAGGAAATGGGCCAACCACACCAACAAGTTGACGTCCTCTGGAACTTCCTGGTAGGGTTCCGCAAGGCTAAGACATGTGGCCGATGAGTTATTTGCTTCCTCTTTTTGGAAGAAGCACACGGAGCATATGTCGAATCCGTTGGGTCAAATAAATCATCTTCGATGTCTCGCAATTCGTCCATTCCGCCAAACCGGCTCAGGTGTTGGTGCCACGGGTGGAACCAAGGGCTCGTGGTTTGGCTGCAGGTTTGAGGCGTGACGTGTGGCCGATGAGTCGTCTATGTCTTTTGGGAGAAGCGCAGGGAGTGTATGTCGAACCCGTTGGGTTAAACAAATCATCTTCGGTGTCTCGCCATTCGTCCTTTCCGCCAAACTGGCTCTCTGGATGTTGGTGCGACAGGTAACCAAGGGTTTGTGGTTTGGCTGCAGGTTTCAGCCGTGGCGGAGTTTCTGCACGGAGAAACCAGTCACACGTTGAGGCCTGGATCTGAGCCTCATGTCTCGACCTTTCTGCGAAAAACTCTGCCGGGCTTGGAACACCAGCGGCAAATGCACGGGGAAAACACGCTGAAATACCAGTGCTTTGCTTTCGCTGTTTTTGGAGCCACCCAACTTTGCAACCTGTTTTTTTTACCAGTCACAGCTTCCCGTGGAAGGGCTAACAGGGAAACAGAGCACAATTCCTACGTATTCCAAAGACACTTTTTTCCCTCAGGGTTTGATCAATATTCCTGGCCCCAAGATGACCATGGGTAACTTGTCCTGCTTGATCAACCTCCCAAATGACCATCGTGTCACTTTGGGTGTGCCAATTTTTGGGGGCACTTTGCTTAAGTCCCCTGGGAAGAAACAGCATTTTCTTACGCGATCCAGTGGATCCGTTTACCTGTATAGTAGGGAACCAAGAGAAACCACCCTTTAAAAACCTAAAGGACCTGCAAGGGAAACTATGCAACACACCCAAACTTTGGAGCGATTTGTCATTCTGGAAAGCGTTTTTCATTCCATGCGTTTGATTTGGAGAGATGCAGAAATTCAGCACTTGTGCGAGGACTCAGCGTTGGATGAGTGGGGCATCAATTTTCGGCTTACTCACGAATTTGCGAGCCAGGAACATCACCCATCGGAACTTGCAGCTCCCTTCGGAAGTTGTAGTGCGTGTTCTTCCATTTCGATACCAGTTTCCCGCATAGTAGGTACCCCTTTGCCATGCCATTTCGATCCCAGGTTGATTTTGCCACGGGTTCGATTTGTTTGGCTTCAATGGTGTTTGCATGTTGTGGTTGGCATATCTTCGGATTTGCCGGCAGAAGTTTTGGAAACTAGGCCTTGCCAAAAGCCGACATCTTGTAATTTTGAAATCCAACGTAGTTCTGATAGGGTCTGGAAATGTTTGTTTTGCGCCATGGGCTTCCGAAACTTGAAGGCTGAGCGAGTAAGGTCCTGTTTGAAAAGGGTGTGTCTTCTTGTTGAGGCTCTTGCAGGAAAGCCAAACCAAAAAGAATGTTTTTTTTTGCGGTTAAACAAAAACACACCCAAGTTGAACCGAAGACCTGCGCATTCCGAGCCTTGAGGGTTGGACGGACTAAAAGAAGAGAAGCCCGGCGTCACGGCCACGCCAAACATTTGGCGGGGCTTTGGGCGATTTGTCAATCTGGAAAGCATTTTGCATTCCATGAGTTTGATTTGGAGAGACGCACAAATTCAGCACTTGTGCGAGAATGCGCGTTGGATGTGCCCCAACATTGTAGGGGTCAGACTCGGAGACTCTAGGCGCACTTCTCGCGAGTGTGGCCAAAACTCCAAGTGCCAATCATACCCCCTAATCCAAATACCAACTTTTTGTAGGGTATTTTGTGAAAAACCTGGGTTTCCATGGTAAACACCTTGTTTTTTTAGTAGAGGCTCGACATCATAGCCTTTAAAAAAGCCGGGTATGTGTAGGGGGTAGGTGTCAGTTTCAGCTTCACCTGGGGCTTCAGGGCCTTTGGATCTGGAGCATCCGGACGATCGGCTCATGGGCGCTCTTCTAGGGGTTGATTCCTTGTCCATTCTTTTCAACCATCCTTCTTTTCAAACACCGATCGCTGTTTCCCTGGGTTGTTGATGGTTTCCTGAAAATAAATTCGGATCCCTGGAAAGAATGGACATGGAAGGTAGCCCTAGAACTCTCTTGTTTGCACCTTAAGACTTGGAACCCTTTTGGGGATGGATTCCAGGTCCTCCATTTGCGAATCAGTCGAAGAAATTAGAACATGGTCCAGCGCTGATAGATTCCCCTTTGAAGCCAGGACAAAACGAGACATATGCCGAAACGCAAATGGAATATTTTGAGCGGGGAACCCTTGAAAAAGGGCTTTATAGGTCTGGGTGAATTATAATATTTCACCAACCTGAATTGAGGTGATGGCCCTAAGGGTCGATGGATTGTTTTTGGGCCCTAACTGGTTGTTTTCAAGAGCCCCTGAGGAATTGGTCGGGGTTCTCCATTGGAGGGTCCGGGGGTGTGCATGGGAGGGGTCATGACCCTCAGAGTGGGGGAATACTCCCCACATCAACCACCATTTGGGGTGAGGTCGTGTGAGGTCGTTATAATTCACCCGAATAGGTGGAATCCGCTGGGAGAAGTTGCTTCCTGCCCCATGTCCCATCTCGCCTCTTCTGCGCCTGACGAAATGGCCGGGGCAATGGAATCCCCGCCAAAGGGTCTCTCAGCTGCCCAAAAAACCAGAAATAAAAAAAGGTATTAGCTTCCCAACACCCCTGAGGTGTCGGGAATACTTTTTCATTCAATTCGCTAAGGGTATCGATTGTTTTTGGGCCCTCAAAACTGGTTGCTTGCAAGGGCCCCTGAGGAATTGGTTGGGGTTCTCAATTGAAGGGTCTGGGGGTGTGCGTTGGAGGGGTCATGACTCTTAGGGTTGCTGAAACAAAAGGCGATCACCAATTAGAACCTTGACTGAACGTGGACCAAATCAGGGAAACCAAAAGGTGAAAAGGTCGATTCGCTTTGAGCAAGTTAGGTTTAAGCAATGGCTGCAGGGTTTTGCAAAAATAATTTCCCCAGTGAGGCGCAGCAGGCATGATTGGCTGGTAAGTGACGCTTGAGGAGGTGCATTTGGAAAACGAACTGGAGACATGGCAGTTAGAACGACTCCCTCTTCAACGAAGCGGCCCTGCAATGAGACGTTTTCTCTTTGTGCAGGAAGCCAGAAGGACGCGATTGCTATTTGTTGAGTGATTGCTAGTTCTGGGACTGTTGATACACTTGACCTCTTTAACACATGATCTCGGTTGCTTTCTGCTCCCCAACTTTTATTGGATCAATGGAAAATCCATTAGTTGGCAAAAAGTTCAAGTCCTAACATCCAAGCAAGATGCACTAAAGTGATGCTAACATCCCCATCCTTCTCAATCTCCTTAGGCACCGGGATGGCCTTCTCCTTCACCTCCCCCCCTCGTACCTGTTGAGAACATCCTTGATGTAGTCCTCCTGGCCCACCAACAGACTTCCTCCTCCGCTGGGGTCTCTCATCACTTCCACCCCGCAGAACTTCACCGGCTTGTCTGCGTTGACCCACTCCAGGTCCGTCGCCTCCCATCGCCTCCACGATGTTTGTCTCCCTCACGATCGTCATGTCATCCACGTCGCAGCAGATGAACACACCTGGCCCCAGGTCCCTGAGGGGCGCGTCCTACAGGCAAGTGCCGAATCCTAATCCGCTGCCGATACGCCTTCCGTGGGTCTTGTCTCAAAGGTGAACCCAGGGATTGATCAATCTGGCCCCCAGATGACCACGGGGAACTTTTCCCATTCTGTGGGGACATGTCTCATATCTTTTTGGTGGTTTTCCGTTTCCAAGGGTCCTCCCACATTTACCCAACTCAACCCCCTGAAATGGGAGGGGTCCCTTTGTCCCACTTCGAACCACCCCTCGGAAAGGAGTTTCGCACACATGCTCTTCAAACAAGCAGCAACCAACAAAACAAAACGCCGAAATGCGCAACCCCAATCCCATGCGCACGGACGGCTCGGAAAAGAATGGGGTACTGTGTGGATGAGACAAGCCCAAAACTGGTTGGTTTCCACTGAAACGACCTTCCCAAAAGAACTTTGGGAATCAGAAAATGAAACCAAACACCGAACCAAGTGTCGACCTAGACTCTCCATGACCCTTAAAAAATGGGGGCATTACCCAAAAGAAAGGGGTCATGACCCCATGTTTAAAGGGTCATGGAGTCTAGGTAGCCCTGGGCGTTGGTCCTGCTGAGAGCAAATTTTGGGAAGTGAGAACTTGCGCGAATCGACTGCACCTCGGCCGCAGCAAGCATAGCCTTCATCTGCCTCGAGCAGACCAATCGAGACTCGTCGCAGCGGAGAGCAGGGCCAATTTCGATGCCCAGAGGCTCCTGGGGCTTTGAATGGAAGACCCGACCCCTCCATTAGACACGCCGGGTGTTTGGGGGTCTCAAAACCTGGCTGCTTGAGGGCCCTAAATACATCGAATTGGAGCCTCTGGGTGATTCAAACGGGTCGCAAAACCAATCACCAGCTAAGAACCTTGACTCTTCGCTCGCTTTCCCCTGTCCATTTTTCCGTTTCTTTTGGTTTGCGAGGGCTGGCTTCCGAGCCCGAAGAACCACAGGTTCAAGTCCGTGGGTCATAAACTCGAGTCTTGGCCCTCACTTCCGAACCTAACCACAGCATACACCAAGATCATACCAAAATCCTACCAAAACATACCGAAACATACCGAACCATACCAAACGACACCAACACACACACCAACACATACCAAAACATAGCAACGCATACCAAGCAAATAATGAGCCAACACATGCCAAACTTTGTGTTTGGCACTGAAATCGCTGTGAAAAGAGTGACTAAAGCTTCAGAGACTCGGGGAGTTAGGTTAAGGGATGCCAAAGAAGACCTAAGCCACTTCTGGCTCCTAAATCAGGTTGCATGTCGCCTTGCTTTCCATGGGTTCTTTGCGCAGGCAGAAAGCATCGAAGAGCGCTTGAGGGGCCAGTGGTTCGGCGCATAAAAGGCCCGGCTCTCTGATTTGGGACTTGCCGGCGTCCACATCTCCGCGTCCGCGCGGCGGAGAGGAGACCGGCCTTCCCTTCCATTTGGTTTTTCGACCCTGGACAAAAATGAAGATATTTCACCTACCTGGAGTCTCTATGACCCTCGAAAAGTGGTTGGTCACTACTCAAAAGAATGCCTCGGGTCATGACCAACCACTTTTAAAGGGGCAGAAGGAGAGTCTAGCGATAGATTTCACGTAGTATTTTTCTTTCTCCCTTTCAAACCAACAGGGGAAACTAGTAATAAATACTATTCTTAAGCAAAGGGAAGTGGTGCCATGGCCCTCCCAGAGGCCGTGGCCGCGGACGGCGGCCACGAAGTTTTCAGGACGGACCGAGGCGACCGAGGAGGGCTCGAAAACCTGCGGAGTGCCAGGAGAAAGTCTCGAGAGGTCGCTGCCTGCTATAGGGGGTGGGTTGGAGAGCACATCGATGTCCCACTTTGAAGGTCCCCTGTGGATGGACAAAAAGTTTTGTCCAAACTTGTTGCCACGGGAAAAATCGTCTTGAAGTAAACAATTTGATGAAGTCCAGGGGCTGGCGAAAAAAAACCACCGGGTGCCAAGTGGATCTTGTCCATCCGCAGTAAACATCTGCCATTAGAGCTCGGTTGGGTTTTGCTCCCCTGCTAAAAGTTTAACTTTTAGTGGTTGTATGGAAAACCCATTAGTTGGCCAAACAGTTAAAGTCCTAACTTCCAAGCAAAATGCACCAAAGATAATTCATGGCTGAGGGCCAGGGTCCTCCCCAAGCCAAACTTGTCGACCGGCAACTTGGCTCCAGACTCCGGGGTGATTCCGCCCCTCGATCCGATCGGGGTTTTCGCTCGATTTTTCGTGCGCCGTGTTCAAGGCACAAACGCTTATATAGAACCTTCTTGGAAAGGGGTCCCCAGAAGGGCTCTAAGAACTATTCCAGTAGGTAGGGAACACCAATGATCAGCTGACCCTCTGCTTTAGCAGCAACACAGCGCAGTCTTGATCGAAATCGCGGGCTGCGTGGATTGCTGGAGGTCAGAGATACCTTCTTCCCGTTTCAACCAGTGAACCGCTGTGGATTTCCATGGAAACGCCTGGATTCCCTTGAACAAAGACTTGGCACGCTGGTTCTTGTTGCTTGCCTTTAATCTGGACATCCCCTCAAAAGAAATATGACCAAGCGAAGAAACCCCATCTGGCGTCTGGGACAAGCGCAAGGAACAGGTTTCTTTGGCTACAGCTCGACCGAGCATTTGCTTGGCTATGCTGAGCTCGGGCCCCTGCTAAAGCCCAACGCGTCGAACAAAAGCCTCCCCCAAGATGAAAGCGCCCAGGACCCAGGACCCCAAAACGGAAGACTTGGTTCAATCTACAGGGGCCACTTGCAAAAGCTTCCGGCTGTTAGCCTGAGGGAGTGTAGATTTCTCCAAAGGGCTGTTCGGCGGATCTCAAGCAGCACCCTCCGCAGAAACCCTTCCAATGAAAGGCTTGGAGGGGTTGAAAGACGATCTTGAACCGGTCCCAAACGTCCAGCATGGGTGTGTCTTTTCTAGGGCACCCAAAGTTGGTGATTGTCCTTTTGGTTTCTCTTTAAAACCAACTCACACAAGGGGTACCAAGTCAAAACAAACACCCCCACATGACTTTGTTGATGTTCCTTTTGGTTTCTCTATAAAACCACCCAAAAAAGGGGTGCCAAGTCAAAACATGACTGTTGGAGAAAAGGGTAACCATCCTTTGGTTCTATGTCCAGTGTCCAGATCCCCAAAAAAACGAGGGCCAAAACGGGATGGCTTCCATTTGGTTTCCATGAAAACACACCCCACACCAAAGGAGAATACTGTAAGGGGCTAGACAAATACAAACAGTGTGTGTCTTATGAGCATGTATGACCATGACCAAGTATGATGTAAAAATACTACCCACCGAGGGCTTACAACCATGGCTTGGCTGGGTTACAACACCCCGGATCTGAGAGAGAGGGAGAGAGATGGATCGGTGGATCTGCAAATTGAGGTTAGACTCCTTGGTGAGCTACAAATTGACTGGAAGTCTGAGCCTCTGGATTTGCAAGCATGGAACCGTCCGTGTGCTTGTTTGGTCGTTGTGGCAAAATAGACATCCATATGCTTAACTCCCCTGGAAAGAAACAACTTTTCAGGAGCAGACTCATAGATCACCAATTCCCGCTTATCGATCCGTCCCCCAAAACCAGCCAGCTATGGGTCTCTCCACATTTAAAACTAGAGACCCCAACAAATGGTGGGTGTTCCTCTCGATTTCCCTTTAAACCCATCCGAACAAAGCTTCCATCAAACAAAAGCACACACATCCTAAGGGTTATGATATGATTCCTCCAATGCACACCCCCGGGCCCTCCAGAAACCCCTTGAAAACACCCAGTTAGGGACACAAAACCAACCATCGACCCTTCATATTGTTTGAAAGGGGGGGGGTTGAGAAACGATACCCTTAGAGCACACACAAAACTGCAAAACCAACGACGTCACCTTCCCCGGTTTCAACGAACTGGGCCCCAAGGCTTCTCCATCAACATGGACAGCATCTTCTTGATGTCCCTAAGCCGCTGGAGTTGCTGGAAAAAAAAACGGAGGGGGGAAAAAAAAAACGAGCCATGGGCCGGCGTGTTTGTTCTTTTCTTCTGCCTTGTTTCGTTGGCAGTGGCGTGTAATTGTTTTTTTTCCTGATTTTTTTTTCTCCCCAGGTTTTTTTTGGTGTGTGTTTGTGTGTTTGACCTGGTTTGTTGAAGAAACAAGATCCGGCTTGTTCTCTTGAGCTAGTTTTGAGGCAGGGCAGGTTTTCTTTTCAACATCAGGTCTGCTGAACATCATTTCTTGGACACCACCTAATTTTGAGGGTATGTTTTGGGGTGTTCCAAGACAAGGACCAGCACCACAACGTTTAGATCCCACCGCAACGATGAGAATCAAGTCTGGGCGGCTCTTATTATGTTTTTTACTGAGTGACCGTTGGATGGTGGTTGAAAAAACCGTTGGATGCTGGATGGTGGTTGGATGGTGACCGTTGGATGGTGACTGAGTGACCAAATGTTTTGATAAAAAGGAAACTTGTGTCGTCCTTTTCCGCGACCTTTTGAACCAAGGGAGCCACCAGCACGCAGGCCCATGAAAAAAATGGTGCAGAGGTTATGCGGGCGTGGGTCAAAAATTGGCATCCAAAATGGATCCCTGGTAAATGGAAACAATGACTAACACCTGCGTTTTTCTGGTGCTTTGTTTGACCACACCCATGTTGGTTCAGCTCGCTTTTCAAGACGAACGGATCTGCAAAATTCACTACAATTCCAAAACCTGATTTGAGGGATCCCCGAGTAAAGGATCTTTACTACCCAGAGGCTCCTGGGGCTTTCAATGGAAGACCCAACCCCTCCATTAGACACCCTCGCAGGTGCTTGGGGGTCTCAAAACCTGGCTGTTTGAGGGCCCTAAATACATCGGGAGCTCGCCATAAAATAGACAGACGGATCAACCGATGTTCGTCGGTCAGAAAGGGATCCCCACAGCCACCGCAAAGAGACGGGTTAGGGGAGGGGAGTCAGGGGGAGGGGGGGGGCTTGGATATGGGAAAGAGAACACCTGGGTATGGGACAAATTTTTACCACCAGGGGACCGCAGGTTTTAGTCCTTGTTTTCCTTTTCCAGGGTTCCGTTTTGGGTACCTATTTTTGACCCACACCCACCTCGATCTCTGGCTCCCTCCCAAAGGAAATGGCTGGAGAGGGCCATACAGTAACTACTCAGTACCTTTTGCTATTTAGGGCGGACTGGCCTTCAAGGGAGGCACCCTTTGTGAGCTTGTCAAACCCTGACTTGTTTTTAGGACAATGTTTTAGATCTGTTGTGGCAATCCATAAAAGAAAGTTGGAAAAGTAGTCGACATAGCAAATTTGTGATTTACATTTGTTTTTCGGTTTAATGTGTTGGATTTCTGGGGGGGCGGGGGGGCGGGGTGGGGACGGTTAGCGCTCATCGGAGGAGTGTGTTAGGGCGACTGCATTGATGCGGGATGACGAATAGATTGTAAAACACCTTGTCTGTCGGGTCCCGACATTAAGTGGGCTATAACTATAGTTACTGGCCACTTGGCTACGTCCCGAACCATCCAAGTCTAAGTAAGGAATCTCAAGTCCAGCCATACCCCGCAAGCGCCCAGTCATCGCTCATTCCATTCTCGATAGAAATCATGGCGGGCACAAAGCTCACGATGTCTCCACCGGGTTTGCCTTGTTTGACGCACGCAAACTTTATTCTCAATCCAAAAGCAGGACTTCTCCTAAACATGCCGGTCGGGGAATGAGTTGGACCGGCTCCAAACTCAACCATCCCAGGTGTTTCGTCTGCGGGAATATTATGGATTTTTCGGGCTTCCCGAAACCCTGGAATTGATGCCCTGAGATCAGAACCCATGAGACAAATGTCATTCCTCCAAAGTTCCTGAGCTTTCACCTGAAACGTTTCGCATCCCGAACGAGTGGAGTGGACGGATCCCATAGAGCAATCCAAGATTTGTTCAGAACCATTCCCAGAAACATGTTTCTCCAGGACTAGGTCCTCCAGTAGAGAGGTTCGAATAAGGGTACCAACTGTTTCTCTATGTTAGTAGGGTAACCCTCCCCAATAAAAGGGTAAAATGGCACTACTGGGGGACCCCCTCAACACCAGCATCATTGTCTATCAACTGCAAAGACACCCGCGGACCGCAGGTGCCGTGGGGAGAAAGGTTTCAGCCCGCACACTCGGCTTGGGATCCTTTTGGTCGAGGCACGCCATATCACCCTGGAGATCATCCAAACGCCTCAGTGGCCAAAGGGTTTCGACGCCCTGGCTAAAAGACTTCCATTTGCGTTTTGCGTTTTGGCCCCCAAAACGAAAAGATAAAGAAAGAACATCTTTCACGTGATAGATTTCAACTTTAAAACCAACAGGGGAAAATAACAAATAGCCTTAAACAAATGGAAGAAGATGTTGCTAGGTTCTTCCTTTATGCGCTGTCAATTCCTTGCAGGCGTGCCAGTGCGTCTGTCTGCCGCGCAAAACTCAAATTTCCCA
This sequence comes from Effrenium voratum, assembly GCA_963377175.1. Lineage (NCBI taxonomy): Eukaryota > Dinophyceae > Suessiales > Symbiodiniaceae > Effrenium > Effrenium voratum. Next base: position 502,655 of record CAUJNA010003024.1, on the reverse strand, counting down.
AAGCTCCGGCAAGCGGAGCAGGTTTGCTTTCGCTCCGCTTCTGCGATACCACCCCACCCCCCGTTTGTCGCGTCTCTTCAGCTGGCTAAGTCAGCAAGCAAGTTGAGTCTGATCCGTCTAAACATGGCATATTGCTATTATGAAGCAGCATCGAAACCACATCATTGAATTCATCACAACGCTTTGGCCCCAAAAGTGCTTCCAAGGGGAAGCTGCAACGCGCTTCTACCAACTTGTAAGGAAGCACTCGATTGCTACTTTCGAATGTGGGAAAGTCCCCCCAAACAATGCTGTTGTTTTCAAAGCCGGGCCATTCCTTAACTCCGTCCTAAAAGCTCCCCATCTGAGCAAACATCGAACAAGCCTTTTCTGTTGGGTAGAACCTGCGGTTTCATGAGGGCACGCCTTTTATTGATCATGTGGAAGCCCGAAATAAGGCTGAAACAACTCTTCGGACCTGCCCCTTCCCCTACCGGCACTTTCCACCTAGACTCTCCTTTTGACCCTTTAAAAATGGTTGAGTCACTACCCAAAAGATCGATTTGGGTCAAATGGGCAACCATTTTTCATTTTCAAAGGGTCAGAAGGAGAGTCCAGGCAGAAACAGCTGATCGGGCCAACAGGCAGCCCAATGGGTTTCGCATGGAGCCAGGGATGCCCTTCGGCGGGGTCATTTGGTTCATGTTCAAGCTGGGAAGCCCACGTAACTAGGCTTCCAATTGGTTAAGACCGACCCCTGAAAAAAAAAGAAAAGAAATAAAAATAATCTGGTAGTGAAATCGATTCCAACTTTAAAACCAAGAGGGGACAATGACACAACAATATTCATTTCAGCAAATGGAAGTAGGACAAGCAAGTCCAAAGCTGAGTGACACACCTCCTCCGGCTCGCGGTGTGGAAGCTGTTACTTGCGATTCTAAGAGATCCGCTCTGTTGGCAACGCGCTGGTGCAAATTGCAGGGCCTGGAACAAATCCACAACTTACCCATCCCCTTTGGGTTTCCCTTGAGATAATGATCAACCAAGACCTCCAGTGGCCATGGGAAGAAAAGCGACTTGGTTGGTAGTTCACGTACTTTGGAGAAACAAAAAAAACCTCCCCAATGCCGAGAAAAAAGGGCATTTCTGGCGGTCTGGACAATTATGGGCAATTTAGCACCCAGCAACTCACTTGGTGAACCTCTTGGCGGACAGAAACTTGTCAATGTCCAAATTTCGGACCACCAGAAGTGCCTGTTGCTTTTTCTTTCACTTTGCTTTTAATGTCGGAGGCTTTAAAAGACATGAAGTACTAAACAAAGGGTGCCCTGTTTTCCCTCTGGACGTAGGATGTATTCAGCTCAAGAAGGTTCCTCGAGAGAAATGTTGCGGCCGAAGTGCATCGAAGACCGGAGAAAAGGTGACGGGAGGTGGGCATATGGAGCATACTCAGCCTATCCGAATCCTACTATCAAACGGTTTGGTTACAGGAAAATCTGCAGGAAGTGGCCCCACAATCATCTGTGGATGATAGAAGGGAAATAAAGGGAACATTGCTTCGACCAAAGAATTGGAAGCCTTTCTCACCGCACTTGTTCAGTTGGTTTCCCATGGTCCATGCTGAGTAAAGATTTCGATTTGTATGAGGGAACATATCATCGAAGGCCTCCAGTGGGTAGGCGCACCCTTTTTGGCTGGTCGATTTGAAACCTCCTTCCCAAGAAGGGAAATCAAAACACCGGACGTCTGGGCTGTTCCCCCTAGTTGGGGTCTGTTTCGGGGGGAATCAACAGCAACTCTTCAGCAAACCCCAAAAAGGTATTCCGCTTGCCTTTTGGTGTTGCAAAGAAAACAACAAAATACAAAACAAGAGGAACAAGGGCGCCTTCAAAAAACCAAATCGAAGAAACACCATACTTTTAAAGGAAGAAACACCATGTGTTTCCCTCAAACAAAGACATACCCAAAATTGAAGAAACACAATGTGTTTCCCTCAAAAAAAACAAAAACATACTCCCAAATGAAGAAACACCATGCGTTTGCCTCAAACAAAAAGACATACCCAAAATTGAAGAAACACGTATTTCCCCCAAAAAAAGACGTACCCAAATGAAGAAACACATGTCTCTGCAGGAACCCTCAAACATAGGTGTCCTTTTGAGAAAATAGATGAGTTTCCCTGGTAAATGGAATAAAGCCCATCTAAACCAGTGGAGCCCTTCTATGTTTAGCCACGCGAACCTAAAAAGGACACCTAAACAAAGACATACCCAAAATTGAAGAAACACGTGCTTTCCCTCAAACAAAAATACATACCCAAATGAACGTTTATCCCTCAAAACCAAAGGACGTGCCCAAATTTGACCACTTGGTCTGAAACCGAACCCAAACGTCGCGTTGCGCAAAAATTCGTGGGCCAAGCTGCATGCCCTGGGCTTGCTGCATGCGCCACAGGAGCTCCATGGGGTTTTGCCTCTCGGCTCGGCTCGCGGGCTGCGTGTGGGCCGAGTCGTGGGAGACGCGGTGGCGCCTCCTCTGTTTTCCAGTAGTCTCGGTGGCGAAATCCTCACTTGCCCAAAGGACCTGGAAATAAAAGGCTAACCCTTTGGGGCCATGACTAAATGAGACAACCAAAAGGTCAAAAGGTCGGCTTTGGGCAACTGAGTTGGGCGCCTCCTCTGTTTTCCAGTAGTCTCGGTTGCGAAAGCTGCGAAACCCTGCTCAAAGTGACTAACTTTTGGTGGCTTCATGCGGAAAACCCATTAGTTGTCAAAAAGTTGAAGTCCTAGCATCCAAGCAACATGCACCAAAGTAGTGATCAATTCCCTTGGAAACCAGGGGAAATGAAGCATAAGGTTGGACCCCCTAAAAAATGGGTTCGGTGTACTTAGGCGCCTCCTCGGATTTGCAGTCGTGATACTGTGGATGGTTGCAAAATCGTGCACCACTTTGAAACCAGGGGAGATCATGATTTGTGGGTATTTGTAGGGGAATCATCAGGCCAGGGTTTTTGTTGCGTGGTACAAGGATTTCGTCCATCCACAGTAGATTCCCTTGGACACCACGGGAAAATGCAGCATATGGGTGCGTCTTGCTTAAGGTTGTGGCTTTTTGGTTTCCACAAAAAGGGTTTACCCTGCAAAAAAATCACATGCACCCATTTGCCTGTTTCAAGTCCAAAAAGTAAACAGTGCAACCTGGCATTCTTTGGGGCAAGAGAATCCCAAGCGTCAACTCCTTGTTTTTTCTAACATGCTCATACACTCATTATCCGTGAAGGTGAGCACGTCATTGTCCTTCGAATTCATCGTGTGCAGCCTCTTCAGCCCCAGCTGGTCGACACCAAGGTTGTAGATTTCGACCCTGTCTTTCTTAATGTGGATTCAGTTGGCATTGACACTTGACGCACGTGGATGAGTAAGCTTGATGATCTCATCCTTCAAAAAGCCAGCCGTCTTGCCCTGCAGTGATGACCACCACCTGCTTCTCAAACGTAACCACCACAGCTCGGCTTCTGGCGAGACCGTGAGGGCCCATACGGGTGTGGCTTCTTTTGGGGGGACCCCCCAATGGCCAACCCCAAAAAGGCTCCGACGGGCAACCCACCAACCCCTACGGAGATCTCGGGAAGGCCACAGACGCGGGTTGCTCTCAACGTAAGGGCCATAAGCGGGGACCCACTCACTTGGATTGGCCAAACAAAAACAAGTCCCTCTCCTTTTGATTTGCCACTATGGTCTTCCCACCATATCCAGAAACTCAGGGAGTGAGTCCAGGTTTCGCTTTTGGCTGCGATTAGACACTCAGGGCAGTTGACTTTGCAAAAGCGGAAGCCCGCTTGCATGTTGACACGCAATTTGGCCAAGTTACTATGATACCCGGCAGATTCATATATACCGCCTCAAAAACGAACACGGAATCCAGTTCCTCTCTTACCCTAAGGGTCTCCATTGGAGGCTCCGGGTCCCGGTGCTTTTTTTATTGGAGGGGTCATGACCCTTAGGGTTGTTAGGTTCCCTCTGATTTCTTTTTGGGGGAGCAATTCACAAAGATGAATCCCCAGCCTAGGATTCAAGTCTCGCAAGCCAAAGTTTTTTTCGACCTCATCTGGCTGTGGCTCAAAAAGAACAGGAACTACCCATAAAAGGGAATTCACGCCATCATTTTGGGGCAATAACCCGACGTGCAAGGACATGTTGGAGGGTCCAGGTACCCAAACAACATGAAACAACACTAAAACCTGCGGTTTGCCCGGGATGCCTAATTTTGAACCACACCCATTTGCGGAACTCGAGGGGCGATCAACAAAAAGGGCCCGCGCAAGAAAGGTTCAGAAGGACTAATCTTGGGGTGAAAGAACAACTTGCGCTGGGGAACTTTGTGGTTGAGGGGGTGGGGCTGCAGGGGGTCCCTGATTTCCCCGAGCCAAAAGTTGATCAATTGACGTTGGGAGGCTCCAAAACTTGCTGGTGCGATAGGCAGGGAATGTGTCGGAATGACCCCCACTCGACACTCTCCATGACCCGAGAAAAAAAAAAAAACAAAAAAAAAAAAAAACTAGGGTCATGGAGAGTCTAGGTATACACCATCCCCTATGCGGGAATCCCCAAGTTGTCATTCCCTATCGAGCAGCAAGAAAACGGCTGCCATGGCTCCCTCGAATCTCCCTTTCAACCAGCTTTTATAACGGTGGGTTTCCCACGTTTGGAGGTTCCCTTTAACGGGACATGGCTCGGGAACCCAAACGTTTCCACGATAGTTTGGAGGGAATCAAAACCTCCATTTGCTTAAGTCCCCTGGAAAAAATAAACATATTTCCAGTAGTGATAGATTCCCCTTAAAATCATCAGGGGAAAATAAACAATATTCTTAAGCAAATGGAAGAAAACCCCCCATGTTTGGAGCCCCAGTCTCTTTGCGCAAGCCCCTAGAACTCTAGGTCCGTCTTCTGACCGGCTGAGGTGGCCACGGTGGCGCCAGCACGGTGTTGGGCATCGTTGCTCCTGCGAATCCCGGACGACTCAGCCTTCAAATGGGCAAGCTTCCAACCATTCTTTCCAAGGATCTGTTTTTTTGTCCCCCGAAAAAAAAGCGGGAAATAAATAGCTGGTTGTTTTGAACATAATTTGTGGTTGAACAGAATGGAGAATCAAATCCTAGAATCCTGGCACCCTTCCATCAAAGTCAGCCCCAAGTGGCAGGTAAACTCTCTTCCCGAGTATGGCAAAAAACAAACAGTCTGAGCCTTCTGTTTTCCACTGCCCCAAGGGTCTCGATTGTTTTTCGGCCCTCAAAACTGCAAGGGCTCCTGAGGAATTGCTCGGGGTTCTCCATTGGAGGGTCCGGGGGTGTTTTGTTATTGGAGGGGTCATGAGTCATGACCCTTCGGGTGAACAGGTGTCCGAAAAAGTTGGAAGTCCGAAACGGAACTCAGGGAAGAGCTTGGTAGGGTAAGAGGCATTCTGGTACCTCCTGTTCGCCCTCTTTCAGTGGGTGTCCCATTTACCCACCAGAAGCAGAGCTTCGAAGTACAGGAACTCAGGGAGCGAGTGGAAGGGAAACAGTTCCGCACTTTTGGACTTTATTTTTGTCGGGGAACCAAACACATGGCCATGGGTCATAACCTATGCCTCCATTTTGGGGCGGATGAACACCCATGCATGTACCACCTATTTCGATGTTCACTGGGGGTACAGGGTTTTGACCTACAGCCACATAATGGTGGTCATCCAATGGACAAGGAAGGGAAAATCGGGCCACCCGCGCCTCAGCCAACCCCCGCAGTGGCAACCCAGTCAGAAAATTCGTGAGGGGCTGTAACCCATCAGATGGGGTCCGAATGGCAAAAAATGGTACCCAGAATGCAACGCTGGCAAATGGACACATAGACTATAGACTACAACCTGCGTTCCCCTGGCGGTTTAATTTTCACCCATATCCAAATCATTCTCGGCTTAGTCTGGGATCAACATTACTTCTGGGGAGGGTAAACAACAGCCCAAATGCCATTGGACACTTCTGCAATGCACAAGTTGGCCCTGCAAAAAGGCTTTGAACACACTCACATGACATGTCGCTAGATGCAAGTACGTACATCATCTCACAAGCTCACACACACACACATCTGCAAATTCTACTATTCCAAAAGCCGAATTCAGGGATCCCCAAATGAAGAACCTTCATCATGGTGAGCTCGTTATACCCTGAGGTGAGCTCGAAAAAAAACAATCGACACACACACATGCCTTCTCACTAATGTTGGAATCCGGCAGAACTCGACAAGCTCGCTGGCTTCTGTTCACGGAGGATTCCATAAAAATCCTCTACATGGGTGGACACATATTTGTGTTCGTCGAAGGGTCCCCCATTATTTAAGCATCAACACGTATCAAAATCGTGCAATGCTGCACGTCAAAGACGAAAACCTCCCCGAAACCAAGAACAAGGGCACCACTTGGGGTCTGGGAACATGATGGGCAATTTAGCACCCAGTGACTCACTTGGTGAACCTCAAGGCGGACAGCTACTGTTCGATGTCCAAATTTCGGACCACCAGGGGAGCCAAACAAAGGGGGCCCTGCTTTCCCTCTGGGCGTACTGTTGAGGGACGAAATCCATTTCACACTACCATCCAGACACCCTGGCAATGATTTGATTCCCGTGTAAATATCAACAAACAATGGTTTCAACCACGGTTTCAAAGTGGTGCGAAATGGATTTTTGTCCACAGCAAGACCAAACAAAGACATACCCAGTCCAGCCGCCATCTGCCAAGCTTCCCAATGCACGACTTGCTCGGCATCCCTATATTTCCGTTAAACAATTGATGGTTTTCTTTTGGTTCCCCTTCAAAGCCAACCAAAAAAGGGTACCATCAACAAACATGCACCCACACATATGTTTAAAACCCACCAGCAAAGCAATTCTAGGAAGCCTTCACCCCCCCCACCCCCCCACCCCGCGCAACTCCCGCGCTCCTGGGGGCATGTTCGGTGCCATGTTCGGTGCCATGGGACCCATCGCCGCCATGTTCGGGTTCGGCCTGCGAGGTACTGTTCGTGAAAAGCAAACCCCCGGTGTGCGCTGTTCCCTTGGGAAAAGAGAGGTGTGGCTCCTCTTTGTTGAGTCTCCCTTTTAACCAACCCCAATTTTCCAAGGACTTGGAAATATAAGGTTAACCTTTTGGAACCTTCCCAAAGGCTGCCGACTGCCCGGGCCAGGTATTTGCGGGGAATCGAAAGCAGGCGCTAGGGAAAAGAAAATCAGGACTACCCTGGTTGGTTCACCGCTTCTCTCAAAGGGCAATCTGTCAAGTCGAGCGTATGCGCCGCCTACGCCAAAACCTACCCAGCCTAGTGTCAGAAATTGCCTCCGCGCATGCAGTGTTCCTACGCAAGGCCTGTGAGGCAGAGTCAAAGCCTGGCAACAAAGTGGTCTACCTCAAAACCAGAAGATCTGCGCACCTATGCGTTTGTGAGTAGACTCTCCATGGCCCTTTCAAAATGGGATCATGACCCAATTCGAAACCTTCGGGTGACCGAAAATTTTTCGAGGGCTCAGCTTCGGAGAGTCGAGGTTTCCCTGAGCGCCTAAGCTACCCCAAGCTCCGCGGCTCGAGATTCCCAAACTTTGGGAGGTTCAAACCATTGTTTGATTCTTAGGTGCGAAATGGACTTTAACCATTGTCTTGGTTTAACCAAACCTTTGATTCTTAGGTTCAAACCACTGTTTGATTGCACTTTTTGTTCGGGGATTTCTTCGGTGCGACATGACGTTCGCCACTTCCCAAGTGGATGCCAGCGAATCGGATCGGATCGCTGCCTATAGACCTGCATCTGATAGGCGGCCGGGTCCCTGAGGCTTCGGTTTCGGTTCCCGGCCGGGCGCCGTGTTGGGCCGCGGGCGGTTTAAAAGCCGCCCGGGGCAAACGGAGGAGCTTCCGCAGGAAATACAAAAGCTGATTTGGCTGTTCGACCCCTGGGGAAAAAACAAAAAACATATACTTCCAGTACCTAGACTCTCCATGACCCTTCAAAAATGGGGTCATGACCCCTTTCTTTTGGGTAATGGGGTCATGACCCCTTTCTTTTGGGTAATGACCCCATTTTTAAAGGGTCGCGGAGAGTCTAGGTAGTGAAATCGATTCCCTTGAAAACCAACAGGGGAAAATAAAGAATATTCATTTCAGCAAATGGAAGGATCTCCTTTTGGCACCATGAGGAAATATGGTTGAACCCAACATGGGGAACCAAAAGGTCAAAAGCTTGGCTTGGAAGAACCGAGCAATTCCAGTTCTAGATGTGTGGGCGATCAAGGGTACCAGCTTTTGAAACCCAAGGTGTTTGAATTGCTGGTTCCTGGAATATGTGGCTCTGGTGTGGTATAGTGGCTTACCTGGGATCCACCCTGAGGTCAGAACATAGACCATTTGCAAAACATACCCAGACGAGTTGGGCCAAGGATGGTATCCCCAATCCCAATGCGGAACCCAACCGCTCGTGCAAAGACCTGAAAACATGTTTCAGTTGATTCCATGGGTGTGCTTTTCAAAAATTGGGCAACCCCAAAATGGAAGCCTGATGAATGGAAAGGACTAAAACCCTGCAGTCCAATTCCTGGTCAAACCCCTGGCACCCTCGATTCCCTCAAGAAGGTCAAGGTGGACCCCCTCCAGGGTTTCTACACTCAGAATTAGACAGCTCCCCATTTTTTTTCAACCAAACTATGAAAAAGGTCTTGCAGTGAAAAACAAAACTCCGCACGAACTGCAACAAATCTACGCTCGATCGGAAACCTCGCCGTACCACTGCGTTTCCTATTTACTCAGAAATCATAAGCTTTTGGGGCCACTAAAAGTGGACCAAGGAGAAACTAAAAGGTTAGTTCAGTTCGATTCGCGGTATGGAGCTTCGTGAGACACTGAGAGATTACGCACACGGTGCCACCTGCTGGTTCTAAGCATATGTCAGGCTAAGGAATGCTTGAACATTCAGACACAAACAGCCTTGGATGTTTAACCCAGGCAAGCTAAAGCCACAGTATGTCAAGCGACCGAAAGGCTCATGCTACTGTCGATGATTGCGACATCCAAAAATCGCACCACCGAAATCAGAAGCCTTGGATTTTTCTGATTCAATTCCCCCAACGGGAGAAACAAAAACACGTTGCGGTTTCAACTCCGTGCGATTTCTGATTTCGGTTCTGCGATGTTTCTGAACTTCGCATCACCATCCACAGAGGGGCTCTTAGGTTCAACATGGAAGCGCGCAGGCTCTCCACTCCTGTCGGAAGGCTACTTGGATGTTCAACCAACATGAGGTAAGTAGTCTTTTTTCAGCATGGTAAGGGGCCCAACCGCAGCTATCCAAGCTTGTTCCACAGTTATAACCTACTTACCTCACCTTAGTTGGATAGCCAAGTAAGTGAGTGGAACATCCCCCTCCCCCACCCGTGCCGGAGTCTTCGATGAGGGGCATGGGCGGTGTCTGGCATCCCCTTGGCGGAGATCGGCCCCTCGGCGGTGTCTGCATGGGGCCAGCCCCCGATGGCTGCATGCCGCCCGACGGCTGCATGGGTCCTTGCCAGTCAGAAGTCGAACGGGGCAAACAAAACAAAACAAGAGGTGTGTCACAAGAGCAAACAGGTAGGAAATCATAAGGAATCCCAACTTTGCAAATTTACCCTTAAATGTACCTGAACGGGGTGGATGATTCCGTTTGTCTCACTCTTTTGCTCTTTTATGTGTCTGAGCTTGTTCTTCTGAAGCATCCTCTTGCTTTTTTTTGGGGGGGGGGCTGGACCGCTGGACCCTGAAGTTTCCTTCCACGGCCCTGTGAGCTGACGGCCAAAAAAGCAACTGCCCAGAGGCTCCAATTCGATGTATCCAAGGGGCCCTCAAACAGCCAGGTTTTGAGACCGGGTCCCCAACACCGAAGCGGGGTGTCTAATGGAGGGGTCGGGTCTTCCATTGAAAGCCCCAGGAGCCTCTGGGTGAGAGAACACATCATTCTAGGGGTTGATTCCTTGTCCATTCGTTTCAACCATCGTTCTTTCCAAAAACCGGATCCGTTTTCAACCTGGGTTTCAAAGGAGGTTTTCTAGAAAGATTCGGATCCCTGGAAAGAATGGAAATGGAAGGTACCCCTAGAAGTATTTGTTTTTCCCCGTATTTTCCTGTAAAAGCACAACCACCAAAACGCTACTTCCCCCCCCCCAAAAAAAAAACACCGGAACAAGCCTCATGCCGGAAAAAGGCGGCATGCCGACTGAGTCCAAGAGTCCCATGGGCATCTGCCCCGGCGTCGCCTCACGTCGGAGGGGAGTTTGTTCGAGTTCCTCTCCCACTAAGACTAGGTCCTCCGGTAGAGAGGATGGAATAAGGGTACCCGATTTTGTTTCTTCTTTCTGTAGTCTATTTTAGTAGGGGAACCTTCCCAACCAAAAAGGTTGGCGTTGGAAAGGGAGCAAAAACATATTGTTTTAGCTGTTAAGTGGTTAGATTTCAACCACTAAACCACAACAAGCAAAAAACAAAAATGATTCCCAACAACAATCACTAAGAAAGAGCCCACCAGACGGTCCTTGAACTCACCTCCGATCGAGTGGATGAGCTAAAATAATGCCACCAAACGTTTATTATCTGCCACTAACATGCTCATCCCGAAGTCCAGCAACTCAGGAAGTGAGCGAAACAGGGGAGCCAGGGTCTTCCAGAAAAACTTCCGGTCAGGTTCTATGTAGCAGTAAGGGAACCAAAACTTGGAACCCGAGGCCCTTGCTCTTCATTCTTGAGAATTCCATCTTGGGATGATCCCAAAAATCCCAGGCCGAGCCAAAACAAAGCCAGGCCCCTCCCCCCCCCAAAAAAAAAACAGAGCCACAAGGAAAGCGTTCTCCTGAAACCTAACCCAAAGAAGGAACGACCACCCGAAACAAAGGAGCGACCCAAAGGAAAGGACAAACCGGTTGCCACGTCAACCAGGTCGCCATCCGCTTGGGGCTGTTGGGGGGCGAGAAGTTCGCGCCCTTGCCAGCCGAGAAATTGGCCGGAACGTTTGCCTTGGCCAGGGCGGCTACTTTTTGCGAAACCACTGGGGCATGTACCTAGAGTCTCCATGACCCCTAGAAAATGGGGTCATAATTTTGGGCAATGCCCCCATGTTTTGAGGGTCTTGGAGAGTCCAGGTATGTTCATACTGTGGATGGACGAAATCCTGCACTAAGAAACCCTGAAATAGTGATTCCCCTGTAAAGGCCAACAATGGCTTGACAGGTTTCCATGTGCGAACTGGATTTCGCAACCATCCACAGGGGACCCGGTGGGTATTTAACTCCACCAACCACGCCCGAGAGGGTTATGACAACAATGGCCACCGTGACCACCAACCTGCGTGCGAGACCCCGTCACATCCCTGGGAGCGGCTGAAACTTGGCGGGGAACCAAAGGAAAGCAAATTACTAAATGGGTGGCTGTCAAAATAGGGGGAACCTGACAAAAATGGTTGGTTCCGTTTTGGCTTCCCTTTCAACCAACCCAACATAAGCATCCCAAAAGCCACACCAACCCGCTTGGTCCTTTTCGGAGGGTAGGCACGGTCAAAATTAGGAAGGCTTCCCCTAAACAACCTGGGGAAATTTTCGAGGGCACCCGGACACTCAAACTGCCCATAAAGAAAGGGACTTCGCCCTATAATTCTGGGGCAATAACTCAATTGTACGGGAGTTTGGAGGGTCCAGGTACAAGAAAAAACTACAATTTTGGGGTCCCCTAAAAAACCAGACACACCCATCATGGGAGACCTGAAATAAGGGACCCCAAATCAATGACTCTAAATCTCGGGTGAGGTCAATGATGCAGATTTGCAGCGGCGGGGCACCTGTGGTCCCATTTTTGCTGAAGTGTTGGAGCCTGTGACCAGTGTGGGTTCTCTGCAAGTGGGAGTTCTTCCAAACCCAGTCCCATCGTCCATTGTAGCACAAAAATCCGCTCCCAAATGGGGTTGTCATCCCATTTGCGGGTTGAAAACAAGCTCCGGGTTCCTGGTGTATTAATCTGAACTGTTCAAAACAGGAGGGTTGGCAAATTCTAATACATAATCCCCATAGAGAAGCAACTACAAAGGGGACCGGTTCCTTGCGTAACTCGAGGCAAGGATCTTGCGGATTACCTTTGACAGCCCAGTTCATCCGTTCCCAATTTGGATGTATGCAACCCTTTTGCTCCATCAGCCAAACTTCTCGGCGAACACCCGGAGTTTGTCTCGGCTGAAGAGAAGCCAGAGCCCCAAAAAGCTACACCTCACTTCCTGAGTGAACTGGACCAAAAAAAGTCAACTTTGGATTTACCTAGAGTCTCCTTCGGACCCCTAGAAAAAGGGGTCATGACCCCCTTAATCTTGGGCAATGACCCCATCCTTTAAGGGTCATGGAGTCTAGGTACGTAAAATGGCCTTCCCAAGTGTACTATGTGAAGTCCAGGAACTTAGGGAGTGAGACACTGGGAATGGTAGGGAGCAAAACTCGAAGAGTCGACGAATCGCTACATGGCCATTTGCGCTACAGTCCCCCTTAAAAAGATGGGACAATACGTCCAGGAGTGATGGATTCGCTCTAATACCAACAGGGGAAATAAAACAAGAACCAAATAATAATCGAACGAATTTGGAAGGTTCTTAGCCCTGGTTACAAAGGACTTCCAAACACTTACCAACCACTCAGCCGAGCAGAGCATCCAAGTTCTTTTTGGGGTTACTAGGTACTAGGTCCTCCAGTAGAGAGGTTAGAATAAGGGTACCAACTTTTTCCGGAGGTCAGTTTTAGTAGGGGAACCCTCCCCCAAAAAAGGGTAAAAGGGCCCTACTGGGGGACCTAGAGAATTTAGCCGTTGCTACCAGTAACTACCAGGTCCGCTTTTGGCCCATCGCCAGCAAAGGTCCCAAATGGTTTTCACCTTTTTAGTTCCCGGCAAGGGGCAACTGAGCCCTTACGGAAACATGGAATCCACCGGGACGGTGCAAAAATCAGAAACTGATCCACCTGTGGGACATGGAATCCTCCTGTGGGACATGGAATCCTCCTGTGGGACATGGAATCCTCCTGTGGGACATGGAATCCTCCTGTGGACATCTTTTTTGTCCCTGTCAGGAGGTCGATTCGCTTTGGACAACTGAGTCATCATCAAAACCCGGTCTTGAAAAGGTCTACCCAGAACCATGTAAATAATGTTATTGGATGGGAGTATCCCTTACTAACCTGCGTCTACCCGATTCGGTTTTGATTGTGGCTCAACTGAAGTGGGTGTCTGCATCGATGCCAAGACGCTGGGGCAAAGTTCCCGGTGCCTGTACAGTTGCCACCAGGGCCAGGGCTGCCAGAGCGACCGCCGGGGCCAGGAGGGCCACCGTAGCCTGGGTTGCGTAAAGCCATGGCATGTGGGCTTCGGCTTCGGTGTCCTTTTGGCTTCCATTTAGAACGGCCCCAACAAGGACACCCTGAAACAAAGCACCCCCAGATGTCCAGATTTTGCTCCACATTTTGTCTAACCTAGAGTAAATCATACTTGTTGGAGACCCCAACTGGGATTGGTGTTGTCTTTTCTACCTACCGCCCTCCATCATGTGTCATTGAAAACTGTCCCAACATGTCAACCCCTCTTGCTTCCAACAATCATGGAAGCTGACAAGGGGTGCTTTCTTCCAAAACCATTCCGTCCACTTCCACTAGTATTGGCAGAGCGCACACATCATCATCTTGATAAAGGGCAAAGCTGTCTCAAATAATACAAAACATTGACCCAGTTGCTGTTGGGTCCAGGACCATAGCCACAGCCGCCACAGCCGCCATATGCGTTGCCGCCGTAGCCGCCACAGCCGCCATAGCCGTTGCCGCCGTAGCCACCGTAGCCGCCGTTGCCACCGTAGCCGTTGCCGCCGTAGGCGCCACAGCCGCCGTTGCCGCTGCAGCCGCCGTTACCGCCAGGGCCATAGCCGTAAAATTCGGCGGCTGTCATGACAGCCGGTGGCAGCTTTACAGGAGGCAACCTGGGCAAGCACGTGCGAGAAAATCGGCGGACTTTCCTCCAGAAACTAGAACAAGGGCAGTCTTATTTGTCGGTTGATGCTCACGTCACTGAAGTGAAACCCAGAAAACAAGGCTTTCCAAACGAACTCTCAGGGGAAGTTCTGTACAGAAGTGGGCTTCCCCAACCTCCCACAAGAGCCATGGTGAAAAGGTTTCAACAGGGGGTGACTTTGGGCTCTTCCCCTGGTTGTGATGAAAAATAGAACTATGCCCCTCCCAAATGCACCCCGGACTGGTCATTTTGACTGGTTCTCATTTCGCGGCTTGACTCGTGCATGGCAAAGGTGCAAACCTGGACGCTCACAATTCCAACTCAAACTTCAGCAGGTGTTGCAACCCAAAAATTCGGGTTCCCTAGGAGCTTTCTTGGCCAGATCTCAGTATTTGAGGCCGGAAAGGGGGTCAAAGGCCCTCATATTCAGGGTCCAAGGGGCTCCTAGGGGTTGGTGAAAACTCCCTTTCCTATGAGTATTTTCTTCGAATCCTGAGGCTTTCTAACCCCAATTCCACCAAGTAGCGCCAGGTAGAACCGCACCCTCAAAAAACACACAGACCTGGGGGGAAAAAAGGGGGTGCGATGTGCGGGTTTTTGTCGGATCGTCGTTCGTCGAGTGCAGCCGGGCAACATCACCGGCTGCAGATTGGGGTTCGTTGGCGCCGGTGAAACCATTTGCATCTGCCATCCCGCCTGCGAAGGCGAGACCCACTGCTTCAAAAAGAGCGCCATAAACTTCTATTTGGTTTTTCGATCCCTGAAAAAAATGCGGGAATATGTCCAGTAGTGATAGATTCCCTTTAAAATCAACAGGGGAAAGTAAGAACTATTCTTTGGCAAATGGAAGCAACCCCCCACCCCAAACGAACCCCCCCCCACCCACACCTCCAATTTCGAGTTGCTTTAGTCACTGCCTCGGTCCGTTCCCCATGCGTCAAGTTTTGGGATCAGGCCGTTGGGTAGAGTTGCTCAAACGAACCCAAAGCGGGGTTTCACAGGGTTGCTTGGTTGACGTTGGGTTAGGGGAGCAAAAAAATAGACAAATTTTAGCAGTTAAGTGGTTTGATTTCAGCCACTAAACCACAATAAGCAAAAATGTAAA
>CAUJNA010003024.1:392500-482500 GCA_963377175.1 Effrenium voratum | reverse complement strand
AACAGGGGAGATTTCCAACTTTAAAACCAACAAGGGCAACAAAAACAGAGGATATTTCCAACTTTAAAGCCAACAAGGGCAACAAAAACAGGGGAGATTTCCAACTTTAAAACCAACAAGGGTTACAAAAACAGGGGAGAATTCCAACTTTAAAACCAACAAGGGCAACAAAAACAGGGGAGATTTCCAACTTTAAAACCAACAAGGGCAACAAAAACAGGGAAGATGTCCAACTTTAAAACCAACAAGGGCAACAAAAACAAAGAGATTTCCAACGTTAAAGCCAACAAGGGCAACAAAAACAGGGGAGATTTCCAACTTTAAAGCCAACAAGGGCAACAAAAACAAGGAGATTTCCAACTTTAAAACCAACAAGGGCAACAAAAACAGGGGAGATGTCCAACGTTAAAGCCAACAAGGGCAACAAAAACAGGGGAGATTTCCAACTTTAAAACCAACAAGGGCAACAAAAACAGAGAGATTTCCAACGTTAAAGCCAACAAGGGCAACAAAAACAGGGGAGATTTCCAACTTTAAAACCAACAAGGGCAACAACAACAGGGGAGATTTCCAACTTTAAAACCAACAAGGGCAACAAAAACAGGGGAGATTTCCAACTTTAAATCCAACAAGGGCAACAAAAACAGGGGAGATTTCCAACTTTTAAATCCAACAAGGGGGGGAAAAAAAGGAAGAAAACAAAAAAGCGGGGATCTCCATCCCTTCAAGGAATCTTGTTCCGCCGGGGGGCCAAAGGGATTTCTTCTTCCGATGGTGGGAAGGGCTGTGTTCCGATCGTTACATCGACTACCTAGACTCTCCATGGCCCTGTAAAACTGGTTGGTCTTGGCCCGAATCTTTCTTTTGGGTAATGACCAACCTGTTTTTAAGGGGCAGAAGGAGAGTCTAGGTAGATTCAGCCGTGTCTTACCCATCCGCTGTGCCAAAGCTGCTGTCTTTGAACAAGCGACAAAGAACTCGCAAACCATGCCAACCAAGATGTCTTCAGGGTCCTTGATGTGTTGCTACAAGGAGTTTACCCTCCCAAAGGAGCACTGCGAGGGAGCAAAACCTGCGAGTTCGGTTGATCCCCAACTCCCGGAACCTCAAAACATACTTCGCTGAAGGGTGTATCAGTTTGGATACTGCGTTGCAGCGGTCACTGGATTTTGCCTTAAGTTGGTCAATTTACTGGTGGTGTCCATTGAAACGATCGCCACTGGAGGTTCCACCAAGGAAAATGGCTCGGAAACAGTTTCTGCGTTACTTCCGCTGCTTCTCCTGATGGAATGGTCTTCCACACCCCCAAAATCACCAGAACACAGGGATACACTAAAGGATTGCTTAATTGACCCCGCCTCCAAAGTGGACCATCGTGTGCTTTCCAAACCCACAAGCTTCTTATCATACCTAATCCATCATTCTCCGAATTGAAGCCACTCGATCCCCTCTGCAAGAAGTGAAAAACTTGTGGGTCCAAATCGGAAAATCCATCATTTCCCAAAATGTTACGTCCAAAGATCCGTTACCAAATACCAGACTTGTCATGACCCGTAAAATTTGGGGTCATTACCCAACAGAAAGGGGTCAAGACCCCACTTTTAAAGGGTCATGGAGAGTCTAGGTAGCCATAAAGGAAGCACATGCCAAACAAAAACCTCAACCAGGCCCTGTTGCTTCTTTGAGGCTACCCCCGTTCAAAGGAAACACGAGCGGTTTGCGGCGTTCCCTTTTGACACAGAACCATAAATGGAGATTTGAAGACGAGTCACGGTCAAAATTACTTGCTAACCCAGAAGTCCATGGCAAATTGAGTGACTGCCACAGTGTTTCCTTAATGGATGATAGACTATTTAGATGGTCCGGGGACTTGGCTACATGGTCAGCAACTGTGGTTTGTAGGGGACTTACAACCTGGGGTTTCATACACAGTGTTACTAACTATTTAGCCGACCAAATCTTGCCGAGAAGGGCCCTTAGTTGTAGGGATACCTTCCCCATGCTTTCCAGGGATCCTTCTTTCTAGAAAACCTCCGGAATCCCAGGGAAAACGGCGGGTTATTGAAAAGAACGCTGGTTGAAAAGAATGGGGAATGAACCCCTAGAAGACCCCTGGTGGGCATGGAAAAAAAGGGGCACCTTCATTTATGAAGTTGATTTTCTGTGGACCATGGACCGCACATGTCAGCTTACCTCCAATGGATAGTTTGGTTTGGTGGTTTGGTTTGCAAATCTCCAAACCACCAACCCAAATCACCAACTAGAGGGAAGCTGACATGTTGGACCAAACGCAAACCAGCTTCCCTCTGATTGGTGGTTTGGATTGGTGGTGGTTTGGTGGTTCAGGAGGGGGGTTCCCACGTACCCTCTACAAGAACCCGGGCTTCAAATCCCAAACCACCAATTCAAACCACCAATTAGAGGGCAGCCGACATGTTGGACCAAAAGGAAAAACAAAACAAAAAACGGCAAAAGAAAACAAAGCAAACACCAACACAAACAAAACACAACTAAAACAAAAAAAAAAAACATCCGGCACAAAAACCAAAGAAGCCGGAACACATGAAAAAAACAACGAAACAACACAAAAGCATCCGGCACAAAGACCGAAGAAAGAGCCAAAAATGCCGCGCTCCGAGGCCCGTGCGCGACAGGCTCCGAGGCATAGTCGCCCATGACGCTGCGCACCTGGCGCTTTCTCGGGTGTCAGACCCAAGACTCGCGTGGAACACCCGAAATCCACCGGGGGGTTGCCAGAAAAACGTCAGACACACCCATATCCGTCCAACAAATCGAAGACGATGGAAACAGCGAAAATTCCTCTTGAAATGCGGGAGTCTAGTTTACCGCCTGCGAACGTCGCATCGGGTTCTATCCAACCTAAAGGACTGCCTAGAGTCTCCGTGACCCCTAGAAAAAGGGCCCATTTGACCCCCATGAAAAGCAAAAAATCACCCCATGGGTTGCAACAACCCATTTTCTTGTGGAAATGTTGGAGGTCCAGGTAATCCAACTACCAAAAGGAAATGGTTGCTGCTGAACTTTGTGGAGCTTTGGGGCTTGACCTAAGTCGCCCAAAGGAACAAAAGTTGGCAGCCTTGCAAAGATCCGAACGACTCCAATGTGGAATACAAACCTTCCATGGTGGTTGATTCCCATCCCTATGCCTATTTCGTCACTTTGAAGGGGTTCTGTTGGTAAAAATAAATAGGCCTAACATTCAACTTTCCACAATGCCCCAGTCTCCTTTTGGAGTGCCCTTAAACACAACATTGCAGCAGTATGGGGGGCAGGAAAACACCACCCTATGTGTCCTTGCAGCCGCACCGGGGCACAGCCGGATCGTTTGGAGGGCTCCAAGACGACTTCTACCCCAGCAAAACGGCTCTTGTATCAGCTCATTCATTGGTGGTTTGGATTGGTGGATTGGAATTGGAATTGAAGCCCTGGCTTGTAGAGTAAATGGGAAACCGGAAACCACCCCCTAACCTCCAAACCACCAAACCAAACCCACCAATTTGGGGGGAAGCTGACTATATGCTGAGTCATTCAAACAGATGAGAGACACCTGAAACAATGGTGGTTGGGCGGCAGGGTGACAGCAAGGGCCCCTGCGTGTTCTTCCTACGCGTCCCAGGATGCGCTGCTCGTCTCCCTTGTCAATAGAGGTCGTCTCGAGCACAGTCAGGGAAAACATTTTGTGGCTGGAATCATCCGCCCCAAGAACCTTGTCGAATGGTTCACATTGTTACCCTTGATTTTTGGTCCCGTTGATTGATATGTGTGTCCCATCGAGGAATCCTTATGCTTTGGGACAACCCCCCTTCAGCAGATGGAAAATTGAGCCCGGATCAACATGAAGCAAGCTGTCACGTACCTTTCTTCGAAGGGTACCTTCCCCATTCTTTCCAGGGATCCTTCTGACACCCAGGGAAAACGATTTGCGATCGGATATTGAAAAGCACGATGGTGGAAAGGAACGGGGAATCAGCCCCTAGACTTCTCCCAGCATCATGGAAGTGGACGGTTGTGGGCTTTTCAAGATGCTAGTCTAGTCTCCAACAACCCGCCCAGGTGCACTTCCCGGATTCTTGGACGGATGATATGGGTGTGTCTTGGTTTTATGGCAACCCCCAGAAGTAGATTTCGGTGTTCCTTTCGGTTTCCCTTTAAACCAACCCAAGAATAGGGTGCTCCCTCCCCAAAAACAAACAAACAAACAAACAAGACAAAAACAAGACAACAACATAAAGCAAACCACTTGAATAAAACAAACATTAAACAACAATATATATATATATACATGTAATATAACAAACAAAAAAAGAGAGCCACCCGATTTTTTTCCGTTTGGCTGGAGATGAGGTGTCGCGCCTGGTGGGCTTGAGACTGCTTCATGAACTTCATCCTCATCGCCTATCCGCGACTTTCCGCGGAAAATCCCTTTCGCTGACGTTTAGGGATCCTTACAATAGAAACCCCTTAAAACTCCAAGCCCTGGGGAAGTTAATCTTTTACAGACATATAGCCCATGTTACCCAAAAAGTTGAAAAGTTGTGTTTTTAAGAGGTAAGAATAGAAACACCTGAGCATTGCAACTTGTAAATGGTGGTTTCCCTTTATTCCAAGGTGGGTTAAAAGCCATGCTTCAAATGGTTGCAACATGTATCTTTTAAGGAGCCCTTAACGGAAGCTTTTATGGAAGCTTTCCTCAGTTGTTCAGTGACCCTGCAAATGAAAGTTGGAACACTTTTTTGGGAAGTTTCCATTTTTTGTGGGGCAGCCACCATAAAAACGAAAGGGGAAAAAACAACGAAAATAGAAAAGGGTGCCACTGAACAACTGAGTTTCTGGGCCTTCTTATGTGTCCTGCATCTTGTTGCTTTGGAGAGGGGTGAACTTAGTGTGCCCTTTTTGGCGCGTCGAGTTCTCTCCAAAGGTCCAAAGGCGTCAGGCACCAAAAGAGTTTCGGGACTGTGCCAATTTTCCGCCTGCTCCTCAAAAAACAAAATCCCCAAGAAATGGTTGGGTTGTTTCAAACGGAACCCAAGGATTTTGAAGGAGGTTCCTCAGAATGGTGTGCTGCCACTGCTGCCTGCCTGCTGCCTGCTGCCTGATCCCTAAGGGTTGGGTTCCTTGAGAAGCCCCCGAGCTGCACGGTTCTCGAGGGGAAACCGAAGCCCAGCAGAACCAATGCTGCCATCTCCCCACCTTCAGCAATCCTTTAGCTTCTTGGATTAAGGGGGGAAGTCCAGTTTGAAGAAAACATCTTGATGAAGTCTCCAACGAAGAACCACAAAAAAAAAGCAGAGACATACCACTATAGGGGCCTCAGCGGCTGGACAGTGACATGTGGCGAACTGCAAGTACCAGGTAGTGTTCTCTTTCTCAAGCACCGAATCTTGCTGGCGCGATAGGTAGGGAATGTGGAATGAACCAGGCTTTGGTCCCCGAATAAAGGAAACCACCAGTTGGATGGTGTATAGGGGTGCCTCATTGCTGGCTAAGCACCAGCAATGAATGGCAGGAGAAGAAAGCATTATCCTGGTCCTGCCAGTGTTTCTCACTCGCTTGCTTTCTGCTCCCCTGCTAAAAGTGACTAACTTTTAGTGGCTCATGAGTTGGCAAAAAGTCAAAGTGCTAACATCCAAGCAACATCCACCAAAGTGAAAGCACGGTTGTACATTCATCCGGCAATGGCCTTGGCTCTTGGAGCCGACATAGGAGAAGCGAGCCGAGAGCTGACTCCGCACTCAAATCATGTTCGAAAAGCGAGCATGCCCCAACCTCCAGTGAATTGATTTCTAGGGGCAAGAAAGGAAGCCCTGACTTTGACAGGTTTTCCACCTCAACCAAATGTTGGACAATAGAAACAGGCCACACAATCAACAGATCCAAAGCTAAGTGGCAACGAGACAAAAGGAACCGTTTGGTGCTTGGCGTTGAAGGGAAACCGAAGAGGGGCACACCGCCCAGGGAGTTCCAGTTGAACAGCTCCTTCTCTGCACATATCTGCGCATTCTTCCCAAAAATTGGGTCCTTCCTTGCCATTTCTCTTCACAGGAATCGATTGAAACCCCAGGGATCACTCTACCCACAACCTCCCAATGTATTTAGGGCCCTCCAACAGCCAGGTTTGGAGACCGGGTCCCAAACACCGATTCCCGGGGTGTCGTTTTGGAGGGGTCGGGTCTTCCATTGAAAGCCAAAGCAACGCTCGGAGCCGATCGGTGCGCCATTCCTTTCATGGGTCCGTGGAACCCCCATGATTAGAGTTAGGCAACCAGTTCTAGTGAGTGAATAACATTTTTTGGGGGACGCTCCGGGACCACTTTTTGGGGGTTCAATTGGATCTTCCCAAACGGTCCATGACTGGAGTTAGGCTCAGTTATAGAATGTATATTTTATTGTTTGCTTCACTTTGAGTCGCTGGTAAAATGTAACATGTATCCTAAATCTACCCCTCTGGGGGGGTGCCATGTTAGTGGACAGGAGAGTACCATTAAACATTTCATGGAGTGATAAAGGGAAACTCACAGTAAGTATTCAGCCCACACTTTGTTGGGGACTTAGGTGCTGACTACCCCTATCCCAGCAGGGATCACCCTAAAAAAACAACAACGGCTCCTTTGAGGCCCCCGGTGCTCGAAGCATTGGCCCCGCCTGCTCAAACTCCTCCCGCGTGAGCACGCCATCGTGATCCTTGTCCAGCGCGTTGAAGATCTGATCCGCCTCGGCCCGTTCTCGGCGGAGGCTGCCCGTTGTCCGAATGCCCCGCTAAAAGGGCGGGCCTTTTTTTTTCCGATCCCCCGCTGAAAGTTTGCAACTTGTCGCGGGTTGAGTTCGGAAACTGCCACTCCTCGCTAAAGGCCAAAAAGCTGAGGAACCGGATGGCTGGGAGCCACCAAGGATGGTTTCGAGTTAACCGACCCTTTGCCGCCCTTCAGGAGACGCAAGTGGATTCAAGGACCTAGACTCTCCTTCTGACCCTTAAAAAAATGGTTGGTCATTGCCCAAAGATTTCAGGGGTCAAATGGGCCCTTTTTCTAGGGGTCATGGAGAGTCTATGAACCAGCGAGAGGTTCCTTTTGCCGCGCATGAGAGACGCAAGTGGACTCAAGGGGCCAAAATGGTTTGGTGCACAGGACACCTTGCCAAAAAAAAAACATGTCCCTGGACCCGCACAATTCCCTGAAACATGTGTTGCCCCAAAACTATGGCGTGAACTCCAAAAAAAGAGTTTGACGTTGCTCCAGTCGATGGTTTCATGTTGGCTTCTGGGAAATGGAGTCACCGTGCGGCACCACGGGAATTACCTTTGCACCGTAGGAACCATTGACCTCATTTGGGTGCGTCACAAGCACGCACCCCTTTGGTGGGCATCCTGCATGGGAATCCATGTCCAACCATTTTTGAGGGGTTCCCTCCTTTTGGACAATTGATGGCTTCCAGCGGTAAATTTTGGAGCCAAAAGAAAACCAGCAGAAGCCTTCCGAAGGAGGTTGCTTGATCAGCAAGAATCAACGTATTCCCGCAACCCGGATCAAGAGGGATGGGTGGATTCTCTCCTGATTGAACCAACCCCATCCAATTACACGCTGATCACTTGCGGTAAAAAGACATGGGGTTTGCGAGCTGCTCTACTTGCAATACGGCTGTGGGTCAAAAAATAGGAACCCTGGTAAATGGAAACAAGGACTAAAACCCGCGGTCCCCTGGTGGTTTAATTTTGACCCATACCCATACTTCGTGCATTCACCTTAGGTATGGGGAACGAACGATTCCCACCGATCCAATCCTGGAGCGACCGATGTGGAAAGGGTGTCCACTAAAATCGGAGGACCAACAAACAAGTCACTGTTTGTGATTAAGCTGGGATCCCTAGGAGCCCAAGACCTCATTATTTGAGGTATTTTGGGGGTCAAAGGCCCTCATATTTAGGGTGTTGGGCTCCTTGGGGATCGTTTCACCTGAGTGGCCCACATCAAAGTTTGGAACCCGAATTTGACCCCTCCAGTTAGCTTGTAAGGGCACTTTGATCAATGAGACTTGATTTAAACGGGGGGTCAGAAACACCAACTATCTTATTTCGGAATGTCAAAAAAGGGGCCCGAACACAAACTATGTTTGGTAAGGGTACTGCCCGAAATCATCCCTCAACTCTTCTCACTTCCGAACCAGTGGATCGGCCCAAATCTTTCTTTGTTTATCACTCAAATGGCCGTACCAAAACGTGTTTACGGTCCAGGAACGTCCAGCAGTGAGTCTTTCTTTGGGCAAGCAAAGCCAGGTCCTCCAGTCAACAGGTTCGACTAAGCGTACCAACTTTTCTTGGTGTAGTCTATTTTACTAGGGGAACCCTCCCCCCAACAAAGATGGTGAGAAGGGCACCTAGCTGGGGGACCTAGAAAGTGGATGAGTGAGCCACGTGGAAAAAATGTTCGGCACGGCTCCCAGCGCACCTCCGAGATCAGTGCCATTCGGTCGAAGACCTCGCGAGGCGAGTGAATCCAGAAACAATTGTGGATGCGCCTTTTGTGGATTTCACCTGTTGGTCCCCCTGGTCCTTTAAAACAAAAATCTGTTCGTACTCTTTTAAGCTTCTACAGGGGGCACCACGAAAGCCACCTCCAAACCGCTTTCGATTGAGTGCCGAGAGCCCGAAACGCTGGGGGATCGAAGCTCAAACCCCCCATCGAGTGCCTGGCCACACACAGGAAAAAGCACACACACACACATATTTTGTTCTGATTTAGAAACATGTTTTATCTTTTGCCACACAAACACAAAACAAAACAAGAACCTGTAGCAGTTCTTCCTTTTTTTATGCCAGTGACATGGTACAAACCCAAGTAGAAAGTCCAACTCAGGAACAGACTTTGATTTGAACAGAGCGGGTGTCAGGGCTATGCATAGTGGCACTACGGGGGAATGAACTGGGTGGGCACATATTCTGTTTGGCGGAAACCCCGACTTCACGCAAGCAAACCACACAAGCCGCAAGGCTTTGCCGCGCCAGGAGATGTGAGTCTATTTGTGCTTGACATGGTCCCATGGTCTTCCCAAGATCAGTCTGCTTGGTTGACGTTGGGTTTGGGGAGCAAAAATGCTCAAATTTTAGCAGTTCAGTGGGTGGATTTTAACCAAATCACAATAAGCAAACATGTAACATGCTTCCCAACAACCACCGTGTTATGACCATGGTTACAACCTAGTTACCTCACGTTGGGTGGACATCCAAGCTCTCCGCAGAAGTGGTCTGCCCAGTCTTCATCCTGAGGCTTGGACCGACCTAATACCAACAAACAATCGTTTCAACTTGGACTACCTGGAGTCTCCATGACCCCTTAAAAATGTTTTTTTTTTCATTACCCTAAATAATGATTCGGGTCATGGACCTCTTTTCAAAGGGTCAGAAGGAGACTCGAGGTATAGACTTTGTGGCCGAGCGGGGCGAGTTTCCTTGGGCCCCGCCTCAGGCTCTGAAGGCGAGGGTTTTGAGATGGCGAGGCTGCGGAGAAGAACCAAAAACCGCGTGCGATCGCCGCGATAGGGAACGGACCTGGGCCTTGGTTTCCTTTGAAGGAACCACAAGGGTTGATAAGGGTTTGTATATATGGGGCTTATGACTTCAGTAGGGAATGTGGGAAGGAACCCAGGCCTTGGTCCCCTGAAAGGAAACCACCAGTTGCATGGTTTAAAAATAGGGGTCATTCCAGTTCTCATTCCCCGAGTTCGCACCAGCAAGACAAAAACATGCGGAAGCCGCGAAGAGGAAGGAAGCCGCGAGAAGGAAGGCGGCCAGCCGCCTTCCTTACGGTAGAAAAGGGTTTTTCGAGTCTCCATGCCTCGAAGAAAACCATGGGGTCGCTTACACTTTGTCAGATTAACATGGAAGCTCCCCCAGTTGGCCACTGTGGACCCAAGTCTTCCAAAAGGGTTGAGAAAAGGAGCTGGGAATGCAGGTCGACGCCTTCGAAGGAAAGCCCAAACCAACATGGATTTAGAGAGTGGAATCTGCCTGGAGTCTCCTTCTGACCCGAAATAAAAATGGGTCCATGACCCCATGATTTCGGGAGTAATGACCAACCATTTTTGATTCGGGTCAGATTCGGAGACTCTAGGACCTCCCAGAGAGATTACTTGGCAAAAGCAGCAAGGCTCCTCCTTTGAAAACCAAAAATCTAGAGGTACATGGGTGAATATTTACGGGGCACTCACCCCAAAAAGCACCGCAGGTCATTTTCCCAATGCACCTCATGGGGGCAACCCATCCTGAAAAACATGTCGATGTAGGATTTGTCTCACATTCCGAACTATCGTTTAGAAAGAGGGCGCTGTTCTTTAGACACCTTCATTTCATTGCCATAATGGGGATTGATCCCAAAGGAACCGCAAACAAGGAACCCGTGACACGCACACAAGGCCCAGGCTCCAGTGAGGGAAGAGCAGTAGGGCAAATCAGTAGGACCCTACCAGAATGGCTCTCTAAGAAATCTGCTGATCCAAACCCTTTCGATCAGAAGGTTCTACTGGCCACATTCTTCCACTATCAAAGTCACCCCCGTTCCGTGGTAGGTTAAAAGGACGCAACCCCAGTTTCTGACTTTCAGAACCCCCAGAAATTAGAAACAGTCGAAATGACGAGCCCTGTTCCGGCCCAACTCGTTGTTTTCTTGTAGGACTCTGCCTCCTATTTGTGGCACCCGCAAAAGGGATGGATGACCGGCCACCTAAAAGGTGTCTCTCGCATAGGCACATTTGAAGCTCGATCTCCTTTTGAGTTGGTCACAGCCAAACCAGCCATGACACTGTGGATGGACGAACTCCATTTCGCACCACCCAAGAAACCCTGGAATGATGATTCCCCTGTAACTACCAACAAGCGATGGTTTCAACCATTTTGTTCAAGGTGTGCAGGATTTCGTGCATCCTAGGTACCTTCCCCATTCTTTTCAGGCATCCTTCATATATATATATATATTTAAAAAACAAAAACTAAAAAAACAAAACTAACTACCCAAAACCCCGGGGCAACCTCCTAAAAAATGAACGATGGATGGAAAGAATGGACAAGGAATCAACCCCTAGAAATCTAGTATTCAAATGGTCGACCCAGAACCCCTAGGCGTCCTTTTCGGGAAAGAAATCGATGGGTTTCCCTGTGCCACGGATTTCTCGATTTCGTTTTCATCAGTAGCGCCGCACAGAAACCAAAGCCCCAAATTTACTCGGTGGCGAAATCTGCGAAGGTCTGCAAAAGGTTGACAAACTTTTAGTGGATTCATACGGAAAACCCCTCTTAGTTGGCAAAAAGTTAGGTTGCTTTCTGCTCCCCAGCTAAAAGTTTATCTTTTAGTGGATTAATGTTGAAAACCCCTCTTAGTTGGCAAAAAGTTATCCAGTCCTAACATCCCTTGGCAAAATGCACCAAAGAAGCCGAGGCGTGTGCCACGGTCCCAACGAATTCCGCGCCAGCCAACTTCCCGGGCTTTAAAATTTAACTGAGCCTCGGGGCCCTCGGATCCGCACGAATCCAAAGCACCAGAGGGTTGCCTGATTGAAGTGAGGAAGTAAATTCCCCACTAAAAGAAAGGCAGGAACTGGACATTTCCTAGGGCTACAACCACAATTACGAACCCAATTGCCTTATTTCCCTGGGCAAAGTACCTGGAGTTGTTTTTTTTTTCTGATTTTTAAAAAGGCGGAGGGGCATCGAGTCTCCCGAGTGGATTGGCCAAGAAAAGTCGAACAACTTGTGGTTTACCACTCAAATGGTTCAAACCCAAAACGTGGCGCTTCCCTCCAAATGGTGGTTTGGATTGGTGGTTTGGCGGTCAAGAAGATGTCCCATTCACCCTCTACAAGGAACAGGGCAAATCCAAATCCAAATCCAAACCAACCTTTTCAAGGGTTGCTTGATTTTAAAGGGACGCCACCCCAGCTTTCGGGTCCATAAAATTGACCAACCCAGCCACCCAACAGCCACAAGCTGCAGCCACGAAATCGAACCCCGTTCCAAATTTTACGCGAACATGGGCGCGGCGGCCAGCAGGCACAGCGCGGCTCCTGGGCCAAAAGCCAAAATTGAGACCAGGGGAAAAAATCTCATGTGGTGTACGATCCTCTCTTGGCTTCCTTTGGGAAACTCATGGGGAATTTCGCCCCAGGCCTCCTGCACTGAATTTTGGTGGCGGAAACTAATGGGGTACCTCCGTGGCAGGACGTGTTCTGTGCTGATCTGCAAACAATCATGATATTACGATCCCTTCTTGGCTTCCTTTTGGAGAGTAAGGAGTATTTAGCTTCCTGTGATGTTTGTTTGGGGGAAACGAATGGGGTGTACAATCCCTTTATCCCATACATCATAGAGTTTCATCCACGATTTGAGAATTGTCCACTAACAGTAAGGCCGTTTAGCCCCCAACCTGGGAAGTAGTTTGTGACCTTGGGCCCCTTCTTAGATTCTGCACATTGTCCAAGCGGTTTGGTGGTTTGACAATTTGAATAGGTACCCAGTGCTTCCAGTTACCAGTATAGTCGGTAGCCAGGGAAACTTTGCCTTCAGGTGTTGCCATGGATGGTTTGCCCTGGTTACCTACTATATACTGGTAACTAAACACACACTGAGACTATACATATACAAATACATCCATATATATATATATATATACACATCTGTGTGCTTTTTTGAGGGTGCCCGTTTTGGGGTGGTTGTCAGCAGGGAAACTACAGGGACCGGATGATTAGTTGCTTCCCCATCATTGTTTTCCCGTGTGCCGTCAAGCCATACATGCCATCCTGTGGGTTCAATCGGGCCCTTTTCACATCTACCCTTGATACTTGTGTGAGACGACAACAACAAAAAGGTCCACCATTCTTAGATGGCTAACCTATCAACGCCATGGTAACTGTTTGTTCTGGGGGCTGGGGCAAAGCTAAGGCCACGCGATTCGTCCCATCCAAGACTGTCCTGTGACACGGGTCTTCCATCCCCTTTAAACATCACCCTAGACGGAACCTTACTTTATATATATATAATATATATATATATATATATATTGGCCCGACATGGTACGTTTAACACCATCCACATGGACAATATGGCCCTATCTTGTTCCGAGGGTGCCCCTTGGGGTGGGTTTGTTGTGGAGTCCTTTTAAAAAAAGACACACCCATACCCTAGGGTTCAACCCAAAGAACGGTTGGCCCAATTTGGATGATGAACCCCTTAGGAAAGTCATGCTGGTTCTCTTACCCCCCTTTTTTTTGCATGGTGGTTTGACCCCTAGGGCATACAGAGGAACCCCTTCTAAAACTGATTGGCATCCATTATCCCTTAAGGCCCGCCACCGCGACCAGCTATAGCTCAAACAAACAGACTCACAGAAAACATCCAAACCAGAATCAACAAAAAAAAAAAACATCAAACCAACTTACATAACATATTTGGGTATGGGCCAACATTCAGCTACCAGGGGGCCTCAAGTTTTAGTCCACGTTTCCATTTACCAGGGGGACCCATTTTGGGTACATCTTGACCCACGGCCATATATTTCACAGACGCGGGCCAGGCCCGCGGTGCACCTGCGGCAGCCCAGAGCGCACCATGCAGAAGCGGCGCGAGGACGAGGCCTATGCTTTAGCTCACTTCCGATCGAGCGGATGGGCCCCAAGAAGCCAAACCGTGTGTTTACCACTAAAATGGTCCAAACCCAAAAACTCCATACCCACTAAAATGGTTTACCCCCTAAAAAGTCCATACCCAAATTTTACCAAACCAAACCGACAAGAAACCAAACCCAAAAAGTTTGAAGTTGTTTTCCCCCGGTTTTGGTCCAAACCCAAAGGACAACCAAGTCCAAGAACTCAGGAGGAGACGTGGATGGCATAGAAGCCATCGGACACCATGCAGTATACCCAATGCATGTGTCAACAAATTGGGGAATCGGAAAAACGTGTCGTTTCCAAGTTGCTTCCCTAAGCCATCCCAAAAGGGGACTACCATTTTGAGACCCCCCCCCATGCGGCAGAAGTTGAGCACATCGAACAAAACAAATGCATTTTCATGTTCTGATAGGGTGAACAATTTAACGGGGAACCCTTGGTGGACACAACCACCAGGACCCTCACTGCCTGAGTGGGTTGGCCAAAGCCACACAAATTGTCCGAACCCAAGCGACTCCTGTCCGTCTTTTTTATGGTTCATGTTTTGGGGCTGTTTTGAAAGGACACGTAAAGTACGCCGCCGTTGTCCGGGGGTTCAAAAACGCCTCTTTGAGTGTGTGTCAAAACAGGGCTCTCCTCTATGGTGGTTTTCCAATACTCCGTTGCCGTTTTGGGGACCCAGAAATCAAAGCTGACCACCTTTTGGGTGGCCATGACTAACAATGCCAACCGAGATTTACCACACATGCTGGAGTATCTTGCGTACAGGAACTCGGGGGAAATGAGTTTTGGTTTCTCCCCAAGTTGCAAACGACACAAAGAAGTTGCTTGCGAAACCCATCCCCAGGCTGGAAACAATACAAAGAAGTTCCTTGCAAAACCCATTGGTCTCGGGACATGAGATTTGGTTTATCATCCTGCGCAGATCCTCCAGTAGACAGGCTAGAATAAGGGTACCAACTTTTTTTTCTGTAGTCTAGTTTAGCAGGGGAACCCTCTCAACAAAACAAAAAGGGGTAAAAAAGGGCACCGTTTGCTGGAAGACCTAGGAATCGAATCGTTCGCTGGGGAACCTTGTTGGTGACAAAAACCGTTCGTCCTGCGAGCTCTTGGGTTTCCCTCAGCCGCGCCTTTCATCCGACGCGGCCCCGGGATTTTTTTGTTCCTTCTCCCGTTGCGATGTTTTTTCGGAGGCTGAGGCGCCCCGGCCCGGCTCGCCTTCCGAGGGCCTCTTCGCCTCAGCGCCGGGCCGTTTTTTTTTTTCCTTCGGGGGGACGTGACGTGACGCAAAAACAAAGTGAGTGGCTGTCCTTTTGTAAAGGAACAACATGGGTACCAACCCCTTCCCCCCCCCCAAACAAAAAAAAGGATAACAAAAACAAAGAAGTAGCTGGTCTTTTGGTTTTCCCTTGGCACAAAGACAGGCGTAACTCCCAACAAAGAGACACAACCCAAATGAAGACTCTAAGACTCTCATAAATGACTCACTAAATCAGCACTCAACTCTCAACTTCAGCTACGAAATGGGACAATGCATCATGCTTTGTCTCTCTGCGAGTGGCTGGTTCCCTTTGCTTTCAATTTGGGCTTTCCATTTTTTGGGGGATCCCCCAAACTGGTGGGTTTCCTGTGGTGTTCCTTTCAAACCACCCAAAACAAGGGGGCGTACCAACAAAAAACTCGCCGTGGATGAGAAATATAATATTAACAATCTCTAGGAGCCCACGACCTCATTGCTTGAGGCCGGAAAGGGGGTCAAAGGCCCCCATATTTAGGGTCCAAGGCACTCCTAGGGACTAGTACTACTCTTGTCAGTAGTATTAGTCATTCGTCGTGTTTGCTTTTTGTTTGAGTCGCGGTTACGAACCGCTAGTCGGAGGTACACCCCCCTTCTCCCTGTAGATTGGCGGTTTCCCATTTACCTTCCACAAGAACCAGGCTTTCAAATTCAAATTCCTAAACCACCAATCCAAATCACCAACCAAGGGTTACCTGACATGCGTATGGGTGCGTCAGGGAAATAAATTCGGGGTAGCTCAAACAATCAGAGAGCGCTAGGGTTACACAGGTCTTATTCTTTGATTCCATTCTACCAAGCTGCAATTGTGGGTACCTGGAGTCTCTACCACCCTTGAAAAATGGTTGGTCATTGCCCAAAATTGAGGGGTCAAATGGGCCCCGTTTCTAGGGGTCATGGAGACTCCAGGTACATCTTTTTTGAGCAGCCATTTCTCGCCCCCCCCCCCCCCTCCCCAGATTTTGTTTAATATTAAAAAAAATGTTTTGCCGAGCAACCACGGTGGCCATCGCCCCCCCCCAAAAAGAAAAGAAAAGGCACAAATAACAAAAGCGGCTCCAAGTCTCCAGTCGCGCCGGTGGATTTTGTTTTGTTTCGCCCAGCAGCCACGGTGGCCATCGCGATCAGGGCCACCAGCACCAACCTCGGCGCCGAGTCGCCTTCTGACCCTTACAAAAATGGATCCAACAGTGATAAATCCCCACTAAAAACAGGAAAACACACCCCCAAAACAAAAAAAACATGGGTTTATTAATCAAGTACCTAGACTCTCCATGACCCTCAAACAAAAATATAAATATGGTCATTGCCCGAAGATTTCAGGGGTCAAATGGGCCCTTTTTCTAGGGGTCATGGAGACTCTAGGTACTAGTATGAGTCGACCCGCTGGTCACCTACCAACAAAAAGAAGAGGGTCATGACTTTCAACCCCTCGGTAGGGTGGCGAACCAAAAAGTGTCTGTTAGCGGGCCCCCTTCTCAAAAATGAAAACAGAACCAACAAAAAGCAAAGAACAAAAACAACCCAAGACATGCCACCAAGAGCGAAGGCGAAGAGTCCTGAGCCCATGTTTGGGTGAAGGGTCACGGAGAATTTATGCCTTACCCTCCTACCTTCGGGCTGCGGGCTGGTGTTTCACTGGTAAACCTCCCAACGGCTTGGGCCAAAGCCTGTTGGAAACCCAAAGCCATACGTGGCAACGTGGTAAGGATTGCTTGGTTGACGTTGGGTTAGGGGAGCAAAAATGCAAGCAAATCTTAGCAGTTCAGTGGTTGGATTTCAACCACCAAACCGCAATAAGCAAAGATGGGAAACATGTTTCCCAACAACAACCATGATTACGACTCGAGTCCCAAGCCATCGTGTTGTTCAACGAGTTTGTGGCACCCGTTTCTTTTCAGGACTGGGGTCTGGCAAGTTGGTCGAAGCCAATGCTTCCAACCCTCACACCGCGCCCACAATCTTCGAACTTAGCCAATGAGCCTGGAAGAAACCGGGACTCGATTTTTTTTTCCGGTTGATGCTCAGGGAGCTCTTGCAACAAGTGGAAACATATGCCACTGAATAACCGAGAACCGGAAGGTGTTGTTGTTTTTTTTTGCGGCCTTGGCAACTTGT
This sequence comes from Effrenium voratum, assembly GCA_963377175.1. Lineage (NCBI taxonomy): Eukaryota > Dinophyceae > Suessiales > Symbiodiniaceae > Effrenium > Effrenium voratum. Next base: position 465,417 of record CAUJNA010003024.1, on the reverse strand, counting down.
GAACTTCAATGAATAGGATCAAGGCCCTACAAAAAAGCCCAGCCAGTTGTTAGCACTGTTCATGTTTGGCGGGAGGAGCACAATAGCTCTGGGTTTGGAGAGTTGTAAGGGGGAAAGCTGCAAGCGGACACATTGTCCCTCCAGATACTGGGCTGTCCTCAGATCCCCTGCTAAAAGTTTAACTTGTGGCTCACTTAACTGAATAACCAAAAAACACCAACTAAACCTAAACACTAAACCAACTAAACCAACTAAAAACACCTACAAACCTAGAGAACCGGACGATTCCCTGGAAACCGAGGATAGTTTTCAAACTGGGGGGGAGGGAAACCAAAACTGGCCTGGAAAAGCTTAGAAACACACTAGAACTTGGGAACTGGCTTTGCCACATACATGCATATTTCGCGTCTTGTGACACATCTCCTATGAGTCTTCATACTTGTTTGAGGGTACCCTTTTGTTGGTTTTGTAAAGGGAAAATCAACATTTGGGGGGTCCACCAAAACCTACGAAAACCTAGGACACCCCCATTTCGTTTAACACCGTTTTCAGAAACAGGAAGCAATCAGCACTTAGATGGTCTGGGAATTGCCACTTATCATGGTTGTAAGTCCCTTAAGTGAGTTATAACAGGCTTTTTAACCATTTAAGCAACTCCAAGACCATCTAAGCATTGTTTGCCGCAGTTTTCATCGCGGCTCGTTACCTGCTTCTTTTTCTCGTGCGACAATTCAGCGGACCGCAGGAACGCTTGCCAGAGCGCACCTTTGTTTTTGGCCACTTCCTCAAATTCTAGCCAGAGGCTCCTGGGGCTTTGAATCGAAGACCCGACCCTTTTATTAGACTCGGAGGTGCTTGGGGGTCTCAAAAACTGGCTGTTTGAGGGCCCTAAATTCATCGAGAACCTCTGGGTAGCTGGATTGTAGGGGGGGGGACAACAATTGGACCAAGAACGGAAACTGAAAGGTCAAATGCTGGCGTTCGGCTCTCGTGAGACCACATGGGTGGCTCGTTACTTTTTCAAGTTGGTACCCCCCCCCCCAAAAAAAAAAAAAAAGGTGTGGCTCAAAATTTAAGAGCAGGGGCTACGGTCTTTTTTCCCATTTGCCCAGGGGCCATGTTGGGTACATGTTTTTGACCCACTGCCATTCTTGTGGGGTTCAGCTTGGAGACCAAAACAAATCCCCCCCCCAGTTTTAACGGACCGTTGCCTATTTGAATCGACCGTCCGCCAACTCCGAGACTCTGAGGCCGGCACAGCACCCAGGCCATGATGCCCCCAGCCTCCTTTGTGAAACCCTCCGATTTCGACTTCGTCCATTTGGCGAAAGCCCTCCAGCCCGAAAGGAGCAGCCGGCAAAAAAAAACGGACCCTCAAACTAACCCCCTAAGAAAGGAGGGAATTCACCCACCAGAACTTTGTCCAAAAGGAGCATCCGGAAGATGGATGCCCAGACCCTCACACTACCCCTAAAAGAGGGGCAATTCACCAACCCGATGTTTTTGGTGGCAATTTGCGCCAGGTGCTGATCAGCCCAAACAACTTTTTGCCAGGCCATGCGGGGAACTGGATTTGTCTGGATGGCTCACTGAAAATAGAGGGGTCCCTTGCCAAAAACCAAGCTCTGGCACAAGCTGCTAGCTTTCAGACACCGAACCTTAAGCAAGCTGGACCGATTCCAGCGAGCCATGTGCAAGGTTCTGAGACGCTAAGTAGTTCCTGGGTAAGGGTGATGGGTGAAGACACAACTAAATGGAACACCCTCCTGTTCATCAACTAGGGGGTTATTCGTCCGGGTTTACATTCCCCATTTGGGTGAAACAGCATCTACCCAGGTTTACAGGGGCCAGTGAATTTCCCTGTAAGTTGAGCAACTTACAGGTTTGCTCTAAACCGATCGCCACTTTTGGAGGCCCAAAAGAACAAAAATTGAGGAACCCCTGCCAATATCAAGTGGGCTATGGTAGCTAACCACGCGATTTGTCCCGGATCACTTAGCTGTCCCTTTGCGACCAAGAAATAAAACGATTACATGTTACTCACTGGCTGAGTGGATGGCCCAAAAAAAGTTCAAACTTTATAATCACCAGTAAAATGGTCTTCCCAAAAAGTTTAAAGTTCATGAACTCAGGAAGTGAGGTTAACTAAACCCGTTTTTGGCAAATAACAAAAGTTGCCCTAGCACGGAAGTGCACAGACCCAAATCACCCAATACTTTACTTTACACACTCATGGATGAGGAAAAGACTAAAAACCTCGCAGCGTCTAAGATTGCTCAAAAGAGAGTAACCTTTCGCGACCTTACCAACAGTCGACCCAAAAACGGAACACCAAACGGCTCAAAGGTCGGTTTTGAGCAACTTTGGCCGCTGAGGGATTGCTCAATCAGGACCCAACATCCAGTTGGCACACCCAACCAGGTGCAGTTCTACGTTTGGAGATAACCCCAGGAAATGGGTGGGCCATCGTGGGTCCATCTGCTAACTGGTTTTTTTCTGACCATACTCCAAACCAAATCCCGGCGCCCGGCATCGTCACACCCCCGATTTCGATGCTCCATATGCTCCTTCCACAGTTCACATCTGCTTAGGTGTGACTCGAAAAGAGGACCTCGGTTCCTAGGCCTTTGGTTGCTAAATAGATCAGCACCCGGGCAAAATGACGTGCCACATTTGAGCCGACCTTTTTACCCACGGAATATGGGAAAGCCATGCAGTAAGGGTTTGCCTCTCTTTTTTGGGGACAATTGCACCCTCCCCCCTTCCATACATTGGTTGCTTCCATGTGCATAAGCTTCCTGGGGAAAAAACATACATACTTCCAGTAGTGATAGATTCCCGTTGAAGCCAACAGGGCGAAATAGGACACATTCTTAAGCAAATGGAAGGCTTACCTTGCGCACCCGGCCCACTCCTGCCGCTGCAAAGGAATCGCACCGGTGCGCGCGCGCAGCGCGGGCAACCTAGCAAGGCATGCATTTTGGGCGGTTGCCGCGTCGAAATTTCGAGAGGATGCCCTCCCACCAGACAGGGGTCCAGTGTCCTTTTAAAGAGCTGGCTTCAGTACTGTACCATGATCAAAGTCACTCCCTAAGTGGTGGGTTAAAGGGAAAATTTGAAATCACCCAATTTTCTGACTTTGACAACCCCCAGAAACCGTGAAAAGAATGACCCCAGAAGAGGTCCCCCCCCCGCCCCTGTCCGTTAGGTTCCATGTTAATCGGTGCATGAAAAAACGGTGGGAGGATGCTCCAAAGCTCCCCTGACTTCCCAAGTTGACTGGCCAAAAAAGTCTGAACTTTTTATTTACCACTAAAATTGTCTTTCCAAAAAGTTTAAAGTCCATCAACTCAGGTCCCATTTTCCCCCAGCTGAAAGCTCCAGGCTCTGCTAAGCTAGGCTCCGGGGTAGTTCCGGAGGGTTCCAAGGAATTTCCACTGGGGATACCACCAGGGCGGAGATTTTTTGGAGGTGCTACCCCTTGGGGTAAAGGGAAACCAGCAGGAGAACTCCTCAATTTTGGGGATCATCCAAAAGCAAGGACTCAGAAGTTGAAGCTTCAAGATCCCACCAATTAGCCTAGACTCTCCATGACCCTTAAAAAATGGGGTCATTGCCGTAAAAAAAGGGGTCATGACCCCTTTTTCTAGGGGTCATGGAGACTCTAGGTAGTCCTTTAAGTTGGTTAGAAATGGTTCATTAGACTCCCACATTCTGGGAGGAATTCTGTGTTCCTATCGTCTTGTTCTGGCAAAAAGGGAATCCGCGATGTGTGCGAAGCAAAAGGGCTAAGACTTGAAGCTCTTGGCTGACAGTCCATCAGAACCCAGGTTTGGCATATTGACACGCGCGCTTCGACCAGAAGCACGCAATGGCTCTGATTTCTATATTATATGGTTCGTTCGGAAGGAAATCGAAGGGAAACGCGCCATTGATCACCGAAATTCAGGAGTGTGATCAACTCAAAAGCAAGAGGACCAGCTTACTTCATCTTTTGTGCTTGTTTTTGGCTCTTAGACAAGCCACCCGCGAGTTCTCCATTGAGAAACACTACACAGATGGGTTGTTCGCGATGGTTTCTCGGTTTCAAAGCACGCGCTGCGCAAGGAGCCCCGGCGTCGTGAGCGAACAAAAAGCCTCCATGCTTCTTTGTGTGGGGGGGGGGGGTTGCAATAGTTCCCAAGCCAACAAGATTCTGAAATCCCGTAAAACACACCACGAAATGACAATGGAGTTGAAGCCATACAGCTTGGTGGCGAATCATTCCAGTCTTAGGCCCATTTCTTGTTGGTATTAACGTTGGGGAATCGAACCATTCCGTGGATTTTTGTCTGAGCGGTGGTACGAAATAATTAGTCAGCTTCGAGCTGACTTCCACATCGGAAGCTCGCCAAGGCACAAGACTCCCTAGAACCATAGCACCCTCAAGGTCGATGGATTGTTTTTGGGGACTAAGTGGTTGTTTTCCATTGGGCCCCTGGGGAATTGGTCGGGGTTCTCCTCTGCAGGGTCCGGGGGGGGGGGGTTGAGCATTCTGGAGATCCCAAAATCCCCAAGTCAGAAAATGGTCGGTTGTTTCCCTTTCACCCATCACTGAACGGGGGCGACTTTGCCAGGGGAAAGCAAAGAGGCATTGATACAGGCAACTAGTGGTACGTGGTACTTACGTGGTTGAAACAGGAAACCAAATTGGGAACCCCCGCATTCTGGAGGTCCCAACCAAAAAACACGATTTGGACGCACCTGTCATACCTGCGAAGACCGGTGGTTATATTAAAAACCGCTTGTTGACCTATATATGTATATATATATATAGGCGACCCTGCAATCTAGGCTTCCGCGCAAATCCTTTCTCAGGGATCCGTATCCATTGCCTTCCGCGAAGCGCAAAGCGCGCGAAGCGCACAGCGCGAAGCGCATCGGGTTTCGGGGTTTCGGGGGCTCCACGGGCGAATCCATTGGATATGATATGAGAAGCCATTGCTTCTCGCTTCTGATGTGGATTGGCACAAAAACAGTCCAAACTTGTTATCACTCACATACTTCCAAAAAACACAAAAAACTTGTTGCCACTAAGATTTAAAATTGCCTGTTCACAGCTTAAAGCGCAGGAACTCAGGGAGTGAGCTTCTGTGTGGTTGCGTTGAACAGGTGAAAACGATTCAAACGCAGTTTCTGGCTGGCTCAAATGTTGGAGCACGTTGAACAATTGGGGGTCGCTTTACGAGGATAGAATAAGGGTACCAACTTTTTCTGTCTATTTTTGTAGGGGACCCCGCCCCCCAACAAAAAAGGAAGGTAAAAGGGCACTACTGAGAAAGTGTTTCTGCGAAATCCGAAGCGTGCAGCTTCCCCCCCCCGCCCCTCCAACAAAATGATTCTCCTCAAGGAGCTCCAACTGACTCTTGGCATTGTGCTGTGGGGGGGCCCGACAAGGAATTCAGACCGAACTGAAGGTCAAAAGAACCCAAGATTCTAGGAATCAACGCCTACATGACCCATTCAGGACTCCGGACTCAAAATAACCTGAAAACCCGCACTATGGCCCTGGCTCAAAAATTGATGCCCAACATGTCACCTTGCTAAGCTGAAACCAAAGACTAACAGTTGCATAACCCCGGCTGTTTGACTTTGAGCCGTGCCCATATTTTGCAGCACTCATGTTTCCCGTGCCAATTTGAACGCCTGCATGACCCATCCATTCTCCGCTTCAGAAGCTTGCCCCCTGTGTCAGAGAGGTGGCGAAACATCGCGTTGGGTTGGTATCAAACAACCTTCTCACGCACGACAAAGCCCAAAGGCAATGCATCTGCAACTTTTAGCGATATGTCCAAAAGCTGAAGCAAGGGATCCCCAAGCAAAAGGACCTTTACTATCAACTGAAGCTCGTTATACCTTCAACTGAAGCTTGCTATAGAACAGGCAGATGTATCTTAAACCAGCAAAGACATCGCCATTCGCAAAACCAGGCCCATTCAGGTGGCCCCTACTCCAAAATACCCGCATTACTGTTTCTTTTAACACAAAACCGGGCTTCCCATGGCAAATGCCTCCCTGCTTCAGGGGTTGACAAGTGAGGATCCCACCACTCTGCCCGTTCACAGGGCTCCCTACGAGTCCCCCTTGAAACCTGGTGATCCTGACAAGCCAAACCTCCCTAGATTTTTCTGCAAAGAATTTACCTAGATTTCCGTAAAGAATCAGTGGCAACCCCATTCTCACTTCCGAACGAGTGGATTGCCCAAAACAGTCGAACAACTGTTGGTTTACCAGTGGTCTGAACCACAAAAGTGACTAGTGCTGACCCCGTCTTCATCAACCCCAGTTTATTAATAGGCGGGGTGGGGGCCCCTCCAAAAAGTGAAAACAATCCCCACATTTCACCCGTGAAGAAGCACCCCCCCCCATGAAACACACTGTTTGGTGGATGAACAATCTGGGGGGGTCAAAATTAAACGTCAAATTGTTCAAGGAAGAAAACAACACCTCAAAACGGCCCGGGCTTACACTAACGTCCGAACCGGACCTCAGTGAGACACCGAAAAACCCCCCCAGGTCTTCCGACCGTCGCTTCGAAGGCCGGCCTGCGCAGCAGGCGCCCAGGATGAGCAGCGCGAAGATGAGGAGGTCGCCCTGGCTTATCTCAGTTGCCCAAAGGACCCAGAACTAAAAAGCTAACCTTTTGGCACCTCTACTAAAAATGGACCAACATGGGAAAACCAAAAGGTCAAAAGGTCGGGTCGGCTTTGGACAACTGAGTTATTGGGGTACCTTCCATTTCCATTCTTTCCAGGCATCCTTCTTTCTGCAAAACCACCCAAAACCCGGAAGGAAACAGTTAGTTGTTGAAAAGAACGGTGGTTCAAAAGAATGGGGAAGCAGCCCCTAGAAATCTAGTATTCAAATGGTCAACCCAGAGCCCAAAGGCATCCTTTTCGGGGGAATAGATGGCCCTGGTAGCCTGGTAGATGACTAGACCACCAGGAAAACCAGGAATCGCAATCCATGACCAAAACAACCAAAAAGGACACCCAGAGCCAGAACCATGCTTCAAGAATTCAGACGCAACTATTTCTGGCTGGGAGTGTCCCTTACTATCCTTCACTTACCCGGGTTTGGAGGGCGCGGCTCAAGTGGAGATGTCGTGTCTCTTTTTGTCAGCTTCTCACTTCCCTCACTTCCAGGGTCAAAGTAGGGATTTGGACCTCTAGAATCCCTTTGGTTTCCTGTTGAAACTACGTGCCTCGAGTCTCCATGACCCCTAGAAAAAGGGGTCATGATCCCTTAGTTTTGGGCAATGACCCCAGTTTTTAAGGGTCATGGAGAGTCTACCAAGAAAAGTATAAGTGAGTTCCAAACCCAAAAAGTGACTAAAGTCCAGAAACTCAGGAAGTGAGGCTTCCCTTCAATGGTTGGTTTGCAGCCCGGTTTGGTGGTTTTCCGGGGAGGGTTCTTTCCCATGTACCCTCTACAAGAAGTTCAAATCCCAAACCAATCCAAACCACCGACTAAGGGTTCGCCGATGTTCGGGGGTCGTTCCTAAAGTCTTGGAGTCTCCTTGGTCGAACAAACAAGGGTGTACCTAGAGTCTCCATGACCCTTTAAAAATGGGGTCATGACCCCTTTATTTTGGGTAATGACCCCACTTTTTAAGGGTCATGGAGAGTCTAGGTATCGATATGTACGGGGTTGTGACCCCTTTGTTTCAAGACTCGCAGGGAGACCCATGTTTGGAACCAAGGTCTTGATTCACGCGGGGACTTTTTCTGGGTTGTTAGCTACCTTCGAGTCAAACCTGTATCTATGGTGGTTTCCACTACCAAACCACTACGTCTGGGAAATCAAGGTATATACCGTATTATATCCCCCACCTTTTTGTGGCTATTGAGTTGCCCATTAAACCCCCAGTTGGTTGTAGTGGTCTCGGGTGTGGAAACGTCGACTGCTGATATCTCAGCCGAGTGCACAAAAGCTTGACCTGCTGTTTAGACAAACCGTCATTTCCGCTAAACAAAGCTTACAGCAAGGACCCGGACCCTCAAACTGCCCATAAAAAGGGGGGAATTCGCAAACCATACTTTGGGGTTGCAATATATAACCCATCCTTAAAGTTGGAATCTTGAGGGAGGTGCTGAAGTCCCTCACTTGCAAGGCAATGAGGGAACCCCTGGGTTTCTGCCTGGAGTCTCCATGACCCTTTAACAATGGGTCCATGACCCCAGTATTTCGGGTAATGACCCCATGTTTGAAGGGTCATGGAGACTCCCCAGGTCCTCCAGTAGAGAGGTTAGCGGAGGCTAGAATAAGGGTATCCAATTATTTTTCTGCAGTCTATTTTAGTAGGGGAACCGAATCTCCCCCACAAAAAAACAAAGGGTAGAGACAGGGCACTACTAAAATGACCGAGCTCCAGGTGGACGGCTCACTGAAAAACGACAACGCCTTTTCCCCGTCCAGGCGGCACCAAAATCTGCGGCCGGCGCCTCCATCTGCGGCCGCATGCGCAACATGTTGAGCCGAGCCAAGCGGCGCTTCACCTGGCAGACATAGGCGTCCTTTTCAGGGAAATAGATGGATTGTTCCCTGGTGGATGATTAAACCACCACATACACCAGGAATCGCCATCTACTTTTTCAACCAAAACAATCAAAAGATGGATTTTTCCCTGGTGGATGATACCCACATAAACCAGGAATCGCCCAACCGATTTTTCAACCAAAACAAATCAAAAAGGACACCCAGGCTGGCAGAAAGGCGGTTGAGTGCATGGAACACCAACCTTTGGGTGCGAGAGGGAAGGCGGCCCAGCCCAGTTTGGTAGAAAAATGGGTTCCTCGAGTCTCCATGCCCCGGGCGGCAAACATGGGGTCGCTTCCTCCTCACTTGCTGAGTGGATGGCCCAACAAAAAGTCCGAACTTTATATTTACCACGAAAATACTCTTCCCAAAAAGTGTAAAGTTCATGAACTCAGGAAGTGAGGCACATATCTGCACATTCCCAACAATTGGGTCCTTCCTTGCCATTTCTCTTAGGAATCGGAAGTGAAACCCCAGGGATCACCCTACCCACTCCCAGACTAACGTGGGGTCGCTCCCCCAATTGGCCTCTGTACATGGAACCGAGCCTTCCAAAGAATCTCCCACGGGCGGTCCTGTAGCTTCCATGGAAGGTACAACCCTTGCTAGGGCACCCGAAAAGCGAAGGTGCAGCCCACTGAAAATGAAGAGAACCAAACAAACAACGTAAACACAACTGCTAAACACATGCCAACAACCGTCAAGCCCACTTTATGGCTTTTGCTCCGCATTGTTTTCTTCTGTTTTTCTTTGCATGCTGCGTGTGGTCCTTTAGCGTGACACTGTGACATGGTTCTTTATCAATTGTTTGATTCGCTTGTGCCTTCTGCTCTTTTCGGACACCAAACTGACAGCCTAGACTCTCCATAACAATTTAATCAGGGGGTCATGACCCCTTTCTTTTGGGTAATGACCCTGTTTTCAAAGGGTCATGGAGACTCTACATCTTCTGAGGCTGCCCTACTTTGAGCAACGTTCGCCTCATTTGCTTGAGGGTGCAAGCTTCCAAGCTGCATGTTCCAGGTTGTTCATGTGAGGTGGGTTGGCACCACCCCACAGTTAGTCCAAATAATGTTGACCCAGGATTAATAAACCGTCCCATTAATTATTACGGGGGTGTTCCCTCCAAACGTGGTCTGAATCCAACCACTAAAAGGGGAAAAGCCCCCCCCTATGAAAATCAACCAGGGGTGCTGCTTAATCCGGGGCTAACATTATGTTTTAACTTGCCCAGGGAAATGCCAGGGACCCATGTTTGTACCCACCGAGACGGCTCTGACATAACCTAGCCTTGGGTACCGTCCATGAGGTTGCAACAGATATCCCCTCGAAACCAGGGTCCCGCGCGTCCATCTTGAGTCCCCAGAAAAGGGAAAAACATGTTTTGACAGGAGTCATTCTCAAATACCCGAGGAAATGAAAAGGCGGCCGAAGCTATTCAGGCTACGACTGCCCCTTGCCAACCTTCATCTACCCAGGTTTTGATTGTGGCGCACATGGTATTCCAGGAATCACCATCCTCTATCTTTGAAAAGTGGGGATTGTCAGACTGAAGAGGGTGTGGCCCAAAATTAAACAGGAGAGGCAAACCGCAGGTTTTGGTCCATGTTTCCACTTACCGATCGGTTCCATTTTGGAAATTTCCGATTTTTGAGCCACAGCCAAGAAAAGGCCAGACTTCGTGAATCGAAGCTGGGCATGCCTTGATTCCAGCGGCGATCTGATTCGGCAACAAGTCCTGCCTAGCTTGGGCACTTTCAGGTGACCCGCAATTGCTTGGCTGTAGATCCCCCACGTTGCACTTTTGGTGGGTTTCATGGAACACTGAACAATTTCTGCAAGAGATCCAAACCAACAATCCAAACCTTGTCTGTTGCCACGTTTTGCGGGTTTAGTGGAACACTGAACAATTTCAAGCGACCTGGATCGCCAGTTGCTGTTTTTGTTCCATGAACTTTACCCCAACAACCAGCAACAGTGACTGAAACAAGCGATCGCAACTTGGCTATCTAGGGAGAAGTTAGAGTCTAAAGATCCAAAACCCAGAGGGCAATCAAGCTGGGTGCGGATTGTCGGACTTCGGGGGCATGAACCCCTGGCTTTTGAAGGTAAATGGGAACCCCGGAACACCAGATTCGCATAGGCGTCCTGTTGGAAGAAACAGATGGGCTAGATGATTCAACCACCAGGTAAACCAGGAATCGCCCCACCGATTTTTCGACATCCAAAAAGGACACCTATGCACATTCGGCTCCATAGCTCCTGCCGGGCATCCCCAACCGGGCTCCGAACCACTTAGCCTGGGCAAATACCCCAAAGCTTTCAGCCATGGCATTCGAAGGAAGTTGATAAGCGCCTCGGCTTCGTGCTCATTTCAGCTTCCCCCAATTGATGGGGTGGTTTGATTTGGTGTCCCATTTACCCTCTGCAACAAGGGGTGCAAACCAACAATCCAAACCTTTTTTGGGGTTGGCTTCAAGGGGAACCAAAGTGACATCACTATTCTTACGGGTTGCAACTGCTCATTTCCTGTCGCTCAGAATCCAAAAAGAAGCGAACACCTCGGCTCGCCCGGCCTGGTATCTCAACAAGTTGGCGGAGACCTCACCGGGTGGAAACCCAACCAAACCCCCAAAAAGCGAAAACGAAAAGAACATATCAATCCGCGGAGCGGCTGGGAATCGCCACTTCACTACTTATGAGGGGATTCCAACATCGTATCAGAAACACCGGGTTTTTCTCGCGGGCATCAAGTTGAGCATTTCTCCCCCGCAACGAAAAACACACACACACACACATACCAACACATGAACATTGGGGCCTTCAAAAGTCGGGGTTCAAGTCCCCAAACCATCAAAGGGCAACCTGAAACAACCGGCGCCAACTTAAAAAAAAAGGACACTGCCTAAGAACCAACCCAAGGGTGGCGTGAGCAAAAAACGGGAACCCATACTGAAACCCAACTTCATTCATGGTGGGAAATGGGGGTTCCCTTGAGCCAAGCGCGACCACATCCCGCAAAACTCGAAACTCACTTGCCCAGCGGGTCCTCACCTCTTGGGTTGCCACTCATTGGCTTCCCATTTTCGGCCTTTGTCATGGCGGTTTAATAATTTGGGATCAACAGTACCGGTTTTTTGGTGTGTGCCCCTTTTGTAGGTTGACTTTGAGTTTGGCACTTGAGTTGGTACCTTTTCGCAGTTGCAACCAAAGCGAATCCACCTTCCCTGACTTTTTTTTTTTAAAGTGACGATTCCAAAAAACATGGTTTTAGGGGAGTTGGCCAACAAATAAAGCTTCTGCAAAAGAAAGAGCTAAACGATTCCGTTTTGTTTTCTCTGTTTTCCGGGGTTTGATTTATGAGGAAGCTCAAAGATCGGATCCGGGCGATGCCCAAGGCGAAGGCTGCGCCGGCAGCGACCAAGGGGAAGGGGAACCACAAGGAGCCTGGAAACCAGCGACAAAAGCGACCGCGATCTCGTGCTTTTTTTTTGGGGCTCTTTTGGGGCCCTGGATGGGTGTACAAGGCCCCAACACTGGCTGTGGAAACCTCCATTTTGCTCGTTGGGTAAATGGTCATCTGCTCGTTTGCTCGTCCCTCAAGCCCAAACGGTGTGTGTGTGTGTGAGGGCAAAGAATCCAAGAAGCCAAGGCAGGTCCTCATTGATAAGGGTGGGAGGTTGTACCCCCTACTCCAAATACCCTCTTTTTCTAGGGTATGATGTCGACCCTCTACTAAAAATGAAGGTATTTACCATGGAAGCCCAGGTTTTTCAAAAAATACCCTAGAAAAAGAACGGGCATTTGGAGTAGGGGGTAGGGTTCATGGAAACCAACCCAACCCAGCATCGGAACCGGACGGGAGACGGGGAAAACTTTGGGGTGGGCACAAGAGTTCGGCAGCCTTCCAACGAATATGTCAAAAAGGGGAAGCCAACTGGCAATGCTTGTAGTTCCTGTGGCTTCCTTTGAAAAAACACTTTTTTCCCCACCAACAGTTGGTATTCATGGCTTCCCCCTTTTGACATATTTCGTTGGAAGGCTGATTTCGTCCACTGTGGGTGTCCCGTTCAAGCGGGCACGTCCAAGCACCTTTGAAGGAAACCACCCTCATTTAGTTTCACCCGGTTGATAGATCCGGGGTCGACCTTATTCTTCCATTTGGTTAAGACTCCTGGACATAAACCACATATTTCCAGTAGTGAAATCGATTCCCTTTAAAACCAACAGGGGAAAATAACAAATATTCTTAGACGCAAATGGAAGCATTGCGAATCTGTGGGGTCGTAAAACGATAATTTTGCCAAGGTGTAGAGCCCGAGGTCCTTCCATCCGCTCCCAGCTGTGAAACAAAGCTAGGTCCTCCAGATTTGAGAGGTTAAAATAAGGGTACCAACTGTTTTATGTAGTCTATTTCTCCCCCAAAATAGTGGTGAAAGGGCACTACTAGGGGCCTAGAAAGCACTGATTAAACAGACGATGCAAACAGCAGATTCATTGAAACCAACAAAGCAACCACCTGAGTAACCTCATCTCGCCCTCAATTCAAAGCATGTTTAGACCCTTGTTCGTACTGAGTGAATCAAGTAAAAGGCAATATCAAAAGAGGCCCAAGTGACGGAGTCTGCGTCACGCTGCGTATCTGTTTGAATATGGATCGTAAGTTGAACTCGACCGCGCCTCCTTTCCGACTCATGGTTTGATGGTTACTTTCCAGGGGTGCTTCTACATGGCCCTTTTGCGTACGTTCATACCCCTCTCCCCAAAAGGGGTACATACCCCTTATAAAGTGGGTTGGAAACCAGGGAAGCGGAGGGACCGGTATGAACAAGGGGTATGTGGCTGATCCTCTGACAGGGAGAGCGTCGCAAAGAACCTGAGTCCTTGAGCAACCCAATGATATTTGCGGCTCTGACCCGTCGGTAACTGATGACCTTGTTCTTGACGGCATCGGGAAAGTATCACACTTGGCGATGCCGTTGATCATCGTCTCCACCTGCTCCCCCACGATGATCTCACTGAGGCGACGCGCCTTCGGGTTAGCGTTGCCGTTGAGCTTGGATGTCCACCCACTTCCACCCTTAGCCACTTGCTGACAAGGAAACTTCACATCATGGCCATGGCTCAAAACCAATATAGGTGCACCACCCATTTTAGAACCTATTTTAGTGGTTGGATTGGGATGTTCACTGGGGGCACGGGGTTTTGACTCATGGCCATTTGGTTGACATGCAAACAAGCGTGGGCTGGACTCGCTTGCATATCGCTGTACTCGAGTCCCGATTAGATGGTCGGGGCTTGGCTACAGCGATATGCAAGCGAGCCCAGCCCACGCTGACTGGGAGTACTTTGGATGACCTCCTCAATGGGTTCGAACAAATGAGTTTCTTTCGCATGCAGCACACACCATGCTTTGCAAGCGATCGGAACATGAATCGAACGGGCTCAAACAGGGATCCTTACATTATACACCTGAACATTGCTTTGTAAATGGTGGATTCGCTTTATTTGGTGGAAAAAGCCATGTTTCAAATGGGCAAAATGTATCTTTTAAGGAGCCCTGTCAAAGAGTCCCCCCTTTGTTCAGCCACTGAGGGAATCCTTGGCTTGGGACTAAACAAAACACCAGCCTTTGCGCTTGACTCTAAAGAGGTGCTTTGCCAAAAAAGATGCAGCAGAAACCAGAACACCATGCAAAGCACTGAGTGGTGCCTAATTTTATTTTGGAGGCGCCCTCCCTTCCAAAGAATGTACCTGGAGTCTCCGAATCTGACCCTGGAAAAGTGGGGTCATTACGGAAAAGAGGGGTCACATGGGCCCACTAAAGGCAAGAAAGCCCATGACTGGAGCATGTGGAACAAACAACACCGTGACTGGGACCGGGCCTGGGTGTGGGTTTTTTTTGTTTTTTTAATGTTCTATTATTTCTTTTCGGGGCCCCCTCGCTTCCTGAGTTGATGGTCCAGAAGAAGTCCATACTGGTCCTTTGCCACTAAAACGGTCCAAACCTAACAAGTGCCTACCCTCTCTCCCACTAACATGGCACCTGAAAGGGGGTCCCTCCAAGATGAGCTTGATCTTCCAGGTACCCTCCCACAGTTGCCATGTTGGTTGGAGGGGAAAGTCCAGGAACTCAGGAAGCGAGAACAAGAGGTCGTGGAGCCACCAGGTACTTGGGCTGCCTAAGCACCAGGTGAATGGGTCCCATCCCCGTCAACAGACAAAGGAACTGGTCTTTTGTCCATCATCCCAAGGCGACTCTCTTGGTTTGGAGTGGAGGCTTGTTCTTCTTGAGGGAGGGGAAAGTCCAGGAACTCAGGAAGCGAGTACCAGAGTTTGTAAGCAACAAGCCCTAGATGTCTATTTGGTTGGTGTTAAAAGGGAAACCACAAGGAGACCCCAAGCATCCCCAGGCCTAGCTGGCAGCAAAGCAGGATCCAAAAGAACGGCCTGGCCGCGGAAGCCCCTGCCAAAAGTGTATCTTTAAGTGGGTTATCTGGAAACTACCACTAAACCCTAAAAGCCTAAAAGGCTAAGGGGACGGCTGGGGGTTTCCAAGAAAACAACAGATCCGGATGGGTGCGAAGTCTAATTGGGGCTGTTCAGAAGTCCACCAGCCAGTGGTTGGTGATACCGTCTTGCACAAAATGAGTGGTGCACCTACCCCAAAATGGTACCATTGGTTTTGTCCCACAGTCATATACTTCCAGGTCTGATTGCAAGTGAGTCATCAAAGTGCATGATTCCAAAACCTGAAACAAGAAATGGACCATATCCCTTTCCGTGATAGCATCACTGGTCCATCATGAAATTGGTTGGCTCTTTTGTTTCCTTCTTTGTTTTAAAAGGAACCCACCAAAATAGCAGTGTTGCTTTTGGTTTCCCTTTAAACCTCAAAAAGGGTACCCTCAAAACAGACACCTCCACCATTTGTCACTTCTGAGGTGTTTCCTTGGCACAGAAGCTGGAATCTACAATCTCCGACAACCAAATGGGGGGTTCCTTCGAATGTTGGTCCCCCAAAGTGCCCTGAGACTACCCGCAATCGATCTTCTTTTTGCTGTTTTGTGGAGGGAGGGTCTCTTACACACCTCGCCAAAAACCAGTGCCTGGAACCTGATGCTACCCTTAATGGCTCATATGTTTGCTGTTTTTTGTTTTTTTTTGGGGGGGGGTCCCTTACACTCCCCCAAAATGCTGCGATTTTCTTTCAATGCCCAAAGGAAGGAAGGTCAGAATCCCATTTTGAGAAGCCCACAAGAACGAAGGGGGTGTCTCTTCAAACTGGGGGTCTAATCTTGACCCATGAAAAGAAACCCGTCAGTCTTATTAGGGGGGGTTCTCCTGCCCCCGATCAACATCAACCAGTCATGGGCAAATGGGTGTGTCCTGCTTTAGCGGGCCCTCAAAATGGGCTTCGGTTTTCCTTTTGGTGTTAGAACTTAAACCAACCATTTCCAGAATGAAAACCAAAAAAAACGACGAGCCACCCAAACAGCAAGATCCGAATCCCCCAAAACGGGTACCTGGAGTCTCCATGACCCTTTAAAAATGGGTCCATGACCCCACTATTTTGGGTAATGCCCCCATTTTTGAAGGGTCATGGAGACTCTAGGTACCCCAAAACGGGCACCCCCCACCTGGCTTCCGAATCGGCCTCCGTTTCTCTGAGGTCTGAATCACCCAGACCGCTCGCTTTCGAACCGGCCGGAGTCTCCTGGAGTCTCCGAATCTTACTTTTGGAAAGTGGTGGGTCATGACCCAGATCAGACGAGCCAAAAGAAAGATTAGGGTCAAAGTTTGCCCAATTTTTTTGAAGGGTCAGAAGTCAGAAGAAGAGTCTAGGCAGGGCTTTGGCCCGTAAGAGGTCTAGGCAGGGCGTTTGGCCCATAAGAGGAGGATCCCGGAAGAGAATGGAAAAGGAGCCCCTTGGACCCGAACTACGAGTTGGCCTTGCACCACTGACCTCAAAGACTGAAATCGGTCCAAGCAGCTTTGGATAGAACAGGAGGCTGCCCTAAGACCCCCCGGACCCGAACCAATGGTTCGAACCCCGACCAATTCAACTCCGCCCAATGGAAAACGACCAGATTTGGGGCCCAAAAGCCGTCGAGAAAATCTTAGGGTTCTGAGGGTTGAGTCCCCATTCTTTTAAACCATCGTTCTGTCCAAAAGGGCTTCAAATCAAAGGATGTTTTCTAGAAAGATTCGGATCCCTGGAAAGAATGGAAATGGAAGGTACCCCTAGAGTTGTGGTCTCAAAAAGGGGGGGAGGGGGTACCAACTTTTCAAAAAGGAGCCACCTAGACCCTCCATGAGGCTTCAAAAATGGGGTCATGGCCCAGAGGGGCACCCGATTTTTGTCCCACCCCGCCTGGCTCCCACCGCCTGCCATGCGAAGAGCACCACCAAGGCCGCCACCTCCGCCGCATAGGGCGGCCTCAAGCCGCGGAAGCCGGGCCCCGCGGAGAGAAAACGGCCCGGTGGCTTTGCCAGAAGGCGAAGGCGCGGGAAAACAAAAATTTCACCCTCCAGTTTTTTGCTTTGCCCAGAAAGTGAGGAGAAAAGTCAGCCTCCAGTTTTTTGTTTGTTTTTGTTTTTTGCCAGAAAGCGGGAAAAATGTCAGCCTCCAGTTTTGTTTTTTGCCAGAAAGTGGGAAACATGTCTGCCTCCAGGGTGTGTTTTGCCAGAAAGTGGGGAACATGTCAGCCTCCAGGGTGTTTTTTGCCAGAAAGTGGGAAACAAGTTCAGCCTCCAGGGTGTTGTTGCCAGAAAAAGAAGAAGAAACAAAAACAATCCCCTTGGTCAAATGTCACACGCATTCGCACGACACAATTTTAGAGACATCATGGTGTTCTTTTTTATATGGTAGGTTTGGTTAGAGATAGATGATCGATGGGTTCCACTGGTTTTGATGGTGTATTTTTCCATTTAGCAGGGAGACCCAGCCCCATCTATTTGTCCAAAAAGGTCACCTGAATACTATGCCTTTTGTGCACGTCCATGGTGGGAAGGTATACCTGGACCCTCAAACCACCCAAAAGAAAACGAAATCACGCACTATACCTTTAGTTTGTAATTTGCCCCGTTCTGAAGTTAAAATTTTGAGCGTCCAGGAAGAATCGATCGAGAAACAGTGGATTGGATCGAACGAAGTCGCGTTAAACCTTTCTAGGTCCTGCAGTACAGAGGTTAGAATAAGGGTGCCTTTTTTTTCCTGTAGTCTATTCTAGTAGGGGAACCCTCCCCAAAACAAAGGGGCAAAAGGGCACGATCCTGGGGGACCTAGCTTTTGTTTAACTCACAAAATGGTCAAAACCCGAAAATGATCAAGTCCAGAAACTCGAGGCAGAAGAAAAGACACCAATCTGGGCCCGAGTCTGTGCACCAAAAACCGTGTGCTCAGGTTTTGTGTGCGTGTGTGTGTTGAAAATTTAGTCAACCGCAACACAAAGAACATCATTTCCGAGAGGAGACCCCGGCCGGCGTGAAAAAAACGCGCGCGAAAGGTAGAAAGAGAAGAAAAAGGCCACGGAAACGCAAAAAATAAACGAACAGCAAAGAAGCGCACAACAACGCAAGACGTATACGGGTAGGGTAACCAAACAACGTGACGGACAACATCAGAAACTGTTTCCCAAGGAGTGGGCACGTAGGGTGGGATGCTGCTACCTTCTGGACCTAAAAGGGTTGATGGTTCCTCATCAGGAAAGGGTCCACAGACAGACCCTGGTGTGCGTCTCAAAATAAGGGACCCCAAGGGCTGTTGTCCTTTCAGTTTCCTTCTAAACCAACTCAAAAACGGGTACCAGTGCGGGGTTGCGGGAAACGGAATCCGCTTCTGCGATGCGATGCAACAAAAAGGGCTTTCCAAAGACTAACCTGAACCCTCCAAAAGTACTGAAATTTCCGTACATGCGGAAAAAAAGTGTCAATGTACACTTTTGAGGAAATTTGACGGAAATCGCTTTTAGCAGGCTGTGAGCGTTTGTGGTGCACTTGGATGCACATGAACTGCAATTTACACGGCCCGTCATACTTAATTCCGTTTCAGGTCTTTCGTCTCCAATTGCTGTGGGGCAATGTGTGACAGCTTCCTTGCCGCTTTTGCGAGTTTGCAGTTTTCTCAGCCAAAATGCAGAAACCGCAAATGCACGGAAATCGGCGGGAAATGCACGGAAATCGGCGGGAAAAGTACGGAAATCTGAGGGAAAAGTACGGAAATCAGCGGAACATTTTCTTGAGGAAATGGGCACCTTTTGTCCTTGGTGAATTGCACACCTTCAAATGGTATGAGCATGACAATCTCTAGTGCCATGGCCGGAGCTGAAAGTGAGATTCTTGTAGAAAAAAGGTAGCAAAATGCTCCTGTGTCTTATGTTGAGCCTGCAAGAAAAGTACTGTTTTTGCTCAAATGTATGGATTTCAAGGAAATGCACGGATTTTTGCAGAGAGTCGCAAAAAAAGTGCCCTTGGTTGGTCCAGGAATCCCATATAAAGGGGGAAATTCCATCACAGAAGTGGGAATAAACCCCTTGAAAAAAGACGAACCACCCACATGCGGCCCCTCTCGCCTTCTGAGCAGGACAACTGCCACGTCCGCGAACCCAGCGAGTGCCGGAACGATCGGAACGGGCTACCCTCCAAGGGCCCCTCACGCGAGCGGTTTTGTTTTTTCCGCGAAATAAGGATTTGGTCGTTATTTCCGTATGCTTCTTTGACGCTTTTCAAGCAAACTCTCCAAAGACGAGCCCCACACAACCTAACACCAGCTATGCCAGCTAACACCAGCAAGCATCACCCCACGCCCCACCCCCACCCCCCCCACTCGCACCCCCCACCCCCCACTCCCTCCCACCCCTCCCCACTCACACCCCCCACCCCCACCTCCCCCCCTCGTGCGCACCCCTCGCGAGCGCGCCAACTCGCGCGCCTCAGGCGCACCGTCACCGAGGGAGCGGGCTCCACGGCCTCAACCCCGGCAGACGACCCGGCAGCCGACCCGGCAGCGCGGATTCCGATGGGTGCCCTAAGACGCAAAAGGAACGTGAATATATGGCTGTGGCTCAAAGAGATGTACCCAAAACGGCCCTAGGTAAATGGACACAAAGACCAACACCTGCGTAACTCTGGCTCTTAAAATTTGAGCCACAGCCATATCCCTAGACTCTCCATGACCCTTTAAAAGTGGGCCCATTTGACCCGAATCTTTCTTTTGGGTAATGACCCCACTGTTCACGGGTCATAGAGACTCCAGGTATATTATCTTTATATAGACACCTAAGAAACAACAGGACAAACATCAATTTGATGGACACCCCCACATGTGTTGGGGAAAATAATGGAAAATCATAGAACATATTTAACCAATCTGATGGAAACTCCCCACGCATTCTAGGAAAAAACTAGGGAAACACATGGAACATGTATAATCAATTTGATGGAATCCCCACGTATAGGCAAGGCCCACTATGGGAACAAGATTCTATCCCCGCATTTCCACAGAACTTATCAAAGTTTTCTGGATACCTAGAGTCTCCATGACCCCTAGAAAATGAGGTCATGACCCCTTAATTTTAGGCAATGACCCCATTTTTAAGGGTCATGGAGAGTCTAGGTAGACATGAGAAAGTATGTCCAGTGATAGATTTTCTTTACAGCCAACAGGAGAAAACAACACCTCTTCAGCAAATGAAAGACTAGGGCCTCTCCACACAAAAAAAAAAAAAGCAAATGTCCTTTCACGGCCATCCACGCCCCTTCCTGACAAAAGTCTATATACTTGTCTTGCAAGCTGTTCGGTGTACCTATTCACGCCGATCGCCACGAAGGCGAGGGCGGCTCTTTTTTTGGTCAACCCAGAGGCTCCGATCGGCCAAACGGCTTATGGAAGATCCCCTCGCCCTCCATCTGACACCCCGATTCGGAATCGGTTGGGACCCGGCCTCAAAACCAACGGCGGTTTGAGGGCCCTTCAATACATCGAATCGGGAGCCTCTGGGAGGGCGACATGCGTGCGAAGAGCCCGGGAATGTGTCATGATCGCTGGGTATGTGTCACGAAGAACCAAACAAGCGGCTCAAGCTGTTCAAGCTCCCTCCATCCTCTCATATGGTTCCACTTTTTGTTGACTTCCTGTTCCCCAAAATCAGACCACTACAAGGCCGTCCCAATACAGGAGGACACTAAGGGGATGGCGGGGGCTGGGAAAGGGAGGGGTTGGATCCTGCCATCCTTTACAGGTCGCTTCGGCGTTGAACAGCCGACGCGTTGCCAGAGGCACGCCCAAAATGACGTGTTTCCCCAAGAGGACGCTGGGCTGCCCTCAGATCCCCCTGCTAAACGATTTTTGTTTTAGTGGGTTTACTGGACAACCCTAAAAAGCTAAAGAGCTAAGGAACCGGATTGCTGGGAGCCACCAAGAGGGCACCCTGGCTTGTACTGGAAGCTTAGCGAGATACACCAGGTCCCAAATGAATCACAGGATACACCGGTCCCTTTGAATGAACTTCATATGGCTATAGCTCAAAAAGTGTACCCAAAATGGCCTCTAGTAAATGGACACAAAGACCAACACCTGCGTAACTCTGGCTAATAAAATTTGAGCCACACCCATATTATGAGTGGACAATATCCTTTGTTCCCCGAAATAAAGCGTTGTTGCTGTTGGGTTTTGTGTTGGCTCGAAATTTGGGCAAGGTGTTCAGCAAGGACCCCCCAGAAGGAGCTTTGAAGACGACAAAACACGAGGGAAGAAACGCTCACTGGCCACCTGCAAAATGGAAGCTGAACAAATGGGGTGACACATGGGCCAAAAAGAGAAGCCAAGAAGGCGAAACCAAAAGGGCAACAAGGCCGGCTTGGGGCAACGGGGCTTTGGCAGATCGTTTCACTCCATTTTGGAGAGGAGTGGCTAGAAAAGCCTAAGTTTATGGTGTGCCACTATAATTGTTTGCAACACATCAACGGCCAGAAACTGAGGAACAATCATGGAAGTTGACAGGAAGCTTTGGTGCTGTGGATGGATGACATCCTGCACCACCTAGCAAACCCTGAAATGTTTTGATTCCCCTGTAAATACCAACAAACATTGGTTTCCCCTGGCTTCAAAGTGGTGCGAAATGGGTTTTGTCCATCCGCAGTAGGACTACTTTGCTCTTTCGGAAGCCTCACGCCTACTTCCATGACTCTTGGAAAGGCGGGTACCATGGATGGCACAACTCCTTTTTTGGCCAGTAAAGGTGACGGTGCTGGCCAAAGAAACACGCAGTTGGGAATTCGTCTTGGGCTTATCCCATGTCCCCGTTTCATTCGCCCAGTTCCGAGATTGTATCTTTGCCGTAACCCTTGCACATGCTTGCCATGGTCCTCCTCTGGGTGGGTTGGCCGACAAAAAGTCTGAAGTCTTCCTTGCAAAACGGTCCGCACCAAAACAGTAGCCAAAGTCCAGAAACTGGGAAGATGAGAAAAGTGAACACGATGGGGTTCTCCACTCTGTTCGCGTTTCTCAAAATGGTGGCAATGCCACCGTTTGGTTGGTATGAACAAAAAAAAGGTAAAACATCGAACAGTGATTGATACCTAGACTCTCCAAAACCAGTAGAAAAATGGGGTCATTGCCTAAAATTAAGGGGTCATGACCCCATTTTCGAGGGGTCATGGAGACTCTAGGTATGGACCAAAAGAAATCGCACGCATGTTCGAAGAAACCTCGGTTTCTCACTTCCTGAGTTGACGGTCCAAAAAAAGTACGTTTTGTGTGCCACTAAAATGGTCCGACCAAAAAAGTGACGAACAGGAAGTGAGACACTTTTTTTCGGGGGACCCCTATTTCTCACGTGGTCCCAAAAAGCCCAAACCTTTTCAGCTTGACACTGGACTTCCCAAAAAGTTTCCAGTCCAGGAACTTCCCAAAACAAATCGATCTCCGAACTCACGAAGTGAGACATGTGGAGAAACGCCGCTTGGTGTCCAAATTTGAACCCATGAACTCCGAGACCCCCGCGCACCTCGCGGCCCGGTTCAACTTGGCGCCCCTGCCGCGCGCAGGCGGCACCGCAGCCGCGCCGCGACCCCTCGGAGGTTTTGGGACTTGCCCGGACCCTCCAACTACCCAAAACCAAGGGAACTCAGCCCATATTGTTGGTTGCAATAGCCCATTTTCAAGGGAACGCACAAATTTGTGGGTTGCAAGTTGCGACGGATGTTCAGTTGTAGTTTTGAGGGTTCAGGTCCAGGCACGCCTTCATATTAAGAGCAAGAACCGGTCGCATGGTGCCCGACCTCAGATTTGCGGATGGGGTTTGTGCAGAAATTGAAAGACATCATCCCAGTGCTCATCCCAATGTCCCCACCAACCGCTGTGTCTTCATAGACGCCAGCTGAAGTCAGGAGTACCCATGTCCTGGTGCCTTCTACGTTTCAAGCTGACAGGACATGTGCAAACTCGCATCTTTGCGCCCACACCTTTGGGCTGCATCCTTTGTGCAACTCAAGTTTTTTGCAGCCTCACCGCACCGCAAGATTGCCACATCCCCTCTGGTGCTACATGTTCTTGGCGCCTGCCAACACTAAGTCATTCCAGCAGGGACGTAAAGTGACGGGCTGGAGTGCAGAGGACAATCGCTCCACAATAATTGTTTTTTGCCCAACCAGCTCCCGCAAGTTTTTTTCGATTCACGGAGACCACGGGTTTTTGTTCTTTGGGTAAGGGAGGCGATGCTGAAACATCAACATGCAACTAACCACCTAAGACCCACATGCAAAGAACGCCAACCTTGAGCAACTCTCCGAGATCTGACTCGGGCCCAGCGGCATTGGGAAAAAAGGGGGCTGTGGTGGGTGTTCAGCCAAGTTCGCACGTTGTCGGTAACCTAGGTTATAACCCACGTAGAAGTCCTCTTAATAGGGGGTGTGCCAACCCAAGTGGCCAACAAACTTTCCATGGCGAATCGAGCATCCAAGCAGGGGTCTCGAATGCGGCCCATTTAAATGTTGAGGCGGCTATAAGGGGGTGTTGCCAACCCAAGTGGCTAACCACAGACACTAACTTGGCCGAACATTCCAGTCGTTGAGTTTGAGCGGAAACCCCTTCCACCAGAGAAAGCAGGGAACCGCTTGAGTCAGAAACCCACACCTGGATTTTAACATGGCCTACCCAAAACCAGAAGACTCCTAGGGGGGCCCTTCCTGTTGTTGGAATAGTCCCTTGACATTCGGTTACAGTAACTCGATTTGCGGACAGTTCCCCGGGGTGCAGCGCTCTCATGCCTGTGCATCCTTTGGTCTTCCTTCTTGGCGCATCCCATTCAGCTATGAAAATTGATGTCCAGTAGTCATAAATTTCCTTTTGAAACCCACAAGGGAAACCAAAGCATATTCTTAAGCAAATATCAAATGGAAGTTACCCGAATCGGATTTGAACCTAGCTGGGCACCTGGGCCGATGTGCCCCCGGCCGCGGCCCTTGGTGTCACTGGGCTCCTGCCGACTCTTACTGCGAAACACGTGCTGTAATGAAGACTCGCGTTCATATTTTGTCAACCTTAAGACGTTAAAAAAGCTGGTCCTTGGTTAAGAACATAATTTAGGTCATCATAAATTATATTTTATTTGAATCCACTGCATCTTGTTCATACCTAGAGTCTCCGTGACCCCTTTAAAGATGGGTCCATGACCCCTTTCTTTTGGGCAATGACCCCATTTTTGAAGGGTCATGGAGAGTCTAGGTAGTTAGTCAACCTTAAGACATTTAAAAAAAAAGCTGGTCCATGCTCAAAATCATTAAGAACAACTAACATTTGAAGGAAACCAACACAAGGAAACTGCGAATTGCCGTTTGGAACCGCAACCAAATCGACGACGAGTGGCAAGCCGAAAGGTTGGACGAACCGAAAGCCAGTGATCAGCCAAGCCTCACTCCGCAGACAAGGCGCCGCTGAGCGCCAAACTTGGGCCGTACACAGAAAGTCGACCTTCACGAGCCGATGCTCTCATGACTTCAGGGGCTGGAAAAGGGGGTCAAAGAGTTAGACATGTGCTCTCCCGTCGCCATACTGCGCATTTTGTCCCCACTCCACCCGCCATACTGCGCAAAATCCCACCCATTAAACCAATAAATATCCCAAATGCATTGATACAATCATCGCAAAACAAATGTATCAACCCATTTACTCCTCAACTCCTTGTAGCTTTGCTAATTCACAATGCCTTTTCGAGCCATTATGGCTACACTTGGATGTTTTCTTTGCTAAAAATACTTGACAGACATCGCACCACCACGAATCGCCACGATCGGCTTCCAACTTCTCCCCGGCTTCTATCATTTGATATCGTTTGTGCCGACTAGTGATTAAATGCTTCGTCCATTCTGATTTAGCTACTTCTACTTTGCAAAGATCACAAAGTCGTTTTTCTCTCTTCTGTTCTAAAATCTCGTCCCTATGATTGACATAATACTTATGACATTTCTCCGCCATTTTCTCGGGATTATTTTGTTGATAAGTCTTAGCAGTAGAAAGGCAATAATTACATACTTTTCTCCCATCCTTGAACTCTCCTAGTTCTTTCTGTTTTCTGCACCTACTGCATCTCTGTAAGTTTTCCATACTACTATTTACCATCATGTCTTTAAGTGTCTTCTAACTGCGTATTTTCTAAGCTCTCCCACCGCCATACTACATAAATTATCACTCCCCGAAAAATGGTTAACCAATGGAAAAGGGAGAATTAAAACCGTTAACCCAAATCTTGAAAACAATCCCAGTAAAATATGGATGGCAAAATGCGGATGGGAAAGGCCTAGGTAGGGGCTCATCACTCACGTTGCCCTATGTGTCAAACACACACCCCTATGTGTCAAACACACATACCCCTATGTGTCAAACACACATACCCCTATGTGTCAAACACACATACCCCTATGTGTCAAACACACATACCCCTATGTGTCAAACACACATGCCCTATGTGTCAACCACACATGCCCTATGTGTCAAACACACATGCCCTATGTGTCAAACACACATGCCCTATGTGTCAACCACACATGCCCTATGTGTCAACCACACATGCCCTATGTGTCAAACACACATGCCCTATGTGTCAACCACACATGCCCTATGTGTCAACCACACATGCCCTATGTGTCAAACACACATACCCCCTTTGCGAAAACCACATTGTGGAAACCACATACCCCTTTGCGAAAATCACATTGAGGAAAACACATTGCGAAAACGTCGCCTTCAAACCTTCAGAATTTCCGATCTCAAATAAGCACGAGTCGCACCTTGGACATAATAATAGTCTTGTCCAAGTTTTCGCTCAATCCTTTCAATTGTGAACTTGTTTGCTGACCATGAACTCGTTCTTTCTTTCTCGGAAATCCCTTTTTTGCGGTATATTTTGACCTCATCGCCAACCCTAACAGGGGGATATTTACGGGTTTTGATTCTGTTCATCTCAAGCTTCATCTTGACCTCAAGATGGTTTCCCTTTTTGTGGGCATCGTTTGGAGTCATATCGTGGGCAGAATGAACCATTTTACTGTTGTATGTCAGCATGATCTCGGGGATATAATCAACCCATTGTATATTAACCTTTCCCTTTTTCTCGTCTGCATCAACCCTCTTGAAAAGCATGTCCTTGAACGTGCGAATGAAACGCTCGGCAAAATGGGGGTGCCCTCGTGTTTTATAGTTTTGGATCCCTTCGTCCTTGAAAAAATCAACAAGATCTTGGGTGTTCAGGCTTCCCTCGTCATCCGAATAAATTAATTTGGGTTTCCCTCCAATTTTGTTTAATGCCTCCATGATCCCAGCCGTGATGTCAGCAGGTTGCTTGGATGCAATAGGCACCACCACTGCTTTGCGGGAAAATACATCAATAAGCAATAAGCCTATCCTATATTTTTGATTATCTAAATCATTTTTTGATATAAAAAACAAATCCAATTGATATTCAAAGTTGATATCAGGGGCAATAAACGAATTGTATCCAGACAGTTGTTTTTTCCGTTCCACGTTCTCTTGAAACCACTCCTTGACATCTTGCATTGTTATGGATGCATCTTTCTTTTTGGCGTCTGCAAGAGTTGTTTTTAAAGAGCCAAAACCAGCACGATCATAATAAACTTCGCTAATAATATCTTGTTTAGACATATATATATATAAACAGGATATTATTGTTTTTGTTGCAAACAATATTGGTGTTTGTTTGTTCGTTGGTGCCTTTTGATTTCGTGAATTCTAACCATGGCGCCGCATTCGCATTCAACCTTTTCTTTTTTCTTGGCGCATATACTATCTTGCTTCTCTTGATAATATTTATCACTTCTTTGTTTGACATACCCCCTATTTGCGTTGCACCATTCTTTTCTTTTTTCAGCCAAATATTCCTTGTTATTGTCGGCGTATTTCGCTTTTTGTTGTTTGATTTTGTCAAAGTTGTTGTTGTAGTATTGTTTGTTCTTTTCATTAATTTGTTGTTTGTTTTGTTCATAGTATTCATGTCTTCTCTGGTCAATTTGTTCCTTGTGCTGTTGTTTGTATTCAGAATTTCTGTTCAGGATGTATTCTTTGTTCTTGTCATAGTATTCTTGTCGTTTCTGCTTGAAATAATCTTTGTATAGTTCTTTATACTCAGCAGGCGTCCTTCCTGCAACACATTTATTGACGCATTGCATTGCTTGTATGTATTCTCCTTCTTTCCTTAAAAGTTCTTCCTTACTTTCACAGGGGTAATTCTGAATAAGAAGTATTTTACAATTTTCGATTCCGTATTCATCAAATATTAATCGCACTCTTGTATCAACATTGCCAGTTTCCAAATATGTCTTGTAGAGTTTCCTGTGCCTTTCCATTCTTTTGCTTAATGGCTCGGTCGTAGACCCAATGTAGCACTTTTCAAAATCAGGACTTACTATTTTGTAAATTTTCCCTTTTTCATACCGGTTCATACCTCTATATACCTAAAATAATCATTCTTTAAATCTGATATGAACAACATATTTATCAATATGTTATTTTATCACTGAAGCACCTATTACAAGAAGCACAGAAGGCAATGACATTATCCTTTGTATGGGGGAGATCATTACATAACCTTTGACAAGTCAGATTAGAATTTATATTACCAGAATCCATGGACAACACGAAACCACAGCCACAGTTGGCACACTTTCCATTGACGTTGTCCTTCAACCATTCGGTATCTACATAATTTTCTTTTGGGATCTCAAATTTGTTTTTCCTATCCTGTTCCTTGTATGCTAACACCTTTCTATCAAAATAATTCATAATGCATTTTGCGTTAAACTCTTCATTTAAATCACTACTGTATTTGTAAAATTTTACTCTGTTTAAATCCCTTGCTCGTGTGATTCCCGTCCAAAGCCACTCGCGAGTTATCAGATGATGGTTCCAATCAAATATCACGACATCGTCATCAATGGAACACCCCTGAACAGAATGACAAGTATAACAGAAGGCAAAGATAAAATGACTTCTCAAGATACCAATATGTAATGTAATCTCTTCTCGTGTTTTGATATTAGCAATGGTAATCCAAGGATCGGAAATATTAATTATCTCATACCTAAAATTCACATTTAACTTATAGGTTTTTGTTTTCTTATACTCTCTGCATATCATGATCTCGCCGACTTCAAACTCATTTTGTTTGCCCTGTCGTTTCCTGATCTGCCTTGAAACCTCTCTACAAGTGTTATTTAAATATGCGACATTGCTTTCTGTTCCTGCGATGTCATCAGTATATTTAAAATACTTATTGATGACATCATGTAGAGACAACTCATGCTCAAAGATGTCGGCATAAATACTTTTAAGTTTATCCTTGTCCTCCTGAGTCTTCAATCGCTTGCACTCTTCCAAAAACAAATGATGGGGAAAAATGCTATCAATACATTCATTCATATAAATCTCGTGTTTCTTAGTGTTAGTCAGTGCTTTTATGGGGCTCAATTGCTTGGCGTCGCCAGTAGCTAATATGATTTTGTTAGCCATATGTTGCTCTACAAAGCCCTTGATTTTTGCCAATACAAAGGTATTATTAAAACAAATCTCATCAAACACAATGACATCAAACATCGAATGATCGTATTTATCTAGCTTCTCGTCATTGACTGCTATACTGAAGAATTTATTTACAGTGATGCTTTCCACTTCGCACTCCAAACCCAGATTATTGGTAGGAACCACGAACAACACTTTATAACCCTTGAGTCTCTCCATGTTTTTGCAGATGGTGGACTTCCCCGCTCCTGCGAATCTGGCTTTGATCATGATGCACCTATGTTTCTCAACAAGTTCAACCAATTCATTTTCATCATACTCATTAATGATGTTAACTCTCTTACTTTTGACAATCGGGATATCAACATATTCACACTTCTTCTGTTCATACAACTGCTTTCCTGTATGATGGATCTCATCGTGAGTCTTGGCTAATTTCCACCCACCGATCCCATCGTGAAAATCTAGCAACTGCTGAGTCTTTCTCAAACCAAACTTATTAAAACCCGAACAGTCCACGACAAAAGCGTCGCATTTGACACTCAATACCTTAACATTGTTCTCTGTCAATTTTTGATATGCGCATTGCATTTTAAAATTATGATACTGCAATAGCATTTCTTTAATAAATCGAAACCCATTGGACAACTCGCACCTATCAACCACATTCAGAATATAATATAAATTGTCGTTTTGTTCAGATACTTCTCTATCACGGCACCACATGCCATTATCATCATATTCCTCAACCCACTTGGCAGTATTCCTGCTCATCATGTTTAACTTCCCCCCTGCATCTGCCTGAAGGCTGATCGCCTCATTGAGATCATCAAACACGAATGATCTCTGACTGCTGTTCTTACTTTTTTCCAACAAGCCAAAAATCGAGTTGGCTATTATTTTTTTAATTGCCTTGTCTTCTTCAATATTTTCGCTTATTCGCTTTCCCCAGAGTTCCTCAACCAACATTTTATTATCTACCTTGTGAATGAAATGTGGCTGTTTGTAGTGAGTAATGGACAACTCGCCAGATGCAACAAGTGGCATAAAATGCTTAAGAAACATACCATAAACTATATTTGTATCATTATTAAAAAACAGATTGCGATGTGTCAGTTCTGCTTTTACCAAATATATATTTACATCCTTGATCTTACATTTACTATTGTAAGCTTTCCAATTATCAAACTGATTAAAAACTCCAATTCTGGTAATCGTATTAAATGCATCTGTAAACGCTTTGTTCATGTCGATCTCCTGTTTTGGAACATCCAATTTATCCAAGCCCTTGAATAACTCGCCTTGTGGGACGATGGTTCTATAATTATTTAAAACTTGTATATCGGTAGGACTGTAATAAGACTTGTGATTTGGATTGAATAATTTATTTTTGAATGTAAACATCGCTTCAGTCATATTGTTGTAAACCGTTTCTCTGTCTACCGTGATGTCGCTATTGATCTGATCGTCTATCAGACACTGCGACCTAATATTCAGATATACATTATTGAAGTCCGCCCTCAATTCTGAAATAGTCCCTGCTTTGTGAACAATCCTGCATTCATACCCGATATTTTTGAAATCGCAAAATAATTTATTTAGATCATTCTCTCTATGAACTAAATCTAAAAAGTTCTTTTCCTGTTTGTCGGTTCTGTTTGCAATTGTTGCCTTAACCATTTCAAAAATGTCATCAATAGTAGAAAACATTTTGCAAATCGATGGCTTCTCTCTATCACTTATATGATAGTCGGGTCGTGCCTTTACTACAAATGCATCATCAGTATTTTGTTTTTGTTCCAATCTTTTAATATTATTATTCAGTGTGTAGATATGATTATTTTTGACCATAAAAAGCTCTGATGTTGCGGTCAAACATCTCTGGTGAATAAGAATAAATGATTTTGCCCAGTTGGTCTATTATTCTCACTCGCATTCTGTATTTTATAAATACCGGGATCATGTCATCAATTGACGCCCCCGACTCTGTGAATTCCTGTTCTGTTTTATTTATTAGTTTTAGTATCATCCCTCGCGACATTGGTTCTTTCTTCTTGTTGTTCATTAGGGTATCTTTATAATAATCAGTGAGTGTATTCAACCAACATTGATTGTCTACATAATTACCTTTCTGGATTGCTTCCATAAATGTTTCTTTCGATGTATCCAATTCGGTATACATGTAAGTATTATACATACTGATGTTTTCCGATCTTCTCAGGTTGGCTTGTCGTGGATTACTAGGCTGTCCACCTTCCACCTTTCTGGCTCTCAAGATCTTCAAGGCATCGATATACCCCGTCTCTACGTTGTAAGCAACAGCGTTAGTCTTCTTGGTTGCCCTCTTCCTGTTGTTCTCGATTGTTTTTTTCTGATCAACGCCAACATACCCACCCATGATATTTAGCATTATTTCAAATTCTGGATCTTGGGCAAGTGTTATAATGAACCTTCTGAATAGATCATGATCCTTGATTTTTAAAATTCGTTTGCCTACATACTCGTCTATATTTGTGCTGGAGTTAACGGTGTATGTTATCTCCTTACCGTCCTTTGTTATGGGGTAATATTTGAGTTCTCCGTATTCTGTTTTGTATGTGAAAGCCGGCTTTTTGTTATCACCTTCCCTAACACCTTCGCGGTAAAGCATGACGTCTAATGTCCACGATTCATCATTCGACTTAGACTGCTTTACAATGTTATTTACAGTGCTTTGTTTCATCCTAACATTCAATGGTAGATTTATACGGTTGTTTTGGATCACATCGCCGTATCTTTTGTCCCATTTCTTTTTTTCCTTTGGGGTGGTTGCATTGATAAACCCATCAATAATAGTTGATGCGGTGCTAAACTGTGCAATTTTTCGCTGTTCATATAGATCTCTCAATTCGGTGGCTTTTTCCCTGGTATCGCCTGCCAACCTATCAATTCTTGAATTTAATGACCTGATGTTATTTCTTATAGTTTTTGACAATGACATAATGTAATTTAGATATTAATTATTAATATTATTTTTTCTTTAGGTGTAATTTAGGGAAGAATTCATATTTAAATTAATTTCCTATAAAATGTCTTAAAGAAATGTTACATATAATATTATAGTAATGATCACAGACAAACACCCCGACGACTTGACACTGGAAGAAATAAAAACAATGCTGGCGTATTACAACCGACTCTATTATTATAAAGTCAGAGACGATGAAGCATACAAAGCCAAAAAAAGGCAAAATGCTTTAAACACCGCACATAGAAAAAGATTAGATAAAATGATTAAAGAGAGTGGCATTGAAATGGCACCCGAAGAACAAAAACCAAAACAAAAAACTGGCTTCCCGAGAAAATACAAATTTGAAGATTACGGGCTGAAAATGCCGAGTGGTGTAGAATAATTGGTTTATTTAATCATTGTTTATGATTAAATTAATCATTTTTTAATAATTTTAATTCTAAATCGTTTCTCCATGTCTTGGATCATATTATATTATTTTGACTTGTCTTTTTTCTTTTTCTTTTTAAAAACTTCATTTTCCAAATACTCTACACGATCGATTAGTTTTGATAAAGCATCCCAACTAATACAAGCCATACGATCATAACACATCGTTAAGTATTCTCCCGAATCATTTACAATATTATATTTCGGATTTGTGTATTGTTGAACATCTTGAGCAATCCATCCTAATTCAGTTTTTCTGGTTTTTTGATTCTTAACAAATGTTTTAATCTTAATGTTTTTTACCATATTTACAGTATCATCTTCTACATCTTCTATATTATCTTTCAGTCTCTTATCGCTACTTAAATTAAATCCGTTAAATGATGAAAATTGAGTATCATCCAATTGTAAATATTTAGTGCCATCAATATAACTATCAATAGTTGTTGATGCTTCTAATCTTAAAACAGCATCACTATTTAAATGTCTCAAATTGATTTTATGAGCAATTCCAAAAGTCATATCGCCGTCAATAGTCCAATCGCCTCGTAATTCGCTATTACTTCCACTATTCAAAATAATTTTATTATCAGCATATGTTGCAGATAATCCAACAACCAAATTAATAGAGTTTGAAGTGTTGCTATTCCTAATTATTAAATCATTTGTATCAACATACATTTCGGCATTATCAATTATTAGTTTTGATGTGTTGCCAAATTGAACATTGCCACTCGGTGAATTTTGTAATAATAAAGTATTTCCTGATACTGACTGAACTTGATTGACTTCAATCTTTTTACCAGAAACCATTGTTAAATCGCCATTTGTATATACATCACCTAATACATCAACTGGTTTATTGAATATGGTTTTTGATACAGCACCGTCGCACATAAAATATTGATTAGAAGAATTAGTAATATCGCCAACACTAACAGCAACAAAATTATTATGCGCCATATATAAACCTTCTGTAGCATCTGGTGTATATCTTCGTATTGAACCATTATTATTAAAATTTAAATATGAACCATTGTTAAGACTTATTGCACTGTCTGTTCCTATAAACTGGACAGCGCTTGTAAATCGAGCTTGCCCAGCACAATTTAAAACATAATTAACAACGCCAACTGCACCTAAACCGAACCTATCCTTAACCCACACTCTCCCGACATTAGCATCTCCGATTTGCGTTTCCCAAACGCCTCCTGAGCTTGACATCCACATTCTACCATCTCTATTAATATTAAATTCACGATTAAACATTTGAAAAGTCATTTGTAGTCCTAAATTTGGTGAAGGGGTACAGCTAAACTTATTACATATTATAGAACCAGTAGTAAGCATGTTTAAATCACTGTGTAAAGTTGCATTATCGCTAAAATTAATAGCACCTGCTACTGATTGAGCGTTAGTATCTATTTTATCTAGCTTTTGTAAATCTGCTGATATTAAACTATTTATTGTGTTTGAATTTTGAGTTATTAATACATCTTGTATATTATTATCTGATATAATTGAAGCAAATGTATTACTGTAAGCAGTGTTAGTATTGAATAAATTAGTATCGTTTGTATATAATGTTGATACATCTGCTTGAATAGTTGTTTTTTCAGCTGTAGTCCAAGAAGCGCCCGCTCCTGCTTGTAAATCTGCTATATCTGTAAGAATGGTTGTTATTGTGTTTCCGTGTCCTGTTATGTTATTAATGTTTGTGTCAATTAATGATATATGCGATGTTATTGTAGCATTTAAATTACTGATTAAATGTGTATTTGAACTAATGTTATTAAAATTAGAATCAAGTTTAATTGTATTTGCTGATATAGTCGGTAGTATTGAAGTTATGGTTAATCCGTGTGCTGTTATATTATTAAAGTTGCTTGTAATTGTTGCGTTTTGATTTACTTGTTCATTAAACATAGTTGTTGATGTTGCGTTTAATTCAGTAATATCTAAAATATTGGCATCTATCTTATTTTTCTGTGCTAAAATAAGAGCATCAACTTCTTCAATTGTATAACCTCCACCTAATGATCCTGCTGTGTCTGCTAATTCTTGTTTTGTAGCATAAACACTGCTTAATGTCGATGGTTCTGTTGAATTTATTAATACTAATTCACTTGCTACAATTCTACTTGAGCCGTCCAGTGATAATGTTGAAAACATAATTATTATATAGTAGGTTATATAATAATTATATTTTATCTTTTCTTTCCTCTTGAACCAAATATATTCTTATTTAATGCATTATATTTTTCTTGCTTCTGTCTTAAATATTCATTTTGCAATAATTGGTAATGTTGCGCTATATTTTGTAGCGGGTTTGGAGGCGGTTGCGGTTGCGATCTTCTTGGGGGTGGGGTGTTCGCTATTATATTATTTTGTTGCTGTTGTTGCGGAATACGTTGCTCTTCTTCGCGGTGCGCTACTTCGTTGTATTCTACCTTTTGGGGTTTTGCTATCGGAACTGCTTTTGGTTTAGGTTTTATAGGCTTAGTTTCTAATGGTCCTTGGCAATTGCGTTCATGACTGTATCTGTAAGATTTTAATGTTAAAGTTTTGGCACATTTTGGACAGGTTATTTTCTTTTCATTACGCGCTTGAGTTTTTGAGTTGTTTTTAAGAGGTTCTACAGGTTTTATTTCTTGTGTTGGTTCTATTGTTGGTTCTGCCTTTGGTGCTTCTTCTTCTTCAATTGGTGGTAATTCATTTACTGGTGCGTCTGCTTCAATTGTATTAGTAATTTCAGGTTCGACTTCTGACATATATATTATATTATATATTTTGTCTATATGTTTTATATATTTTGTCTATATGGACAAAATGAGAAATATTCATAATTTAATATTATTAATTTGATATGTTTAATATTATTAATTTGATATTTTTAATATTATCAATATTAATTTTTAGGGGTTTATTTAGTTATCTAATTGAAAGAGAATGCTAAAAGAAATGGGAACGCCGTGAAAATCAATTAATTCGTTTCTTGAAGTTGTTATTCTAAAGTGTAGTCTCTTAATATTTTTACCGCCTACGTCAATAAAATCTGCATATATGGGCGCTGTAAAATCTGTTATAACTCCGCCAAGTTGTTGATTAATTTGAACTTTTTTAATTACTGAACTGCTGAAATTATTAGGCGCTGAATATTTATAATCGCTTAATTGAGGACAATTTATGTATATATTCTGAAAAGGAACTAAATTAAAGTATCCACTTAACCAAGATGACGCAGGATCATAGGCAATATAATTACTTAATAAATAATTAATAGATTTTGGTCTTAAATTGTCATATTCAAACTGTCCTCTGTTCCATTCGCCATTTACATAAGTTTCTAATTCTTCATCTGTAGGTATTTTGATTTTGTAAGTTAGGGGGTCATTTAATTTAAGTTCCATTTTGCGTTCGCTTTGTCCATATACTGTTAAGAATAAGTCAGGCACAATATCATTAAATGCCGTGTTTAATTCCGTTTGTATTTTGTATGATAATTGATTAGCATAATAAATTTCACCGGATACATCAACGGCAGTGCTTCTTAATAAGACATTTGAACTATTATATAACATAATATACATAAATTCGTAAAACCCTTTCTCTGTCGTATAAAACGGAGTGCTGAATGAACATTCCGTTACGAACATTTTTGTTCTTGGCGGAATTTCAAAGTTTTGGTCAAGTTCTATAATAAAATCGCTCGTAGAATTACTTTCTTGCAATCTGTAGGCACTGTCAACATAGATTTTTTTATATGTTAATCTATCACTCATAAATATAATATACAATAGAAATTATATTATAATTATTATTGATAATTACTTTGTAATTATTGTTATTAATAGATAATTTAAAAAATATCTATTAATAATATATGATTGGACGACAACTATTATTAGGTGCTATTGAAGGCAGGACGCCTACGCAAATGATGGCAGGCGTAGCAAGTGATAAAGCGTATACTGCAGGTAAGGATTTAATAGAAGATGTATTTTTTAACCATAAAAAGAAAATGGAAGACAAAATAGGAGGTTTCAATAAACATTTTGATAAGCAAATAATGAAACATAAAACACGTTATGCTGAAGAAATTAATGTTCAAAATAAAAATAAAATTGATGATGTTAAAGGGTTAGACGCCGCGTATTCAAATATAAATGGAATAACAAGAATAGGCAACACTTTATATATTGGTGGTACTGGTGCCAAAACGGGACTAAATCACAAAGTCAATGATGTAATTGCAGATTTGTTTTTTATTCCTACTCATAATATTCAATTAAGCGAAAGATATAAAGACGCAATGGAAGAATTAAGTAAAAATCCAGATATCAATAGACTGGTCGGCCATTCCCTCGGCTCATCCGTTGTTCAAGAAATTAACAATAGACACGGAAACAAATATGCTACCACTGTTTATTCATCACCTTTTGTATCAGGGATTAATCAACCGAAAAACCCGCGATACTTACGATTTAAGAACAAAAATGACCCTATAGCAATATTAGATGATGCCGCGATTACTGCTGATATTGGTTCAGTAAATGTGCTAGAAAACCATGGATATCAAAATTGGGAAGGAAACGGACTCACAAGTATAAATCCTACTACCAATATAGACACAGGCTTTAATCCTAATTCAACACCAGAACAATAAAATATCAATAGTATTAATAATAATATGTATAGAAATAAAGACAAGCAAAACAAAATTCCATTAGAGAAGAAACTGACAAAAGAACCGTCAAAATACGATAAACAATATAAGAATTTAGATTATGATACTATAAAAGATATAGTTGATACAAAAAACAATTATTTAATAAATACTATAAAAAATACAACTTCAAATAATTCTACTACAATGCTTTCACATAAGAAAAATATAAAAATAAAAAAATAAAATCTAAGTTTATCATATATAAGTAATGGATAATATAATCGCCGAATCAGAAACTACAATGATTAACTCGCTAAATTTTGGACTTCCAGAAACAGCACAATATATCACAGACCGACGACACGTTAATTATTTTCCATCGGGTAGTAATGTTTATAATCCAAATTCAGGAAACAAAAATATTAGATTTCATATAACAGGTGAAGACAACACATATATTGATTTATCTTCTATTCGTTTATTTGCCAATCTTCAAAACACAGACGGAACACGAAGTCATTTCTTACGCCCGTTAGGTAATTTGTCATCCTTCTTCAGTCGTTATAGATGCACAGTAGGCGGACAACAGGTTCAGGATATTATTGAATACAATAGACACTGTGAATTGTATAATTCCTTTAAAAGTCAAGATGCCAGAGATATGGACGATTTAGAAGGTGGGGCTAATCCTCGCTGGGATGATGACTGGAGACATACTTATGCTACTGGGTTAGCAGAATTCATTGATGTTAATAATGAACGAGGAACTACCGGAACGGCACCAACCGAGGCAACATTTAAATCAGGAGACCATAATAATTGGGGTGATTTAACTTCAAGATACACTCGCCATTCAGTAGCAGGTATTCCCGGAGGTGTAAATGGTTATATGAGATTAGGACATAAACCGGTATGTGGACTGTTAGAAAGCAATTATTATTTACCGCTTCGTTATGCGCCACTTGAATTAGAATTTACAGTTGTATCGGATGAGCACGTACCAGTAATTACACCATTTGCTACCCGTGGTGCAGATGGAAATTTAATCGACAACAAATATACTGACAAATACGGCTACTACTTCACAACCGGCGATACTTCAACACAGTGGGAATTAAATAACGTAATCATTAGAGCCGAGGTAATTCAATTGGACAATACGGTCAACAATAATATAGTGAAACATTTGTTAGAGGGTCAAAGTTTGAAATTAGTATTTCCTATGTATCACACTATGACACAATCATTCAACGCGGGAGGAAATGAAATTAATATGAATATTGTTAAATCCGCTTCTAAATTGAATGGTTGTTTCATTACACTATATCGCTCACCAAGAGCAGGAACTGATCCACAAAATACTGATTATTACAGACAAGACAACTACATTTACAAGCGATGGAATTATTTTTACAATCCTATGATTAATTCTCGTATTTTTGATGGTCCTGATCCAGATGGAGCTGATCGCGCGACATACCAAGGAAAGGGCTTTCAAAATTCAGATTTAAACTTAACGTGGCAATTACAAATCAACAACAAGAAATATCCAGAATTTGAATGCCAGAGCCTCGCCGAGAGTGCCTACTACCTCCGAAGAACATTACACTATTTGAACCCTGATCAAGACGCCTTTAGCATTTCATATAAACGCTACAGAGAAGACAAGTTCGTTATTGGGATTTCATTTGAGAAAATGGCAGACACTAATTTTACTGGACAGAATACTAAAATGGGAGGTCTGTTAGTATTCAAACTGAAAGGAAGTAATAGAGCACTAACAACTGATGAAGATGTCCGCGAGGTGTTTGTGCATATGATCTCAGAAAGTGTGTTAGAATTGCGCGAATCCGGAAGTCTGCTCTACGATTAAAATTAAAATCTATGATAAATATATAATGTATAAATTTCACAAACGAAATAATTTAAAAAATAAAGGTAGAGTATTTTTACAATCCTCACAAATTAAATATAGTCCGTTTGATCTAAAAGATACAAAATATTTAGAACACCTACATGAACAAATGAAATTAAGAAATTCACAAGAAGCATCAGTAGCCTTAAGGAAAAAGATTGACGAAGGAAACAAGAGAGCAAACTATGTAAATGAGCTGGATAGAATGATGGGCGAATTATATCGTCCTAACTTACCACACGCAACAAAAGAACATTTAAATAAATGGTATGAAGATACAAAAAAGTTAATATTTACTTAAAATATATTGATATAGATTAATAATATTTTTCACAAAATATTATTAACAATAACATCTTATTATTAATAATATGTTTCACAAAAATATTATTAACAATATTTTCTAATTAATATTATATCAATATGGCAACTACAGCAAGTTTAGAATTAATAAATCCATATGCAAAATTTGGATTGAAACGACGACCTACCTATGAAGAAATCGCTAATTTAACAGGCGAAACTGATTTAATAACGGGAAAACTACCTAACAGAGATGCTACCTTTTTTAAAGCAAGTCCTCAGGGTAGTTTTTTTGATGGAAACGACCATTTAGAATTATTGAAAGACCAACAAATGAGAATATTAGACAGGCAAATGAGAGAGATAATGATGAGACGGGAAGCACACAGAAACGGACACACTTATGCAGTTCATAAGATGGATACAGATACACCACAGCATACAAACGACCAAGCAATAGCAGACGAATATGATTTTTCAACACCACAACAAACGACAAGACAACACGAGGCAATGGTAGATACACAATTACAAGATATAGCAACTGCAACAAAGCGGAGGGCGGAAGAGGTAGGCAGAGCGATGGCATCAAATTTAAGAGATATGGGCGGGACATTATTTCATAGAATGGTGGCAAACAGACAATCAGCACCAACAGAACCACGACAAGCGCCAGCAGGTGGAGCAGTAGCAGACGACCAGCAAACAATGCACGTAGAAGATGTTGAACAATCACCTCAAGCAGTAGATGACAATTTTGACGCGACACCAGTTCAACAAGCAACAGGAGCATCAAGTTCAACAGCCCAACAACCACCGCCATTACCGAGAATGCCATTATTCAAAACAACACTGGATAATACTATTAGTCCCGCTTACTGGAAAGACAACCCTAATTTAACAGTAAATGATATTAAATTTCAGTTTTATTTAAGAGGAATTCAAGTGCCAGAAGAAAGCGAAATACAAGAAGAATTGAAACAAAAGGGAAGAGGCAAGGCGAGAACATACAAAGAATATTTAGTGGATATGGTTTTAGACACTATTGATAACGGCGGTTGGATAGCAAATTTAAGCAGAGGTAGAATAGAAGAACTCAAGGCAAGTTTTAAGGGTAAAGGTAAGAAATAAAAATATAAATAATAATAATAATGATAATATTAACTAAAAATATACTGAAAAGAAAGAAGCAGAAGTTCAATGATAATTATGATCACGACGACAGTTTTTCAATACATAACCTAACAAAACCAAACACACCAACAACAACACAACCACCGAAAATGATGAAAAAGGGCATACCGAGAGAATTTATTGACATTGCAACCAATACAGATACAATCGCCACAGAAACCAGAGAGACTCAAGAAAAGTTATATAGTGATGCAAATCAACAATTAAATATGACATTTGAAGCGTTTAAGGTCAGGGAAAACCAGGACAATATGTTTAAAATAATGCTTAAAAACTTTTGGCACAACGCATACAAAAGACATGAACCAACAAGAACGCAAGCAACACAAACACTGAAAAACCAACGCGACGCAATGGCGTCAGCCTTTACTACAATGCTTGACAACAACAAACCACCAGAACCACCGCCAAAGAAACCACCAGACGAGGAGGACAGCGATGAAGAAGAAAAAAGATTCAAACTGACAAAAATGATAGAAATAATGCTACACAACGGCGCTACAGTAGCAGATATAATATTAAACTTATCACATAGCGCAATTGCAACAACAATAAATATCGCAGATTTAGTCAATCAAATAACAGCAGGAAATGCACAAGGTAGCAGTAGTTCTTCTAATGAAATTGTTAGTGTTCATAGTTCTCCACCTATTACTGTTCATAGTTCTTCATCTGAAAGTCCAACAGAAATACCAGCACCAACTGAAGACGAAGAAGAAGAAGACGGAGAAGAAAAACAAAAATATAATTTTGAAAAATTAAAATCTAAATAATATTATATATAATGGGTTCAAGTAAATCAAAACCAGTAGAAATTGATGATGAAGAGGCTATTAAAGTAATAAAAGATATAGATGTAAATACGATAAGTGAAATGTCAAGAATTGATATTCTACAAATAAATTCATTGAAAGCAATAATAAATAAATTAGAAAAAGTTAATGAATGTAAAAAAGATAAAACATATTATAAATTTCCTGCCTTAAATTTATGTAGCTATTCCTTATTCTAAATTGATAATATTAACATACATTAATATTATTAATTACTATCATAATCTGTCATTTCATCTTCTGGTAATTTTGTCGAGGCATTGCTACACATATCATCTATTAAATCTTCTTCATCAACAAAGTTATTTTGAAATCTTAATAATTCCTCGTCTGTTGGTCGTCTTTTTAACACTTTATAAAGTTTATGTATCCAAGAATTAGTATGAAAATTGTAATTACCTCTACGATAAAATCCACCACATCTACATAGTTTCATTAGCATATTATTATATTATATTAAATGAGAATTTCTTTATTCATCATTTGTAATTTGAAATGCCTGTTCAAAATTGATATGAAACATTTTGTTAATGTCTTTTGAATTCATATTCACGTAGAAAAAAGAATATGGAGCAAAATTAACGGCTTGATGATACATATCTAATAATTGCTGTTTGTCAACAATGGCGCTATTTTCTTCAATAAAACTCATTAATTCACTGGCATTTTTCAACCTAAAAATATATAATGAACTGGCATTTAAACGAATGATAGGCGCCAACACATTATATTTCTGTGTTGAACAAATTACGCTTACTGCATCGTGCCTACCTCTTGTAAATAATCCATGTAATAATTTACTATATCTAACAAATTTAGGATCGTCGGCATGATCGTCTATAACGATTAATATTGAATGTAGTTTCTTTATTTTTTTAGATTTCATAAAATTAATTATTTTCTTCTGTCTTTCGATTACATTTTCTAAATCACTTGGATTATAATTATCAAAATAGATTTGTTCTTTTTCATCATCTACATGTAGTTCATCCCTAATATATTTCTTTACTTCTGTAAAAGTTGGGTCATTATGAACGCTGGGGGAAAATATAAATATTCTTGCAAATGAATTTCTATAAACATTTAAGATAAGGTTCTGAACCAATACTGTTTTGCCACCTGTCGAAGAAGCAACTATAATACTTCTAAATGGTAATTTTGGCACGTGCTCATATTTAGATTGTTTGAATTCATATTCAGTTATGTTTATTGGCTTTATTATTGGAACATCTGACATAATAAAATAATATTAAAGTTATTTAGAAAATATTTTATATTTATTATTTTATATGAATAGAAGCTATTCAGATTATATTGATATAATAGATGAAGTAGAGAATATAGAACAAGTTGTTATAACTGATAATAGATTTAAAAAAATATGTTATTTTGTTTTAGAATTAATTAAGTTTGTGATACAATATATCAAAAATAAAAATGTAAATATTAATATAAATGGGAAGAAAGAAAAACAAAAAGAATAAAACAGAAACAACAATTTCATCAGCAGACGACGACAGTGAAGAAGTTATTAATAAAACAGCAGTTGTTGAGTTTGCTTGTCCTATGTGTAAGAAGATGTTAGAGATGAAGAACGAATTAGAAATATCAAAGAAAGGGAACTGCAAATGCAGTTGTATTCCAGCCAGTTTCAAACTAAGTAAGAATGATAAGAAAATTAATATTGATAAAACTAAAGACAGTATAAACTTAGAAACAGATGTTCATAATATTGCTATCAAATGGGGAAGGCATGCATCGCCATCCGATAATGGTGATAAGGAAACTCAGGAAACTATACGCGAAATGATGAAAAAATAGTAGTTAAAATTATTTCTATTATTATTTATAATGCAAGATGTTATAAATAATATTATTAAATTCATTGATGTAAAAGAATTGAAATTGAATAATTTTATTGAAGAATATAACGAAAATGATATATTAATTAATTTTGTTAATGACTTTAGAAATAGCAAAATTGATTTTAACATGTTTTATAATTCTATTAATTATGCTGATTTATTTGAACAATCAGATTTAAAATTCTATTGTAAAAGAGTATATTCATATACTTTAAGATTTATTGCTAATTATGATAATAAGAATGCTATTCAGTTTTATGAAATTACATTGAGAAAAATGAATAATATTTACAAGAATAGTAATATTAATGTTGTTAATGTTTTTGAATGTATTAAATGTTTAATAATTTATATTACAGATAATATTGAAAAGTTTCATAAATATTCAAAATTTAGAAAAACTATTATTTGTAATTTAATTGGTAAATTGAATAATCATTTAACTAGTTATACAATAACTAATTTTGAATTGACTTATAATGATATATGATTTTGTAAAATAAAAAGTTTAGTTTTAAAAGTTTTATTTTATAATATAATATATATATTTACATGGATGAAGGATTAGAAAAGATGGTTAAAAAACTGAACAAGGTTTTAGAACAGAATAAGAATATTTTAGAAATCTTACAAGAAATGGAAAAGAAGAAACCGTTAACAAACAGTTATCAAAGTAAAGATGTAGATCGAACCAATGGTGAATATAAAAATAAAAGAAATATTTATTTAAACAAACTTAATAACAAAGAAATTAAAGAACCGAAGGCTTCAACTATGACATTTTATCAAATTGACTATGATGAAGATACAGGGGTTTATTCTTGATTAAAAACATGTTTCTCTGAAAATCCGTTTAAAGACATATTGGCATAACTAATATTATGAGTTCTCCAGATGATGAAGAAGAAACAGGATGCACAATGGTTTATCCTTGCAGTAAATGCGACGAAGCAAAGCCAAGAAAGGATTTTCACAAAATGTATGATAGAATTAAAATGGAAGATATATTTTACAAAACATGTAAGGAATGCAGAGACAAAGTAAAAGCAACAAAAGAGTTAAGGAAGGAACAGAAGAAACGAATACAACCCATGGAAATACATAGATTAAAGCCTTCGATACCATAGTTTTGCTATACTTATAACATGTAAGATCTTATATGTTGTAATTATAGTATAGGTTTCCCGTATAAGCCGTGGTGGTGCTTTCCTACATAGGCCTTTCCCATCCGCATTTTGCCATCCATATTTTACTGGGATTGTTTTCAAGATTTGGGTTAACGGTTTTAATTCTCCCTTTTCCATTGGTTAACCATTTTTCGGGGAGTGATAATTTATGTAGTATGGCGGTGGGAGAGCTTAGAAAATACGCAGTTAGAAGACACTTAAAGACATGATGGTAAATAGTAGTATGGAAAACTTACAGAGATGCAGTAGGTGCAGAAAACAGAAAGAACTAGGAGAGTTCAAGGATGGGAGAAAAGTATGTAATTATTGCCTTTCTACTGCTAAGACTTATCAACAAAATAATCCCGAGAAAATGGCGGAGAAATGTCATAAGTATTATGTCAATCATAGGGACGAGATTTTAGAACAGAAGAGAGAAAAACGACTTTGTGATCTTTGCAAAGTAGAAGTAGCTAAATCAGAATGGACGAAGCATTTAATCACTAGTCGGCACAAACGATATCAAATGATAGAAGCCGGGGAGAAGTTGGAAGCCGATCGTGGCGATTCGTGGTGGTGCGATGTCTGTCAAGTATTTTTAGCAAAGAAAACATCCAAGTGTAGCCATAATGGCTCGAAAAGGCATTGTGAATTAGCAAAGCTACAAGGAGTTGAGGAGTAAATGGGTTGATACATTTGTTTTGCGATGATTGTATCAATGCATTTGGGATATTTATTGGTTTAATGGGTGGGATTTTGCGCAGTATGGCGGGTGGAGTGGGGACAAAATGCGCAGTATGGCGACGGGAGAGCACATGTCTAACTCAAAGGCCCTCACATTTCTTGGCTGGAACTAGGACCCCAGAACGAATTATATGTTTTGCCTGGTTAGTGGAAAACAAAAGGACCCCAAAAAGCAAAACAAAAAAAAGGGGAGCTATTTCTGGGGAAGATTTAGGTTGTTTTTTGGGGTTCCTACTGCGGATG
Organism: Effrenium voratum; assembly: GCA_963377175.1. Taxonomy (NCBI): domain Eukaryota; class Dinophyceae; order Suessiales; family Symbiodiniaceae; genus Effrenium; species Effrenium voratum. The sequence goes on along the minus strand of CAUJNA010003024.1, from coordinate 420,437 downwards.
GACGAAATCCTGCACTACTTTCAAACATGGAAAACCACTGTTTGGTACTTGCTGAATCATCATTCCACGTTTGCTTGGGCGGTGCAGGATTTTGTCCATCCACAGGGTACCCAGACCTACAAACAAGTTGTTGGAGACGCAAGTTAAGTCGAGCTAGGTCCTTCAGTGGAGAGGTTAGAATGAGGGTACCAACTTTTTTCTGTAGACTATTTTAGTAGGGGAGCCGAAGCTGCCCCCAAAAAAGGGTAGAGAAGGGCACCTAGCTGGGGGACCTAGGAAAAGTACAGCTCCCCAGAAAACGGTAAAAGGGCACCGAATTAGCTGGGGGACCCAAGTTATTTCCGGCATCCAAGTGCCGAGCGCAACCCAAAAACGGCCTGTCCTGTCGAGAGCCTTGGCGCCGCACCTGCCAGCGGCCGACCGGCGGGTTCCACCGGTCGAAGTTGGAAGCCGGAAGTCTACGGAGCACAAAATTCTACCTCGAGTCTGTATAATCCTTTATAAATGGGGTCATGACCCCTTTCTTTTGGGTAATGACTCATGACCCTTGTTTTGTTAGGGTCAAGGAGGTTTGAGGCAGGCCTAGGAGCCCCTGCGACCTCATTATTTGAGGAAGCAAAGGGAGGTCAAAGGCTCCTAAGGAGGGGAAGCTTCCACGTGTCCATTCCTTCCAGGAATCCGAATCTTTTCAGGAAATCAAACATCCTCGGGGAAACGGCTGGTTTTGGTTGAACAGAATGAATCAAGCCGTAGACATGATGAAAGAGTTTCTCCAAAGACTCTGGTGGAAACGTGATCTCCGGTGAATCAAATCAGCTTTCTCCTGAATTTTGGTGGTTTGAAGGCCAGATGGGGGAATCCCCAAGCCACCAATTCAAACCGCGCTACCAGATAAGTCCAGGGAGTGCCCAACATCTGGAACCTGGAAGAAAAGTCGCCCCACACCCGGGATGGGCGAATCAACGCAAACATTTTTTTGTTAGCAGTTAAGTGGGGATTTCCCACAATACCACAATACCACAAATGTATAACCACAATAAGCACTTCATGTCGCACCACCCAAGAACCACTGGAATGAGCATTCCCCTGTAAATACCAACGAACAGTGGTTTGTCATGGCTTTTAAGTGGTGCAGGATTTCGTCCAGTATACACAGTAGGGAGAGAAACTACAATGGTTTACGTCGTTGACAACCCTTCAAAGCGTGCTCTATGGCAGTGCAAGGAGGTGGGCGAGCCGCGGCCGAGAAACCAACAAAGCCAAGCAAGCCACCAAGAGAGAGCGTAAAATCGGGGTATCTGACCTTAGGTTCGGGGGACTGAGAATGAGCTTAGTCTCACTTGCCCAAAGGACCCGAAAATCAAGGGCTAACCTTTTGAGGCCATGGACCAAAATGAGAAAACACACACACAAGGTCAGTCCAGGTCGATTCGCTTTGGGCAACCGAGGCTTCTCTCCGAGGGCACGGAGCTGAGAACACGCTTCAAAACTTCATTTGGGTATGGGTCAAAATTCAACCACCAATTGGACCGCAGGTTTTGGTCGTTTCCACTTAGGGCAACCCATTTGGGGTACCTATTTTTGACCCACAGCCATTTGACGATACCCTCCCACCCTGTTCACATGGAGCCCGACGTTCGGGGGTCCGTTTAAGAGCCAAAAAAGGGGTCCAAGCCAGGCTCCCCAAAACGTCAGGGTTCCATGTCAATGTCAATTGTTGAAAAGTCGTGTCAGTTTTGTGGATGGCGCCCCCTTGTTTGCGGGCTTAGCAGGGCTGCCAAAAGGAAACAACACCATCTGCGAAGCACTCGCAGGTGATACAACAAAAAGAGTCCTCCCAAAGACGTTCAACCCCCCCTCTGTTTTAAGGGAGGAATTCCCAAAGGTATCACAGAAGCGGTTCGGATAAACTGCTCGAGTGATCAACCACAACCCTGGTGTTCAACCAGCTTGGGATGAGGGAATCTTGTGCATGGGGTGGTCCAAGGTGGGGGTTCCCGAAGGCTCCCGAAGTTACTAAGGAACCCCAGAACACGAGGGAACCGTGTGAACAACCAAAGGCAGATATTTGGAATCGGACCATTTGCTTGGGCTCAGCCTCGAGTTCCAGTCGATGCCGGCCGGCTTGGGAGGTGTCTACAGAAACCCTCCCCCAAAACAAGAAGCGGCAAAAAGGGCACCTAGTTGAAGGACCTAGTCTATGAAAATAGGTGCGCCACTGAAATTGCTCCTGAAGTGCTGCGGAACATGAGAATCCACTTCTGTGGTACGACAGAAGGGGCTTTAAGACTAACCCCCCCAGAAATCTATGGGCTCATTCCCCATCTGTTTCAACCATCCTTCTTTTCCAAAACCGATCGCTGTGTTTCCTGGGGTTCTGATAGATTTCTAGAAATAATTTCGGATCCCTGGAAAGAATGGATGGAAGTGTCCCCTAGAAGAAAGGGCTTTAAGACGAACCCCCCATAAGGGGGAGATTTCCTTGCACGGGTGGGGAGAAACCCCTGCCACCCCTGGACTGCAGTGGAACTCAAATCCATTTTCCCTCCACAAGAACCAGGGACCCTTTCAAATCCCAAACCAATCCACCAACTACTAGGTCCTCCAGTAGAGAGGTTAGAATTAGGGTACCAACTTTTTCCGTAGTCTATTTTAGTAGGGAACCCTCCCCCCAAAAAGTTCGTCAAAGGGCACCTAGTTGGGGGACCTAGAGCTAGGTACCTGAACAATGGTGAAGCCTGGCGAAGCGAAACGAAGCCGAAGCGGCGGCGAAGCGGCGCCCGCCCGGCGGCGCCTGCTCTTGCGCCATCTGCGCCTCCCAGTGGTCCATGACCCTCCGCAAGCCTCGGGGCCTTGGAGGAAATAACATTCCACTTGGCTCCTTATGCCATGGGACCGGTGTTCAGAAGAACGAAACAAATCTAACTTACTGGTTTGCAGGAGAACAAACAAACGTGTGTGACTTAATGGTTTTCAGAAGAACCAAAAGAACATCTGCGACTCACTGTCTTTCAGAAGAAAAAACAAACATTCGTGATTTGTCGGGTTTTCAGGGACAAAAACCCATCTGCGACTTACTAAATGCATCCCCCCTTCACCCACACAAAAACAAGTAAAGATTGTAATTCGCCGAGTAAGGAATGTACATGGAATTCTTCGAGGCATTTTGTTTGGTATCAATTCAAATTTGAAGCTCTGGAGGTTTGCTTCAAGACCTCCGAGGTTTGACCCTTTGCTCGGCAACATCGACATACAATCAAACTATTGTGTTTGAAAGGAACTTGGTTTGGTTTGAAAGGAATTTGGTTTGGTTCAATGTTGCTTGTAAATTTGCGTCAACAGTACAATAAACCATTGAAGTCACAAGTTGACTTCGAATTGCTTTTGAGAGAGCCATCCAAAAGACCTCATATGACTGGAGTTGGGGTCGGCGGAACATCTGGAAGTTTAGAATTGGTTTAGTATTGCAATATCTAGTCCAGCATTGGGAAATTGTAACCATGTTTATGTTTATCAATGGAGTGAATCTAAAATTAGGGGAACGCCATAACGCACAAACAAAAAAATCACGTGGTATGTCCAGCCGTCCGACAACGTAAGGATGACACAAAGGTTCTAACCATCTCAAAAAGGACAGACCCCAAGTCGTTTGAAGATCCTTTTGCTATTCATTCCGTAGCTCGATCCAGTTGAAAGCAATTGAAGCAGTTGTTTATTCCAAGTGCAAGGACATCTCCGTCCATTTTTCAGGATGAACCGACGCTGGCCCCACGAGGTCTGTGTCGCTATGAGGAGTCTCCACATCCCACTTGTGCAAGTCCCGGGCGTTTGGTCTTCGCACTTTGAGACCATGGTTGATACTGTGGATGCTTTGCGAAATCCGCGAGACTCGCACCACTTTGACAGCAAAGGAAACCATAATGTTTGTGGGTATTTACAGGGCAATCGAATCATTCCAGGGTTTCTTAGGTGCAGGATTTCGTCCATCCACAGTATTTACGTTGGGAAATCGAAGCATTCTAGGGGATCTGAAGGGTGCATAATTTTTGTCCATCCACTGTATTTTTGGTCAAAGGGTGAAGGAATGACGACATAAATGAATCCTTGGTAAGAATCACAAGTCTATGAGATGCACCATTCTAGAGTCGTGGCTTCATGGGAAAGCCTTCATCACCAAACTCAGTCCGACCATTCAAGTGAAACAATCCATTTTCAGAATCCACTGGTAATTCCCAATGCAATTAAAAACTTAAAAACAGAGCCGACAAAAGTGATGTTCTAAAGTGGGAAGCCCGTATCTTTTAAGGAATGATGTGAAACTTCGTTGCTACTTGCAAGCGGGCATGAATGCCATCAAAACATGAGCTCTGTCAACCATCCACGTTAGGTGTGTGTGTGTGTGTGTGAGTTGAGAACTCCATTTGCTGGAAAGTCCCCTGGAACACATACATCCATTTTGCCAATCGTGATCGATTCCCTGGAAAATCAACAGGGAAACATCGACAACCATATATCCTTGCGCACATGAAAGCATGCGGCTTCAACTTCTTCCCTCACTTCATGGTCAAACTCACTTCCTCCATGGACATCATCGTTTTTTGGGGCTTCCCTCATTGATTTGCTTCTTCTTCTTCTTCTTCCATGGACATCACCTTTTTTGGGGCGGTCAATAAGGAAGCGGATCTTCCTTCTGGCTCACTGTGTTTTTGAGGACTCAAGCCTTTTCTGAAGGTGGCCATGACAGAACCAACGGGAACCGATGCTGTGGGCTCGTGTTTTTCTACGGCCAATGGGTCGGGACCTGCAGTAAAAAAAGAACGTAAGAGCCGGGTCCTTTGCCCTCCAACGCAACATTTTACGGCCAAGTATCGGGAAATGCAAAAAAAGGGGGCAAGGACCTATGACCCGACATCTGTTCAGGGCAATTGTCTGGACCCGAAAGAAAACCAAAAAAACAAACACTACCTGGAGTCTCTATGACCCTTAAAAAAGTGGTTAGTCATGAGTCATTACCCTAAAACTATGGGGTCCTGACCCCATTTTTTAAGGGTCAGAAGGAGACTCCAGGATAGATGATCAAGCATGTCAGAACTCGGTGGCTTTCTGCTCCCCTGCTAACAGTATAACTTTTAGTGGCTTAATGGAAACCCCCTCTTAGCTGGCAAAAAAATATTTAGTCCTAACATCCCTTGGCAAAATGCACCAAAGAGAAGCTTGGTCTCCCGAGAGATGTCCCCTTCTACGGCACCCCCTTGAAACGACAGTGGGAGTGGCCGGGGCCCGTCGGCCCGTTTTTCCGGCCTCTGTGGAAAGAGGCGGGCCTCCTGGAGGTGTCGCACCATGGCCTGGAATCGCTCTCTCTCCTAGGTCCAGCAGAGAGGTTAGAATCAGGGTACCCTTGTACATGATTAGAGTTAGGCCCAGTTATAGAATGTATATCTTATTGATTGCTTCACTTTGAGTCACTGGTAAGATGTAAAAATGCATCCTAAGTCTACCCCAGTGTCTATTTTCCTAGGGGAGCCGAACCTCCCAACCAAAAAAGACACGGGTTAAGAAGGGCACCACTGGGGCTACACCAAGTCTCGAGCCTCACGTCCTGAGATGAGCGAACCGTCTGAACAGGGCTGTGGTTGGAATCCACGAATCTGCGATACAACCGAAAGGGCCTAACCCCAAAGACGACTTTGTCCATATAAAAGGGGGAGATTTCCTTGTATCACAGTGGGGAGAAACTCCTTGATCCCACAACCCTGAAGTAGAAAGTTCAGGAACTCAGGAAGTGAGGAAGACCTCCGCCTAATTTGCTGGTGCACTAAAACGTGGATTCCCACAAAGCTTCAACAGAAGCCCAGCGGGAACAGTGAGTTCAAAATGCGCTGAGTTCCAGGTGCTCCAATTAACTTTGTACTGGTGCACCACCAAACAAAATCGCCACCTAGTCTCCCTGACCCTTAAATCATGGGGTCATGACCCCTTTCTTCTCCATTTTTAGGGTCATGGAGACTCCAGGCAGATTCGTGAGGAAAAGACGGTAGGGCTCGACCAAAGGAAAACCAACTGGCCGAAGGCTAGCAAGGGCAGATAAGACTGAAACCTCAAAAGAGGCGAACAGGGCAAAACCGTTGTTGAAGTCCCGTAGTGAAGAGTTCGGCGACCAAGTTAGTTCCCCTGGATTAATTACAGGGACCCCCAGGGCCCCTACCCCCACAAAACACACAGGAGTTTCCTTTTTGACGGATCCCTTGTTCAAACTCATGTGCTGCTCCCTCACTCAATGGAAGCTGAAAAAACAAGGCACGCCTATCCACAGCCGAATCTCACCGAACACACAAGAGAAAAGAAAGGGATGAACGGATTGGGCTCCAGCGCGAATCTACCTGTCTCCATGACCCTTTAAAAAATGGGGCCATTGCCCAAAAAAAAGATTCGGGTCATGACCCCATGTTTGAAGGGTCATGGAGAGTCTAGGTGCTTGTCCAGGGCCATGGAATAATTAAATGCGAGAGATCCAAGGCCCCCGGATTTCCCGGTAATCCCGGCGCTTTCCCCCCCGCCGTGTTGATCACCAAGAAGGCGTTGATTCGTCAAACTCGAGGGATCCTGCTGAATCCCGTTTTGCGTGAGATACCGATAAGGAAAACCAACGATTTCCGTCATAAGGACGAATTTGGAGGCAGCGGCATGACCAGCTGAACCTTGCGAAACGAGCTGAACAAGTAGCTTTTGCCCGCTCCAAGGTACAAGTAGCTTTTGCCCGTTCCCCGATTGCGAGCACAGCCTCGGAACCACAAAGACTCACTGCCTGGTATTCCAGCCCATGAGGTACCCACGAATTCCGATGAACAAATTGGGTCCAAGGACCCCCTACTCCGAATGCCCACCTTTTCTAGCGGATTTTGTGATAAGCCGGGGTTTCCGTGGTAAATATTTTATTTTTTAGTGGAGGGTCGACATCATACCCTAAAAAAAGATGGTATTTGGAGTAGGGGGGGAAAACCAACAGCCACTCCAAAGCGCGACCCGCAAGTGTGTCAGTGTGTAACTTTCGAGGCTCTGAGTCTCAGAACTTTGCCCAGAACTGCTCCGGATTTTGGTGATCAATCAGACCTGCAAGAGGGGCTACCTTTCCCAAGGGACAATACCAAGCCTCCCTTCCTGAGTGGATTGATTCTTTTTATGTTCCACTAGAATGGTCCAAACCCAAAAAGTGACTCAAGTGGTAACCGGAACTCAGGAAGTGAGACGTATTTCTCCAACGCAAGCTTCGGGGCCAAGAACTTAAGCAATCCCTCTCACTTTGCCGTGACAGACCTGCTTCTTGGGCCGAAAGCGATCGAGAAGGCCTCCGCTTTTTGGTCACAGTTCACAGCTTTCTCGCAGCCCGGGATGGTCTCCCTTTTGGGAAACAATCTGGGAGCTTCGTCCGCCTCCGGAAAAAGGTCGCTGAGTGGCTCAAGTGGGACCGGCCCCCGAAAAAAACACACAAATTGCACAAGGACCATGTGGGTATCCCGTTTTGCCTCAGTACGTGATTTTGCGGATGGCTTCTAACACGCACTTCCTAAGTGGATTGGCCGAAAACACAACCCAACTTCTTCCTTGCCGCTAAAATGGTCTTCCCAAAAAGCTTAAAGTCCATAAACTCAGGAAGTGAGAACAAGTGGGCTCCTTTTGGATGTGACGCACACTTGTCGTTTGCGATCGGAAGCTGGTGATTGAACCCGTTGAGTCACTCGCTCGCTGGATCGGCTCGCTTGAAGCGTGAGCGCACGCCGGACCCCCTGCAAGGAGTGGGGAGGTCCTTTCTTGAAGCCAAATATCAAGGGATTTGTTGAGGTATGGGGTATGGAGTTTCTTGTTTAATCTCGCTTGGGGTATATGCTGCATTACAAGTTTATATTGGTGTCATACAAGCATCCATAACTCCAAACACCACATATATATATATAATATACACTTGTTAACGCCCTTGAACATCAGGCCAAATAAGCAAGGCCAGGCAACATATGCTTGAAGAAGGGTCCCCTTGACCCATTGAAAGGGAAACCCGAAGCAGCTTCTTCAAACGCTAGTGGTTTAAACAATGTTTTAGCCAAGGGGTGGGGCCAAGTTGCTAATAATAGGCCCCAAACAAATCCAATCTTTCTGTTTGCCTCAACACTTGCCTTGTCTAAACGGTGGATTGGTCACACCGAAACACCACCAATGAACAGTAGAGGCTCGGCTCGGGACAACTTGGTTGACGCTGGAAGGGGAGCCAACATTTATTTCTTAGCAGTTCAGTGGTTGGATTTCAACCACTGATTAACGCCTCGTGATGACTGTGAGCCAGTAATTAATCGCCGATGATCGAACGTCTTGAAGGTCTTGGGGACACAATAAGCAAGAATGCAATTTTTTGACACACACACAACATGGCATAGTCCTCTACACCTTCCTTGGCCTGCACGTCTTAGCCAATTTCTGGCTGACCTTGCCCCTGCCAAATTAAACCATTACAATGAAGCAAGAATGTAAAATGTTTCCCAACAACAAGCATGAACAGGGCCTTGGAGGATAGGTAGGGTCTCTACGCAGCCTCCTCCTTCAGCCGTGCCACTTTGGACTTGATAAAGTCCCTGGCAGCCTCTGGATTGTCCAACCGCGCCATACTGATGCCCACGGTCTTGTTCGACTTGCCTAGCCAGCGAGCGCGAGCTCTGTGACCTCCACTTCTTCAAATCCCTGGGGGGAAAAAATCAAAACGTGTCCAGCGGTAGATCCCGTTTAGAACCAACAGGGGAAAGCTTCAAAAACAGATCTTGAGCAAATGGAGGTTGACTGGGTGTGTCTTTTTGAGGCTACCTTTCTTGCTGAATTCACGCAGGTCCCTAATTTTGAGACAAAGCTACATGTATACCCATCCCTTTTGAGACTAGCTGCCGGTGGATTGCTCTGAGCCAGAAGATCATGTTGACGCTTGGTCCATGAAGTCCCCCGAAGAAACGAATAATTAAAAACAATATCCAGAAGTGATAGATTCCCTACAAAGCCAACAGGAGAAAATTAGAAAGCAAAAAACAACAACAGCCAATGGCAGGTTTGCTTGGTTGACGTTGGAAGGGGAGCAACAATTTGAATTTCAGCAGTTAAGTGCGGATTACCCACTAAACCACAGTAAGCAAAAATGTAACATATGTCCCAACAACAACCATGTTCGGTTCATGTTTGGTACACTTTGGAGTTGGACTTTGATTTTCCTTCGAAATCCCAGGCCAAATCCAAATGTTGTTTTTCGGTGCTGCCAACGACCAGCCATTTAACCCACTCAATTCAGCAGCCAGAACCCAATTGATGTTTGCTGCAAATACCAAAACGGTTCTGAAGGTTTCTACAGGCTTCTGAAATGGCCAACGCGTTCGTGGAGCATAATTGATGGTAGTCGGTTAGGTATCTGGGGTGGTCTGAAACGGAAAGGCAAGGGAAACGCCGCCTACTTGTCTGACGGGAGAGAGATTCAAATCCAATTTGAAGACGCACCTGTTTTCGACAGAGGCAAGCCGCAACAAGCATACGTCGAAAAGCGGCTGACTATTTAGTTCCTCCAAGGCATTTCTTTGGGTGATGTTTCCACTGGCATACAAGCCTTTAAAGTACCCTTTGGATGGGTCAAACTAGGGGACCCGCAAAATGGAGACTGGGAAACCCTCAAAACAACGCACACACCCTCAAACAAGGGCGTCCATTTCTAGAAGGTGGGTTGATTCTCCAACCGGGAACCCCTGCATCATTCTCAGGCGCAGCTTTGAACAATCTGCCAGGACTCGTTCCCAAGAGGCCGAAGACAGCTGGGTGGCGGACCTTGGGACCTACGGCAAGGCCTCCGAATCCGTCCCCAGGCCACCTACGGCAACCCACAGGCCCACAGGTCACGAGAAGTCATCTTGCCATCGGCCACCCTGGCCACCCTGCCAAAAAAAAACAGGAGTGACTCATCGAATCCCCTGCTAACCAAACACATATTGGCTACCCCTAGAGAAAATGAAAACAAAACAAAACAGTGACGAATGGATTCCCCCTTTGAACCAGGGACTGGAAGCCATGGCCAGCTTCATGGCTGTGGCTCACTGAAATAATAAAAAACCGATCGGCAAAATGGTCCCAGCCCAGAACCATGCTTCACGAATTCAAAAGGCGGACTTCTGCACCCATATATGGCAAGGGGAGTGTCCCTTACCCTCCAAATATCAGCTTCCCTCTAACCGGTTTGGTTTGGTGGCCTGGACTTTGAGGGGTGCCAAACTTCATTTGGTTTGTAAAAATGCTGCAGTTCAACTCCAAATCCAAACCACCAACTAAGGGTTGCCTCCAATTACGTGAGTTTTCGGGGCGTTTTACAGTGGCGTTTCACCGCTGCCAGGGTGCCCAACGCGCCCTTGACGGAGAGGGTCTGGGATAGGGGCCTGGCATTCCGAGGGTTGGGTGCGGTTGGGACGTTTCGCAGGCACCATACAGAACCAAAGAGCACTGCCCTTGTTGGCCCCTTTTTTGAATGGGAATCGCCGAACAAACCTTGTTCAACAATGACCTCCTCTTTTGGTTGGACTATGACCTCCTCTTTTGATTGGACTCCCGCCTAAAAACGGGTCCCACCCGCCGGAAAAGGAACGGCGACCTTTCCCTTGAGGGGAAGGAGTGCAAACGGGCGAACAAACGACCTTGTGAGTGGTCTACGAAAGTTGTGCCTGGATCTTGCGGGCGGTCGCAAGTTTGGCACGGGTGATTTGTTGCCACGCTTAGACCCCCCGCAAAACACTTTCACTCAAGTCTTCAAGGGCAAAGTTCAGAGAAAAATTGGCGTTTCATTTTAATTCTTGAGTGGGTGCTATTCTTCCATGTGCTTGAGCCTGCTGGAAAAAATGCAAAATATGTCCAGGAGTGATAGATTCCCTTTAAAACCAACAGGGGAAAATATAAATACTTTTTTCACAAATGGAGGTATTGGGTACCTACTAAACAGGGCTCCATCCTCTTGGCTTGCTCTCAAATCCAGAAACCTGGTATTAAAATGGTCTACCCAAACCGATGTAAAGCAACTACAAAGGCGGCCGCAGCAAATTCTGGCTGGGACTGTCCCTTGCTAACTGCTCCCCTGCTAACAGCGACTAACTTTTAGTGGTTTAATATGGAACACCCCTCTTAGTTGGCAAAAAGTTAAAGTCGTAACATCCCTTGGCAAAATGCACCAAAGTTTAGAATTATGTTAGATTGTGTTAGCACTCTTTAAATATTCTACAGGGGTGGATCCCGCAAAAGCCACCTCCAAACCATTTTCTACTTCCATTTGGTTAAGACCTCTGGAACAAATATATGTCCAGTAGCGAGATCAGTTCCAACTTTAAAACCAACAGGGGAAAAAAACACATATTCATTTCAGCAAATGGAAGTCTGCCACCAGTCTCTCAGGGATCTTTACATTTTGCCTTGTAGATGGTGGGTTCCCTTTATTTTGGTGCTGAAAAAGCTATGTTTTAAATGGTTGCAACATGTATCTTTTAAGGAGCCCTGAAGAACCTCCCCCTTTAAAGGGGCTGGAAAAACCAAAAATAGCAAGATAAGACCAACAGGTTGTAAAAAGAATGAACAAGCAAATGGAAGTCTACCAGCTGGTCGTGATGCCAGCTCCCTCTCGACTAGGTGATCCGGCCCGTGGACGCCGCCGCCCACGGAGGCGTCGAGGATCTTGTCCAGCATCACCTCCTTGTCCTGAAGTCTGAAGTTTGAGTCGTGGTCTCAGTTGTTTTAGGCTATGATGTCGACCCTCTACTAAAAAAGAAGGTATTTGCCATGGAAGCCCAGGCTTTGCACAAAATACCCTCGAAAAAGGGGGTATTTGGAGTAGGGGGTATGCTCAGTTGTTCAGTGACCCTGGAAAAATGGAAAGTTCCATGCTACCCTATGTTTTACAAAATGAAACTGTCACCAATGTCACCAATGTCGACCCTAAAATGACCCCTTTTTGGGGAAGTTTCCATTTTTAGTCGGGCCGCCAGAAAAAAAGGGGGAAACAATTGGCGCCACTGAACAACTGAGTGGTGGACAAAGCCCGCCTCTCGGGTGTGCCTGTGTTTTCGTATGACCCCTTAAAAATGGTTGGTCATGACCCCTTTTCTTTTGGTTCATGACCCAATGTTTAAAGGGTCAGAAGGAAACTCCAGGTAGTTGAATAGGGGTCAGCTCGCCCCCAAAGTGAAGGATTCCCGAAGCGTGATATGTCCATCTTAGTCCTACCATTCTGTTCGGTTGTGAACGAAGCTCTGCACCCAAGAATCTCAGCTGCCCAAGGCCCCAAAGGATAAACGGTTAACTTTGGGGGGCAACTAGAAATGACTACCGAAAACATCAAAACTAAACTTGCTGGTGCTCAACAGGGAATGAGGCAATGGTTCTGATAAATTCCCTCATTCCCTGCTGAGCACCAGCAGGAATGTGGACGAAAACTTCGATTTGGTTAAGACCCCTGGAAAAACAATATTTCCAGTAGTGGTAACTTCCTTTAAAACGCAACAAGGAAAATAATAATAACAAATTATTATTATTATTATTAAAAAAAAACAAAAAACTTTAAGCAAATGGACGAAAACAATCAAACTAAGAGGTCAACAGGTCGATTGGGGTGAGCCATAGTCTCACTCATTACGAAAGGTCGAAGAGAAAAGGCTCTTCAATCTCCAGCTTGGCTGGTTCTTAGGAAAGTTCTCACTGAAAAAAACGCAACACATCCAAGCTCCACCTGATGCCGTGGTATTTTTCTTGCGGGGAAATGGTTTCAAAATCAGGGGGGCTTTCCATTTAAAATGGACCTCAAAAGGGGGCTCCCCCAAAACAAGACACCCATTTAGCCACTCTAGACCAGACGCCTAAGAGCTCAGAGCGCGTTTTTTCCGTCCTGGGCATAGGGGCGCGAACCTATCAAACCTGAAGGTACGGTTTCCCCTCGTTACCTATCTCAGTTGTTCAGTGACCCTGGAAAAAAAGGGAGCCCTTTTTTGGGCTTGGACCATCTTAGTGGGGCAGCCACCAAAAAAAAAGGGGGAAAAGGGAGCCACTCAACAACTGAGCTATAGTGGCTGGCCTGTAAGAACTCGGAACGTTGAAACATCTGTTGCAAGGGCCGTGTATTCTGAACGAATCGGCAACCCCCCCGCCCCTTCCCACCCCCAGCAAAATAAACTCCATCTTGGTGTTGCGTGCCTGGTCAAATCCATTTAGATATGGCTGAGGCTCGAAACACCGGTACCAAGCTGGAACCCTGGTAAGTGGAAACATGGACCAACACCTGCGTAACCCCTCCTGTTGAATTTTGAGCCACACCCATCTGGTTCCTCTTAACAGCCTCATTTGGTCGGCGTAAGGAAGGGAATCAATGGTTGGGGTCCCCAGTTCTGCATGCTTCAAGGATCCAAGCTCCGTCTTAAGCAATTGGGGCACTGGGCGCAGGTGTTGCACTTCGTTCACTGATGCAAGTTTGAATTGAAGAACATGCAAGCAAGAAAAACAAAAGCACCCTAGAAGCAGCCCAGACCCTACAAATTCACAACGTGCGTCTGTTCTTAAACCCGAAATCCTGGGTTCCTCTTGGTGTCCCTGCAAAACACCATCTACAAACCAGTACCTTCAAAACTAACAAACCCAGGCCCCTGCTGTTTCCCCAATTTCCAATTCATGGAACGTCGTCCTGAGCTGGGCTGCCCATCTTCAGATCAGCGAAAAGTTCGAGCAACTTTCACTGGGTCAACTGGTCTCACCCTAAAAATCCAAGGGACACCTGGGAACCGAGGGAGGGGAACCAAAAACATGTGACGTTCCTGTAGTTCCAACAGCTGAACTGGCTATGAATTCTAATAAGGGACCCGAAATGGTGGACATCATTTAGGTGGGGATTCATGTCCACCAAACACTGTTGAGGTGGTTCCATACTACAATTCATGGCCAATTCAGAATCGGACCCAAGTAAACGGCCATCTTGGCTTTCGCTCGCACCCCAGCACATTGTTGAGCTCGCTATACCTAGAGTCTCCATGACCCTCAAATCATGGGGTCATGACCCCTTTCTTCTGGGAAATGACCCCATCTTTTGGCTGTGGGTCAAAAATAGGTGCCCAAAATGGGTTGCCCTGGAAATTGGAAACATGGACTAAAACCTGCGGTCCAATTCCTGGTGGTTCAATTTTGACCCGCAGCTTTTGAGGCTCAGAAGAAGACTCCAGGTAGGCAGAAAACCACGTCTGCCCGAACCATCCTTCGTGAGCGCCAAGCCGACCAACTTCCCCGAGGCCGGCATGCAGCATCCAAACAAACCCCCGCTCGATGGCTCCTAACCGCGTGTTTTGTGAAGCGAAGGCGAAAGGGCCGGATCACCAACAATAGCAGGGCCTTTTTTTGGAGTTGGACCCCCCGAAAAACAAAGTGGCAGTATTTTGGGTTCCCCTTACCACAAGAGCGTTTGCACACAAAACACGGCGGATCCGTGGAAAAGAATGTAAACGCCGAGAACGTCCAGCGATTCCACGAACGAATCTCGAGGTACAATTGTTTTTCGGCCCTGGTGATCACTACATCGAGCTCTCACGGCATGTTTCAGGAACGGGACCCAACCTTCGGTGCCCACTTACAAGGCTCAGTTCATGGCAAAGACAGCAGCATGTGACCAAGTCGGTCAAGAAAATTGCGGATATGAATTGCTTACTCCCCGCCCACCCCCCCCCCCTCCCCCACAGAAAAAGGGGGGGCTTCCAAGTTTACCCTCTCACGCTCTGAGATTGACTGCTGTAAATTGACATTCGGTCAGGAGTGACCTTGCGCATAGCTACCGTGAGGTATCAACCGCACATGTGGCACATGAGCTTGCGTTCCCTGGACAACATCGTGCGCCGCACAGCTCAAGGAACCATACCCAGGCCCGCGTCAAGGCTGGGTGGTGCCTCAAAATTGCTGGCAAGAAGCCATCTGCTACGTTTGATGTTCAGTTCCTGTTGTAAAAACAAGCATGGCCTTAGCAAGCCTTAGTATGGCCTTGGGCTCTTCAACAGGGGGGCACAGGAATCCAATGAAATACACACTCAACTGACTGAACAAATGCAACCAGCAGCAGAGTTGCCTATCAAGCTGCTCTGGGACCTAAGTGGTTAGCAACCCTGGCTATAAGACCAACCATGGCTTTGGTGGGGTATCCTGCCTAAGCAATCAATTCAGCGATTTTCTTCCTGGACCTAGAGTCAATCAGCCCGACTACTGCCCGGGCCTTCAAACAAATGTATCTGAGGGCCCCAGGGTGTGCCTTCTTCGATGCTCGACCTACGTGAGGCAAGTAGGTTATGACCATGGCAAGGCGCCCAACCCCAGTTACCCAAGCTACAACCATGGCGAAATCACCTACTCACCTTACCTTTGGCAACGGACATCCAGGTCTTGGTTGACGTTCGAAGGGGAGCAAAAAATTATGTTTTAGCAGTTCAGTGGGGATGTCCCACTAAGCCACAATAAGCAAACATGTAAAACTCAGTTGTTCAGTGACCCTGGAAAAAAAGGGAACCCTTTTTGGGGAGGAAAAAGGAATTGGCGCCACTGAAGAACTGAGAAAATGTTTCCCCTTCCCAACAACAACCCAGTGAACATCCCAAATCCCAACTAAAATAGATCGTAAAATGGGTGTAAAATTTAAACTGCTTCCCAACAACACCATGAGGTGGCAATGCTTGATCAGTGCGGCCTGCCCCTGGTGCTCTGCCCCGGTTCTCGCCTGCTCGAGTTGGCACTTGATGACCCAGTTCTGGCTCTCTGCCGAACTCCTCATTTGCACTCACCCGCAAGCTGAGCAGCAAAACCGCTGGAGGTTTGGCCAACGTGGTTATAAACGCTTTTTATGGGGGCGTCTTTAGTTAGGGACCGCCCCCAAAATACATAATATGTACATGTATATATATATATATATATATATATATACGAATGTGTGTGTATATATATATATATATATACACGTATACATATATGCATATGGTAGAGCTCCTATTGGTTTCCCTTTCAGTCACCCTCAAATACGGCGCCCTCGACCAAAAAACAAAAAACTCGTAGGCACCTACTAGGCGGGTCACCTCTGGGGTTTGGGCGCTGTGAGGGAAGAGAAAGTCACGCACCAGGCCATAGGGGTGGTAAACCAACCCTAAACCCCCCGCAAACCCAGCCAAACCTTTCTGGGAAAATAGGATCCTCTAGTTCTTAACCAAACCAGCCAAAAAGGACACCTAGCCCACGCCCAGCAGACCCCACCCCAAGAACTAAACCAACCCTAACCTGGCCACCCTAAAGAAACCCAAGCCCGGCCAAACCCATCTTAAGCCAGCCTCAAGCCAATCGCAAACCAAGCCTAAACCCACCAAAGTTTTTCAAAATTTCACCAGCCTTTCAGAACCAACTCCCTGACTCAAGCCTGCCACCCTTCAACCAATTCCTGGAATGATGCCCCTGATGGTTTCAACCATGGTTTCAACGTCGTGCATGATCTCGCTAAACATCTTAACGCCCCCATGCTGGAAACCACTTGCTTTTGGTAAGTTGCGGTCACACCCCTTCAGAACCTCTTCGGTTTTCCTAGGCGCCGATCCAAAAAATGGCTCGCGGCTCCAGCTTTCCGCTGCCCAAAACGCCCCCTCACTTCAACTTGCTGGTTCGAATGGTCAGGGAAAGCGAAATGGAATCACCCAGAGATCAACCTTCCATCTTATTGTTTCCTTTAAGGGAATCTCCAGGTTCATTCACCATCCATCCCTTTTGGATTCCTTTGAGGGAATCCCAAAAACCGAAGTTCATTCAACCAACGCCCGGAGAAGGTCATTCCCTAGCCATCGCACCAACAAGTCAACCCCTCATCTTCGGCGAAACAAGCTTCGGATCCCTTTGGTAACCCATGCACCTGCCGACCCCACCCCATGAGCCACAAGTCGAACAGCAACTTTGGACTCATCCTCATGAAAGGGATTCGAACATCAGCTTTTCTGGGCTGTCCAAACAAATCCCCTGCTAAAAGCTTAACTTCTGGGATAAAGGGAACTAGTACGAAACCCTAAAACCTAAGAGGATGGCGAATCGCAAAGTGTTCATTTCCCTTGAAATATGAAAACCAAAAGGGTTCAAAACCCTTGTAATTGACACATCGATTTTGAGGGTTTTTCTGTTTGGATTGTACCTGGAGTCTCCATGACCCTTTAAAAATGGGTCCATGACCCCATTATTTTGGGTAATGACCAACCATTTTTAAAGGGTCATGGAGACTCTAGGTATTTCAGGGAAACGAAACGATACAATCCTAAACTTCTTCGGGTCAACACCCGAAGGGGCCACCTGTAGAGGAACCGAGCCCTAAACACCCCCCCCCCCCTAACGCATGGTGGGAGGTGTGTGTGTGTGTGTGTGTGTGTGTGGGTGTGGGGGGGGGGGGGAGGGAGGGGGGTGTTTGGGAGGTCCTACTGTGGATGGTGGCGAAATCCATTTCGCACCCAAGAAGTTCTGGCATGATTCGATGTCTCTATGGTTTCCCCTGGCTTCAAAGCGGTGCGAGGCTCGCGGAGTTCGCCTTTCCATCCACACCCGTTAAAAATCGGCCCATTTGACCTACCCCATTTCTCGGTTGCGAAATCTGATCCCCTGCTCAGTCAAAGTGACTAACTTTTAGTGGATTAATGGAGAACCCATTAGTTGGCAAAAAGTTATTCAGTCCTAACATCCCTTGGCAAAATGCACCAAAACAATTTCAAAGGGTCAGATTCGGAGAGTCTAGGTACACGTTCTATCCAAGTCCCAGCGGCTTATCTTCCAGGTCCACGATCCAATAATCCCCCGCCGCATCGTCCACCCCAGCTTCCTCCTCCGCCTCCTGCCGAATGCGCGGGCGGAAGGCGCGGAAAATGCGCGCGGAAGGCTTCCACCGGAAGCGAGAATTGGGGCCCCGACGACTTCGGGGCAGACAATTGGAGTCGCCTTGTGACCCTTACAACATGGGGATGTTCACCAAAAATAAAGGGTCATGACCTTTGTGTGTGTGTGTGTGTGTTGTTTGGTCTGTTTCGAATGGGGTTGTCCACCAAAAACCTGAACAAATGGGGATATCTACCAACAATAAGGGGTCTTGACCATTTTTTTTGTTTTGTTTTCCGAATAGAGGTCATGACCATTTCTTTTCCCGAATAGAGGGGGATGCTGGGAGCGTGCGCTCTGTTCACATGTTCAAAGAAGACTCGAGTTGAACTGTGATTGAATACATTGTGTTTCAACGTTGGCTGACTTGCAAAGAAATGCTACTGGAAAGAAACTCATGCGTAAATTACAATAATGATTGGATTATTATCTTATCAAATTCTGGTTGCACTCCAATTGATTTGTAAAGTACTATTGGCACGGGATTTAGAATTATTTCCCAGTAGGATGCGGAACAAGTGTTTCCTTATTGAGTCCCATTCAAAGCGGCCATGGGTGGAGATGTTAATGGGGTATGAAAAACAAAGAAGACACAGTGTTTAGTTTTGTCTGCCAATGGAAGTGCTTCGGCTAGTAAAAAGGGTATACTTAATATAGTTTCAAGCTTTACTCAAGTTCCAGCTTAAACTAAGAGACTTTAATGAGGAATGAATCCAGTCAGGATTTCTATAATGGTTGGTTATTATTGAATGTTATACAGGATTCATTTGCAATACAATCAGTAAAGATTTGAACACAAATGAGTTCAACAACTTACCTCTGAATACGGTGCTTGTGAATCTACCTAATATCTTCATCAAATTCTGCTGAGTTTAAGGACAACATCCAATCAAAGGAAACCAACAAACCTGTTCTGCTTTTTCAAGGGTCAGAAGGAGAGCTCCCTTGACCACCCCGCTAGGCACACAGGCGATTCGGACTCCAGGGAAACGCACGGGAAGCCAAAGAACGCAGCCTTCTGTGGTTTCTGTGAAGGAACACCAAAGGAAGACTGATGTTAACCCATATTTTTGGGCAACTCCTTTGGTGGGGTTTGATCACTTTTGAAGGGGTTCACCCGCGATTGATGGACATTTAGGGTCTAAGTTGAGATTAATTTCATTTAATTTAGGGTATTGGTTTCTTAGGGTTTGAGAATGAAACATAGATTGCAAGCGTCCATGGCACGGCTCATACGGCAGGATTGCTAACCTGGCGTCAACAGTACCCATTTTGGGATACCCGGGGGCCCTTCATGCCTCACTTCCTGAGGGGACTGTTCCTTTGTATTTACGGCTAAAATGGTCCAAACCAAAAAAGTGTAGAGTCCAGGAACTCAGGAAGCGAAAAGCTCAAAGCCACTCCACTGGTTAGACTCTCCATGGCCCTTCAAGAGTGGGGTCATGACACGAATCTTTCCTTTTGGTAATGACCCCACTTTTCAAGGGTCATAGAGACTCCAGGTACTCGGTTGTTTGGACTGGTTGCTCGGTGTTCCATGGGGTTTCCCATTTACCCACAAAATGAACCAGGCAAGAAGCAGTGTGTGCTTTGTGAAGCAGTGAAGTTTGGCAGAGGCAAGGTCAGCCAGAAACTGGCAAGGCCATGTAAGCCAAAGAAGGTATCGGGAACTATACCACGCCTTGTGTGTCAAAAAGAATACCTGGCTCGGTTGCTTTCTGCTTCCCTGCTAAAAGTTTAGCCTTTAGTGGTTTAATGGAAAACCGCAAAATGGCACCCTGGTAAATGGAAACCATGACTAAAACCTGTGGTTTCCTCGTGGTTTAGCTTTGACCCATACCCCCATCCTGATTGACGGTGAAAGGGGAGCACAAATTTAGATTTTAGCAGCCAAGTGGGGAATTCCCACTAAACCACAATAAGCAAAAATGTAAAATGTTTCCCAACAACAACCGAGGCATGGGGTAATGCCCTCATTTTTGAAGGGTCATGGAGACTCTAGGTACCTTTCCTGGTGGTTTAGTTTTGACCCATACCCATTTAGGGCCCCCTGGAGAAAGGGGTCATGTAAGCCAAAAAGGACACCTATGGTTGTTAGGTGTTCCATGGGGTTTTTCCATTTACAAAACGACCGAAGCCAGGTCCTTCTTCAGGGCCGAGGCCATCCAAGAAGACCAGGCCGGGCACCTGGTGCTGGGCGCCGCCCCTTCGGTGACCAAGCCGTCGAAGGTGTGGCCCTCGTAGCACAGGCTCCAGGTTCCCGTGGGGGCGTTCATGTGGCAGTCTCCTCAACTTTTTGGACTTAGTGTTTTGTTTGCTTATTTTCTTTGTTTAATAAAAACATGTTCTTCCTTTGTTGGCTTGAAAGTTGGAGTCGATGTCACTGGGTGCTTAATAATACTGTGGGATGATGGTGACGCGAATTCTGATCCCACCACATGAAATGAAACTCATGGAGTTGAAACTATCACACTTGTTGGGATTTAGGTTGTGTTTGTTTTGAGGGGGTTCTGAACGGTGGTGCGATTTCGTGGGGATTTTTTTGCGTTTCCATCCACAGGGCTCCTTGCAACCATGGCTTTAGTCTCCTGCAAGCTCGATTTTTCCCAGCTGAAGCTATATCGCGGTTCGGAGCAGCCCCGTTAGAAGGGGTCCGGGTTTGCGAGGGAGAGCTGGGCTTAGTGTTGACCCCATATTAAATCAAGCAACCTGTTGATATACTACTGGGGGTGGAGGCCCCTACAAAAGTGGCGAATTCCCCACGAAACCCAGGGACAACTCCTAGTAATAAACTGGGGTTGATCAATATGGAGTCAACATTAGTTGGTTTCCGGTTGAGTTAAACACAAACTGCAGGGAGAGCAGGAAGTTCAACAGGAAATTGCCGAACAGCCACCAAAAACAAGGAATCCTGTAGAATTGTCAGTAGCGGGTTCTCACCCAAAAGCCTCGTTCTTCGGTACGTGCGCGATTGTCTCCGAAGTTGCTTCCGTGGTTTTCATCATGTAGCAGTCTCCTCACCCAGGAGCTTCTTGCTTTGATGTTTGCCTGCGCGTCCCTTGCAATAGCTTTTCTGCGTCCGTGGGTGTGCCGCTGGTCCTTTGATTCTTCAAGTACCCCCTGTTGGCTGTTTGGATTCTCACTTGCCCAAAGGACCTGGAAATAAAAGGTTAACCTTTTGCGACCTTTACTAAAAATGGACCAAAATGGAAAACCAAAAGGTCAAAAGGTCGGCTTTGGACAACTGAGGATTGGTTGCCTTGATCCTGTGCTTCCTGTAAAGGATCAACGAGAAACCATGCCCAACCTTCAAACCATGGAATCTCCTTCTGACCCTTTAAAAATGGGCCAATGGGTCCGTGACCCCATTTTTTGGGGTAATGACCCAATTTTTGAAGGGTCATGGAGACTCTAGGTGAACATCCGATTCAATCCAACCACTCAAATAGGTTCTAAAATGCACCTCCGGGGTGTTAATGGAGGGGGCGGGTCTTCCATTGAAAGCCCCAAGAGCCTCTGGGTGGGTCAAAAATAGGGTAACCCCGAAATGGCTTGCCCTGGTAAATGGAACCTTGGACCAAAACCTGTGGTCCATATCGTCGAGTTGAATTTTGACCCACCTCATCTTTTCCCCGCTCACCACTGGTCTCCTTGAGCGTTCATGTAGCGCGGGCCGCCCTTGTAGAAGAGCAGCCAACAGCTGCCGCCGTTGTCCTTGCGGGATCGGCAGGGAGTTCCTCAATCGCCTTTCTAGGGGTTCCCCATTCTGGCCCAAATATGTGCGGGTCCCTTTTTGAGGGAACCCTTTTTGGCTTGGCTGAAGGAGAAGCAAATGGACAAGACCCATTTTGCTAGTGCTACCTTCCATTTCCATTCTTTCCAGGGATCCGAATCTTTCTAAAAAACCTCCTTTGAAACCCAGGGAAACGGCGATCGGTTTTTGACAAGAACGATGTTTGAAAAGACTGGTGAATCAACCCCTAGAGCCTTGATTAGTGAACAAAGGCCTACTAACCACCTAGTGACATCGACTCCAACTTTCAACCAACAAAGGAAACAAACGACACATGTCCATTTCAGCAGATGGCAGCCCCTACTGTGGATGGACGAAATCCTGCACTACCCAAGAAACTCTGAAATGGTGATTCCCCTGCAAAGGCCAACACACAATGGCTTGACAGGTTTCAATGTGGTGCGATATAGATTTTGCAACCATCCACAGTAATACTAACCACCTAGTGACATCGATTCCAACTTGAAAACCAACAAGGGAAACACAAAACGTATCCATTTCAGCAGACTTTGAAGCTAGCAAGGGGGGGGGGGGGAAAACCGACAGATGGCACCTCTTGAGGGCCCGGAGAAACTTACCGTCCTTGTTCAGGTTGCCTCGCATGTCGTAGACAATGGTGGCCCCTCCACCGCGGCCGTCCCACTGGGAATCACAGGCGCCTCGCTCGTGGTGCCACACGGGCTTGCTGCGCCACATGAACTTCTTGTCCAAGACGTAGCCTCTGCGATCCACACCAAGGAGCGTTTTGGCACTGCGTTTTGGACGAAAAGTGGGAGGCCGGCCGCTTGAGAAATGATGTGAGGATCGAGGTCTCTCATTTTCAAGTTTTCGTGTTGGACGAAAAGTGGGGTTGTCGTTGGAGAAACCCTAACATATTAGGAGTTCGAGTTCTCTCATGTTCAAGTTTTGAAGAGGAAAGCCTTTCGAAATTGTCCGGAACTTCAATGGGTGCCGGAGCCTTTGGTGGATATTTCAGGCATTCATGTCTACCTGGACTCTCCATAACCCTTAAAAAATGGGGTCATTGCCCAAAATCATGGGGTCATGACCCCTTTTTCCAGGGGTCACGGAGACTCTAGGTACCACTCTTGAGGCTAAATCGAGGCCAGTGGGGTACAATGCAAGCTTACTTTTGATTGGCCGATGTTTTTTTTTAACAAAAAAAGCACCCTCCAAAAAGACCAACTTCAACTTGCTTGAGCCACCTGGAAAAAATGAGAACTTATTTCCAGTACCCAGAGGCTCCAATTCGATGTATTTAGGGCCCTCAAACAGCCAGGTTTTGAGACCCCCAAACACCTCCGGGGTGTCTAATGGAGGGGTCGGGTCATGAATTGAAAGGTTTAGGAGCCCTCTGGGTTGGGTAGTGAAATCGATTCTCTTCAAAACCAGCAAGGGAGAATAGCAAGTATCCACTTCGGCAAAGGAGTACGTTCGGGCCTACCAGGCTTGCCAGGTACGACTTCCAGCTCAGTTGCCCCAAAGAGCTGGAAAGGCCCTTCCGAAAGTGTGTCCTTTTTAAGGTTGGACCCCAAAGTGGCAAAACGGTCCCAGCTATAGCTAGTAACGAACCGAGCCTGATTCCCAAAAAAGTGGGAACCTGATTCCTGTCTAACGGTTTTAACGGTTCCGGGTCTCTTGTTTACGGTTCCGGACCTCTTCACACCAAACAGGTGATATCTAAACATGGCCCAAGGAAAACCTCCAAATTAGATCAGAGGAACCGGAGGTCAGGAAGCTGTCCTTGCCATTTGTTTCTGGAACATGCAGCTGAGCCCGAACCCAAAAAGTGACTCAAGTTCAGGAACTCACCAAGTGAGGGGCCTCTTTGGCTGATTTGACGGAAACCAAAGGGGAACATCGCTTTGCCATTTTGGGGGGTCAACCCAGGAACCCTGGTGATCATTTTTAAGGGGAAACACACACTTCCAACCCTTATCCTCAGAGGAAATATCTGAAAGGAGTCGCCAAACTCGGTAACTCGAGATAGGGTCAATTGAGCCCAAATCACAAAGTTGAGGAAGGGTGGTTTGAAAGGAAAGCCAAAAGAAAAACCATCCATTTTGGAGGGGTCGCCTAAGACAAGCTACCCCATAAAGCTCTAGGGGTAGCTTCCCCATTCTGTTCAGGGATCCTTCTTTCTAAAACAACACCCAAAACCCTGAGGAAATGGCTGGTTTTTGAAAAGAACAACCTGGAGTCTCCATGACCCGGTCCATGACCCCATTATTTTGGGTAATGACCCCATATTTAAAGGGTCATGGAGACTGTAGGAATGGCTTAAAATAATGGACAAGGAATCAACCCCTAGAACAGCTGCAACTCTTGGGAGGTGACTCAGGCTTCGATTTCGGCCGAGCTGCGGCCGTTGCATTCCGGGATTCCGGCATCCGCCACCAGGATGTCGGTGTCCTGCGGACGTGCCGCGGAGCTTTGGGGAAACTTCCATTTTTGCTGAGTCTTAGTAAAACCAAGATGTATATGTGTACACAACATGTTTACATGCAGCAACATAAACACTAAACACAGTTTGATAAATTCCCTTTAACACCACCCAGAGGCTCCAA
This sequence comes from Effrenium voratum, assembly GCA_963377175.1. Taxonomy (NCBI): domain Eukaryota; class Dinophyceae; order Suessiales; family Symbiodiniaceae; genus Effrenium; species Effrenium voratum. The sequence continues at coordinate 396,122 of CAUJNA010003024.1, read as the reverse complement.
TTTGATTTAGGGCCCTCAAATAGCCAGGTTTTGAGACCGGGCCCCAAACACCTTCGGGGTGTCGTTTTGGAGGGGTCGGGTCTTCCATTGAAAGCCAAAGCCAGGAGCCTCTGGGCAGGAGACAAAGACATATTCTGATCCAAATGGAAGTGCGAGCTGCTTCCGAGACCTGAAATTCTTGGGCTTTTTCCTGGAAGACGACTCTGTTTCCGGTGGTCATTCTGACCAAGGGTTGCTCCCTACGTACAGGGACTCACTTGCCCCTTACACTTGGTTGACGTTGGAAGGAGAGCAAAACAAAAAGCAGTTAAGTGGGATTTCCCGCGAAACCACCAATAAGCAAAATGTAAAATGTTTCCCAACACCCAGAGGCTCCAATTCGATGTATTTAGGGCCCTCAAACAGCCACCCAAAACACCTCCGGGGTGTCGTTTTGGAGGGGTCGGGTCTTCCATTGAAAGCCGAAGCCAGGAGCCTCTGGGAACAACAACCATGTTAGGGACCCGGAACTAAAAAGGTGATCACCTTTTGTGCCAAAAATGAAACCAACAGGTCGTTGAACTGCGGGGAGGTCTCCACACAAGGAGTCGGTAACCCCGTTTGTGTTGGCCAACTCGGCCAAGCCAAATGGATGCCGTTGGGTTGCGGATCAATTTCCCAGCTTTCCAGCTTGCGCTTTTGGGGAATGACCGGAAACATGATATTATGCTTCACCCACCCAACAGAAAAGCGTTCTCTGCTGGTAACCCTTTGGGGAGCCGTTGGATTGCGTTCAGCATTAGGAGTGACTCACTCCCGACTTGCCCTCACAAGAGTCACTTGGACCAATCCTTTAGTGGCAAACGAGAAAACGCGTATTGGTCGGAGCCTACACCTTAGAGCGTTAAACATTTGTCGGAAAACGACGGCCTCCCGAAAAAGGGGGAAAAAAGACGGAAAACGCGCAGACCGGTGGCCCAGACACATCCGAAACCGTCAGCATCGACCGCTGAATTTTGACAGCTGCCCAGTACAAGCCTCGAAATTGTGGGGAAAGACTGGTCGGTTCTCGCGGAACTTGCGAACCTCCTACTGACCACTTGGGTTCTTCAGTTCATTCCTACACTCCCTAAGAACAAGTGTCCCTTTGCCCTATATCAGGCAGGTGTCAAATGGAGACCCACCTAGACAACTCAAAACAGGAAAGCCCCCCACAGCGCCCCACCCCGGTGCGATCAGGCGTCCCAATGCACGCCATTGGTTCGCAACAAGTGCCGCTTCTGGTAGCGCCTGTAGAAGTCCCCCACCAGACACTCGTAGAATTCATCCAGAGAGGCCTTACCCGCATCCTGCAAAGCGGAAGAGAGGGAGGAAGGTGGTGCAAAGCAACTCATTGGGCTCGCGAGTTGGCTGTTCGAACCCAGCGGAAGATGTAACGAATCCAAGATCTCGAAAGACAGGGCTCCCTATATTTCCCCTTAAAACATCATCTTCATCAAGGGATACTCACCTTTCATGGGCCAAAAAGGTGATGTTTCAAACCACCCAAAAAGGGAAACATAGGGACCCCTGAAAGAGGGAGTCCTTACTAAAAGAGAAACCTTTAACCACGGAGGCCCAAGTCTCAGGTTGAGCTTTAGCTCTTTTTATCCAGCTGCCAAGTAGGAGTTTAGGCAACAACACCAAACAAAATCTACATCTCCAGCTCGCGGGGAAGCTACGCCCCACGGGATTTGGGTGTGAATTCTATTTCGCGACCCGAAATGATGTTCGGTGGGCCGAAGTCGTCCCAATGTCATCTGGCTGTGGGTCAGAAATAGGTACCCAAAATGGGTTGCCCTGGTAAGTGGCAACATGCACCAAAACCTGCGGTCCAATTCCTGGTGGTTTAATTTTGACCCACACCCCTCTCTTCAGCTCTCGCAGTGCCAAAGTTCGAGCCGAGTTTTTGACCCGCCATTCAACTCCAAGACTTGTCTTATGGAATCCCATTCGGGGGGTAGGTACGTTGCGGGTTGAAGTCTCTTTCCTGGTTTGTGAGGATTCCTGAGGCATTTTTCCGGGTTGACCGAGCCTTAGGACCCCTGGCCTTGGACCACCCCCGATTTGGGGACTCCATAATTGTTAGGTTGATTTCTGGCCTCGGATGGTTCCGTGGCAAGTGGGAACCCTCAAAAACGATCTAACTCGCCGAGTTAGCTTGATTTCTGGCCTCGGATGGTTGTAGTGGATTTCCTTGGCTCTTCCGATTGAGTGGATTGGCTAAGCTAAGCCAAGTCACCGAACTTCGTATTTACTCTCCCTGTAAAACATGGAACCTGACGTTTGGGGCGTCCTGGCTTGGCCAACTTTTTCTTTAATGCCCTGCCGAACGTCAGGTTCCACGTGAACAGGCGGGCAGGGTACGAACATGATCCAAACCCAACCAACGACGACCTAGACTCTCCTTCTGACCCTTCAAGAATGGGCCCATGTCCATGTGACCCCTTCCTTTTGGGTCATGAGCAACCCATTAAAAACAAAAAAGAGTCAAGTTCGGAGAGTCTATCCGAAACGGACAGGAAGTGAGCCCAACGAAAATCGATCTGCGCTCTCGAACAGTGCAAGGCTAGAAATGTCCGACAACCTGCCCTAGGCTTGGTTGACGTTGGGTGTGGGGAGCAACATTTTTTTGTTTTAAGCAGGTAAGTGGTTGGATTTGTCCACCACTAAACCACAACAAGCAAAAACGGGGAAAATGTGTCCAACAACCATGTACCCAAATTTTTGAGGGCCTACCCCCAAAGACCTTAATTAAGGAGGTGGTGGGCTCCTGGGGCTCCTAAAAACATTTCGAAAAATCCCAAATATACCAAACTCTCCAGGCTTTACTTGACTGTGGGTCAAAACCAATGGGATTCCATTATGGGGTAGGTGCACCACCCAGTTTCTTCTATTTTAGTGGGGATTGGGATGTTCACTGGGGGTACGGAATTTTGACCCATGGCCACTTCGGAAACAGGCAATTGGGAGATTCGCAGGGCGCAATCCCGTGCAATAGGAAAACTTTTGGAAAGGCTTGGAGCAACCCTGGTTCATGACCAAGCCGTGTGGGGTTGACATGAACACGCATGCCAAAGCAAAACAAACTATCGAACAAGATGTAAACAACCCCAGCACAGAACTAAAGAACACCAACCAACTAAGAGCCATAAAACACAAAGGGTCTAAAAAACAATGAAGCAATACCCATCCCCTTGTGGTTTCCTTCTGGTTGAAACCAAACCTTTGCTGTGCAACATGGAGATGCCAATCCGACATTCCACCTAGGCCACACCGAATTTGCGCCCAAGGAAGGTTTGCCGTCAAAGGAAAACCTACCAGATTTTGTGACATATCCTGTATGATTCTCAAACACTCTGTATGTGTGCGCATTTTTTTCCCACGATTACTCTGCAGGGTCAAACGTTGGTACGTGGAGTCTCCTTCTCCCCCGAATCAAACATGGGGTCATGACCCCCTATTTGTGGTGGACCAACCATGCTTTAAGGGCCCAAAGGAACTCCAAATACAGGGTTCGCCGGGTTTCTTCGGTTGCAACTGACTGGTTGCCATGAAACGATCGCATTCGGAGACTCTTTAGAGAGTTCGGAACCCATTCCCT
>CAUJNA010003024.1:245000-387500 GCA_963377175.1 Effrenium voratum | reverse complement strand
AGCTGGAGGATAGGAGCCAGTTGAAGTAGGCGATGGACGATGCCACGCAGAAGGGGGCCACCAAGTATTGCAAGAAGATCGCGGTGGACATGGCGTCCTTGTTCTGACCACCTGGAAATGGGTCATGGGGGCGGGGGAAGGAGGGGATGGGGGAGGGTCAACCACTAAATGGGAAAAGGTACCCATGATCATTTGGGGGCCAAGAATATTGGGAGTGCTGAGGAAGAAGGGGGTGAAACTATCCCTGAAGCCTAGGATACAAGGTGATAAGCCCTTAATAAGGCCTTATTAAGAGGTTGATAAGGGATAGCACCTGTGGTTTGTTTTCAAGCAAACCACAAAGCATGGTGGGTAAAAAGTAGATCCCCTCATTCCTTGCTGAGAATTTGAACAACATGGGTTGTGGGGTGAAGGGAAAACATCTCAATCCCTCCACAAACTCCAGCACCTGCGAGACATGTTCTACGAAGTTATGCAATATTTGTCCAAGACCTCAACAAAAAGGATGCCCAAGTAACGGATTTTTACTATGGTGAGCTCGTTTTACCCTCAAGTGAGCTCGCCACAAACTATGCAGACACATGCACACGACTTGATTTTTCCCTTTGGCACCTGATTCCGCCATCACGGCCACGTTGTTGGCGGTGGGCGTGCAACTTACGATCAAGCAGACCAGCCACAAGGAGGGATCCTACAGGGGAGACTGATAGGCTTCAGAACTCGCTTTCGATCGGTGCGATATGCAGGGAATGAGACATGGAATGACCCTGAAAGAACAAACACAACAGCACCGCTTTGGTTCCTTTGCAGGGAATCCCCAAAGCCGGTTCATTCAACCAACACCCGGAACGGTCATTCCCTACCTATCGCACCAGCAAGGTTTTCCGGGTCTCGGGCTTAGGGTTTGGAGGGCTCTCGGAGTCAGTGAACCCCTTCCTGTCGAACATCTGGGGAAGAATCGTACAGTTCCAGTTTTTTTAGGTTTCTTGCGATTAACGGTCATGGTGTCAATACTGTGGATGGCTGTGAAATCCGGAAATCGCACCACGAAATGAAACCATGGATGGAACCAATGCGCTTGTTGTCCTTCCAGGGTTGCTTGCATGGGTCAGGATCTTTGTCCACGGTATCTATCATGGCTATGGCTAAGACAACGCCGCTCAAGATACGCACACACACACACACACACACACACACACACACACACACACACACACACACACACACACTACACGGATCGCAAGGTCATGGTTGCGTTGTATCTATAGGATTGTGCAACAAAATCATCGTATCCTGTTACGGTGGTCGGCCTTGCCGTGACATTGAGACATACCTCAAAGTTGTCAAGAGGAATGACATGCAGAAGGACAAGAAAAGATGTGTAAGCTCCAGAAAGCTCAACATACTGCAAGCAAGGGGTTGCGGAGGAGACGTCTCCTTTGGCCCGATGCGGATGAGTCCGTAGACCACGATACTCATGCAAAGGGGCAGGAGCACCAACTTGCTGAACACGATAGCAATCCCGACCCTCATCGGCAGCACCTGCACTGGGCTGGATGCTGGATAGTGAAGGCAAGGGTCAAAGCACATGCCCGCAACTGATCCCTCCAACACTCAAACCCCTCCCCACAAACAATAAACAACATCAAACACCCCGATTTCTCTCGTGTTGATACCCGGCGATTGTTCAGCGGGGCATCGGACCAGTTTGGTTTGCGGGTTCCGGTTTCCCGGTAAGCGAGTCGAGGGCAAGCAGAACGCAAAGGATTCACATGGAACCCTGCTGAAGGACCCCTTCTCAAGGTTCTAATTTCGCCTCCGTTTCCGTTGTTTGTCCCCTGGAGAAAAAAGGCAACTACGTCCAGTGCTAGATTCCAACTTCAAAACCCACAGGGGAAAATTACACATCGTGTTCAGCAAATGGAAGTTCGGGCTCATTTTTGTTTGTAGTGTTCTCCAAAATGCACACCTCAAAGTTTGCGCCCTTGGACAACGCGCTCCCCAGGATCAGCAAGTTCAGCGGCACCGCGGCATCACCCAGCTTGTAGATTCCGTCGTAGAGCCACGACAAAGGGGCGTCGTTGTCCTAGCAGCTTTGCACAGCCGTCAAAGCCATTGGGCCTATGTTTTCGAGCAAACGGTTTGGATGTGGCAAATTTGCGGATCGATTGCTGAATATCAAAAGAGTACTAAAGGTTACAAAACAAGGACCGACAGGGGGAGAACAGCTGAATTCCACAAAAAGCGCGTCCAAACTGTTTCTAGAGTCTAGGGTTTGGTATGAGGCCCAAATCGCAAACGCAACAGTTCTCAACAAATACTACTGAAGCCATGACACACGTGCTGATTTCTGACTCGTAGCCTCAGGGAGAAACCTCGAGAGCCAAAGAACTCTTTGACACGGTCCTGGTCCAAAACGTCCACCATCCACGCCCGAATTGGAGAGAGCCCGACCGCCAAGCCCAGGAGCGCGGCAAGCACAGGTGGCACCAATGCCTCTGAGCAAGAATGGGTCGAATAGGGCTGACTTAGACGCCTTGATCCGCCAAGTGCTTGGTTGCTGCAATGACCCCGGCTCAATGAAACACATCACTTTCCCAAAAAGTTAAAGTCCAAAGATCCAACCAAGCAGTGATAAACAAGTAGGGTGCATGTTTCAGGCCAACGGGAAAAGTGCGATGTTTGTCGCGCCTGTTCAAGCACGGTCCAACAGCTGCATGCCTCTTTTGGCTGGTCGGGATCTTCAGATTCATCACGTAGAAGGTAGCGACCAACGCCCCATTGAAGCACGGGGTAAAGCATCCTCGGCCGTGGAATTCCCATCGGGAAACTTATCTGGAAGTACGATGCCGGTGGCTTCATGAAATAGGTTGTATGAGTTTTGCTGGGCGGGTACCTAGACTCTCCATCCCTTTAAAGGTGGAGTCATGACCCGAATCCTTCCTTTGGGTAATGACCAACCACTTTTCAAGGGTCAGAAGGAGACTCCAGGTAGATATGTTCGGGCTGCAAAAGGCACTAACTTAACACAATCGCCGCCAAAGATGGCTAGGAGCAAATAGACCGGAAGACGCAGCAATGGGTCCATGTTGCCCATGCTCGACGCACCAGAAGTGTGCAAAGAGATTACTGATAGCAGCACAATGGGCAAGCCGGTCGAATTCCCAAAAGCCACGGCGCAGATGGTGCCACTGGCAAAATCCTTCGGCGCACAGGTGAGCATAGCTGTTGCCTTTCCCAGCAATACGCCCAGCCCCACCACAACGATGGGTAGAAGAAACAGAATCCAACTTGAAAGGATGATGCTCATGAAGGGTTGGCACGGCGCACACTGATTTCCACCAGTGTTGCACTGGTCGCAGTACAGAATCCGTGAGAACAAAAGTGCTGGAATCGCCAGCTTCATCGTGATCTCTCCTCAGTTGCCCCCAAGGACCCAGAAATTAAAACTTAAACTTTTGGGACCCAGAAATAAAAGGTTCACCTTTTGAAACCTTGAAAATAAAAGTTACACTGTTGGGCTACAAACTGCACCACAAGGGAGAACTCTAGGGGGTACCTTCCCCATTCTTTCCAGGCATCCTTCTTTCTTTAAGAAAACACCCAAGACCGTGGGGAAACAGCGATCAGTTTTTGAAAAGAAGGATGGTTGAAAAGAATGGACAAGGAATCAACCCCTAGAGAACTGCCTAGAGTCTCCATGACCCGAACAACAAACAACAAAAACACGCACCTAAACTCTCCATGACCCTGTAAACAAAAAAAATGGGACCCTCAAAATAAAAAGGTCACACTTTTGGGCTAAACATGAAAACCGAACAACAAAAAACAAAAACAGGCTACCTAGACTCTCCATGACCCTGTAAAAATAAAAATCGGGACCCTCAAAATAATTATAAAGGTCACACTGTTGGGCTAAACATGAAAACCGAACAACAAAAAACAAAAACAGGCTACCTAGACTCTCCATGACCCTGCAAAAATAAAAATCGGGACCCTCAAAATAAAAAAGGTCACACTTTTGGGCTAAACATGAAAACCGAACAACAAAAAACAACAACAGGCTACCTAGACTCTCCATGACCCTGTAAACATAAACATCGGGACCCTCAAAATAAAAAAGGTCACACTTTTGGGCTAAACATGAAAACCGAACAACAAAAAACAAAAACAGGCTACCTAGACTCTCCATGACCCTGTAAAAATAAAAATCGGGACCCTCAAAATAATTATAAAGGTCACACTGTTGGGCTAAACATGAAAACCGAACAACAAAAAACAAAAACAGGCTACCTAGACTCTCCATGACCCTGCAAAAATAAAAATCGGGACCCTCAAAATAAAAAAGGTCACACTTTTGGGCTAAACATGAAAACCGAACAACAAAAAACAACAACAGGCTACCTAGACTCTCCATGACCCTGTAAACATAAACATCGGGACCCTCAAAATAAAAAAGGTCACACTTTTGGGCTAAACATGAAAACCGAACAACAAAAAACAAAAACAGGCTACCTAGACTCTCCATGACCCTGTAAAAATAAAAATCGGGACCCTCAAAATAAAAAGGTCACACTGTTGGGCTAAACATGAAAACCGAACAACCAAAAACAAAAACAGGCTACCTAGACTCTCCATGACCCTGTAAAAATCAAAATCGGGACCCTCAAAATAAAAAGGTCACACTTTTGGGCTAAACATGAAAACCGAACAACCAAAAAACAAAAACAGGCTACCTAGACTCTCCATGACCCTGTAAAAATAAACATCGGGACCCTCAAAATAAAAAGGTCACACTTTTGGGCTAAACATGAAAACCGAACAACAAAAAACAAACACCGGCTGCCTAGACTCTCCATGAGCCTGTAAAAAATGGACCACAAGGGAAAAACCGAAAGCTCCACAGGCGGTATTCGCTGGCAACTGAGTCTCCCATGGCCTTTCGCACCGTGAGGTTAATGATGCCACGGCGCGTGGCCAGAACTCCCACGGCGATGACGGAGGCGGCAACACCGATGGCTTTCCTCAAATGAACCATAAGCAAAACCCGGCAAGATGGTCTACCCAGAACCATACCTAGAGTCTCCATGACCCTTTAAAAATGGGTCCATGACCCCATTATTTTGGGTAATGACCCCATTTTTAAAGGGTCATGGAGACTCTAGGTAGAAAGAATTGAGGCTTGTAAATGAAACCAAGGCTTGCATTTCGGGGTTCCATGTGAGTCACAATCAAAACCCGGCATTCACATGGTCGTAATTCCAGAACCATGTAAAGAATTAAAAAGGCGGATATCCGCAGCTATTTATGGCAAGGGGATTGTCCCTTTCTAACCAGATCATCTACCCGGGCTTTGAGTTCACTTTAAAGGGAAACCCTTCCCCAAAATAACAGGAAACAAACAAAAGGGCACCACTGGGCAACTGGGTTTCAAGGAGGAGACGAGGATGGACAAGAATCCGGAACTCTGCATCTCTCGCGACATGCTCAACTTGAGCTGCACACGCAGCGTTTCAGCCTGTGCCACATGTAAGTTCTGCAGCAGGGAGGAGGCGGTTGCCGTTAAGGGGGCAACACAATCCTCTGCATATGCAGAAGTCAAGACAGCCAAGATCAGCCGATACATGGCTCACGGTAGGAAGAAGGTAAAGTGCCGATGATCTGGGCAACCAGCCATCACTCTGCGCGATGGAACTTTCTCTCCCACTCTGCCGCAGCGATGGAGCGAGGCTTCTTTTTCGTGCACCTCTTTTTCGCTGGCCGGTAAAGCACAGAAACATCTTGAGCGCTGTGTCTCGAATGAATGAAGGAACTCGTTGAGCAAACATCAAAATCTGAAGCCGGACTTCGCTGCTAATCGCTTTGACATTCAAATTCATGAGGGATCCCCTCTACAAGTCTAACTTGTTGTGGGTTAAATGGAAACTACCACTAAACCCTAAAAAAACAGAAGCTAAGGCTGGGAGCCACCAAGGGCATACTAAGACTTGCAGATGAACGACGTAATTCACTCCTGTACTGGGGCTATCCGAATCTTTCCCGCAAAGCCACGGGTGTCCTTATGGAAAATAGATGGCCCTGGTAGATCATTAAAACCAGTGCCTGCCAGGGCCCTTTTTTCTCAACTAACTTGCATAAGCAGGATACCTATCTGCAATTGTTGCTACAACTTCAAAGGCTGAAGTAAGGGATCCCCGGTAAAGGACCTTTGTCATGGTGAGCTCATCTAAAATCGTCAGACGCATGCGAGAAGTCTGCGTCTGTACGCTGGTGGCCGCAGTTGGGTCAGGGAGGTCACGGGGGCAGTGCTAAACCCTCGACATGTCGTGTGCGTCCCTATAGCCTCCAGCTCTGGATTCAAGGCCCCTTCAAATGTCACCACTCCCGCCATCAAATCTCTGGATACCTGAAGCTAGGTCCTCCAGTAGCGAGGTTAGAATGAGGGTGCCCTTTTTTCTGTAGTCTATTTTTGTAGGGGAACCCTCCCAACCAAAAAAGGGGTATATGAGGGACCTAGGAAGTCTCCACACTTCAAACCTGGGAGACGTAGGCATCTTCCCAAACAGCTCCGGGTTGGCTCCCCCACCCAAATCTGGACTGCGACTAATCCCAGTGCCGAAAAGTGACGAACACTTTTAGTGGGTTAAATTCGGAGAAAAAAAAAAAGAAGAAACAAAAAAAGCACTGGTTTCCCGCTAAAAGGATTCACCTGCAGTCTCCGAATCTGACCCTTGAAAAGTGGGGTTACGAAAAATGACCCCACAGGAGAGTCTAGGAAAAAAGCTAAGTTGAACCGGGTGATTCCCTGGGCGCCCAGAAAAAAAAAAGAAGCTCCCCGATCGAACCGCGTCCCTCGGCCCATCGGCCCATCCTAGTGAGCCCGCCTCAAAGCGCACGGGCACCGGTAGCGTGCGGCTACTCCAGGGGGTGAGGGGGTGGAAGATCAGCTCCTCTCGGTTTCCGCGCAACTTCGGTTCGTTGCTTGCCCCCATATTCTTCTTTTTGGCTGCCTGAAGTCTCCTTTTTTGGGGTGACTGAAGTCTGGTGGCTTTCTGCTCCCCTGCTAAAAGTGACTCACTTTGAGTGGTTTAATACGGAAAACCCCTCTTTGTTGGAAAAAAAGTTAAAGCCCTAACATCCAAGCAAAATGCACCAAAGGCTCGTTGGTGTCCCCCTTGGTTTTTGTTTGGGATGCCTGGAAGTCTCCATGGTTTTGTTTGGGTGCGTGAAGTCTCCATGGTTTTGTGTGGGTGCCTGGAAGTCTCCATGCTTTTGTTTGGGGTGCCTGGAAGTGGAGTGCCTGGAAGTCTCCATGGGTTTGTTTGGGCGCCTGGAAGTCTCCATGTGTTTGTTTGGGGTGCCTGGAAGTCTCCATGGTTTTGTTTGGGTGCGTGAAGTCGCCATCGCCATGGTTTTGTTTGGGTGCGTGAAGTCTCCATGGTTTTGTTTGGGGCGCGTGAAGTCTCCATGGTTTTTGTTTGGGGTGCCTGGAAGTCTCCATGGTTTTGTTTGGGGTGCCTGAAGTCACCATGTTTCTTGTTTGGGGTGCCTCCCTATTAATCAACCTGAGGTTTATGAATCCGGGGTTAACATTACAGGGGAATCCAAACCATGATTTTGGTGGTGTGGTTTCTGGATTCCGCCTTTCCATCCACAGGGCCACAAATATGTCCACCCAGACTCTCCATGACCACTTGCATAAAGATGGGGTCATAACCCGAATCTTTCTTTTGGGAAAAGCCCATCCATTTTTTGTTAGGGGCAGAATTGGAGACTTCAGGCACCCAAAAAACAACATGGAGATTTCAGGCACCCACACAAAACCATGGAGACTTCAGGCACCCTCCAAAAAAAAACATGGAGCCTTCATGTACCCCAAACAAAAACATGGACATTTCATACACCCCGAACAAAAACATGGACATTTCAGGCACCCCCAAACAAACAACATGGAGACTCCAAACAAAACATGGAGACTTCCAGGCACCCCAAACAAAAACATGGACGTTTATTAATCCTGGGTCAACATTAAATACCAACCAAGGTTCTGGGTTCAACCATGGTTTCAAGGCGATGCGAACAGATTTCATCCACAGCAGAAAAAAATGCGCCAGAGAGAATGGGCTCAGTCCTTTGTGGCTTGAGGTCAATCGACAACCGAAGCAGGCACAGTATCTCAGTGTTACCTGGAGTCTCCGAATCTGATCCTTGAAATTGGTCACTACCCAAAAGAAAGGGGTCAACTGGGCCCATTTTTAAAGGGTCATAAGGAGACTCTAGGTAATTCTTGAAGCATGGTTTTGGGATTTGGGGTCATGACCAACCACTTTTACTGAGTCAGAAAAACAAGTCTAGGCGCTTTGTGTCGGATCAATATTGCGCGTCAGCTTCCTTTGGTGTCCTTCTGGAACAAAACATATTGGCAAATAAGAACCAGAACCAGTGGATCCCGGCCGCCGGCCAAAATGGCCCGGCATTTCCATGAAACGGGGATCACATCTTCAGCTTTCGGCCCCCAACACTTGGTTGACGCTGGGGTAGGGGAGCAAAAATAAAAATCAAATCTTAGCAGTTAAGTGGTTGGATTTCATACTCAACCACAGTAAGCAAACATGTAAAATGGCTGTGGCTCAAAAAAGTGTATCCGAAGTGGCACCTTGGTAATGGATGCAAAGACTAAAATCTGCGTAACACTGGCTCTTTAATTTTGAGCCACACCGAAATGTTTCCACACAACAACATCATGAAGAATAGTATGGTTTTGAGTCTGGTCCATGGACCTGGAGTCTCCGAGTCTGACTCTTGAACAATGGGGCTTCAAATGACCCAAAAGAAAGATTTGGGGTTATGACCAACCATTGTTAAAACGGTCATGGAGACTCCAGGCAGGGGGCCGGTTTTAAGGATGGAGTTTTTACCTGGAGTCTCCATGACCCTTTGAAAAAGGGGGCTTTACTCAAAAGAAAGATTCGGGTTAAATGGGGAAAACATATTTAAGGGTCAAGGAGGCTCCAGTAGTGAACCTTACCTCAATGGATCCCAGGCGTTTCGCACCCATATTTGTGGCAACCATCTTTTTCCTTGGTTGCTGTTGACCCCCTGCACAAAGCTTCTCACTTTTTGAACTCAACCAAACTCAACTTGATTTCAACCAAAAAGTTCAAGTCTAAAGATCCAACCCACTAGCAGTCAAGTTTCCTCTTGCAATCTATACCGGGTGGTTCAACAAGGGTGACCTACAAAATCAGGGAAACGGGAAATGGAATCACTGGGCTAACCTGGAATGAGTGGCTCGTCTTGTAAGGCTGGACCCGAAAAATGGAACGGGTTGCCGTTTGGGACGCGACATGTACACAAAAGAAGCTATAAAACGGGAAAACATGTTCGAGCTTGGGTGAACCAGTAGAACCCATGTTTTTCTTTGCCCAAACTAAGCGTTTAGAAGGAAACCAACATGCACCGAGATCCCGTCATCCGAGATGGGAAGCCGGTGTTTCGCTTCCTCCACCAGCGGCTCTCGCCATTTTTCCCGAAGGTGAAGCCTCGAAGGAGAAATGACCCATGGGGTCCAGCGGCGTCGACTTGAGTTGGTACTCGGGCCCGAAGAAACGGCACATAAAGGTGAACCTAGAGTCTCCTTCTGACCGAAAAAAAAAAAAAAAAAAAAAAAAAAAGTAAAAAAAAAAAAAAAGTCCATGGTCCATGACCCCTGAAACATTTGGGTAATGACCCGGCCCATTTTTCAAGGGTCAGATTCGGAGACTCCAGGAAGGAACCTTTTTTGGGATCCATTGCCAAAGGTCCGGGTCCCGGCAGGACTGGTTTTGGGGCTTTGAAGGGAAACCTAACATGGAAGTGCCATGGCCCCTTTCAGAAGATTTCCGTGGGAAAGAAGTGTTCCTGTCACTTCCATGTCGGTTGGTGGGAGGGTAAGCGAACAAGTCATCGGGGTTTACTTCATTTCAGGATCACAAACGTAGACACTCCCACAACCCCCTTTGCCCTTGGATTCTGTCAAGAGTCTCCATGACCCTTCAAACATGCGGCCATGACCCGAATCTTTCTTTTGGGGAGTGACCAACCATTGTTTAAGGCTCAGAAGACTCCGGGTATATTCTGGCCACTGTTTAGTACACGTATTAAATCTGAGACAAAAACAAGTCATCAGTTGAAAGGTCTTCGGATCGGTTGCGTGAACTCCAATCACGCGATCTCTCTCGCTATCCCGCCGGTCGCAACAAATGCCCGGAGCACTGGAACCATTTGGGTGGGTACCTCCTTTTGGTTGGCTTTCAAGGAAAATCAAAAGGAAAGCACCCATTTAGGGGGCTCCACTAAAAAAGCCACACCCATTTCGTGTTGGTGGGCAATGCTCGATGCACCTGTTGCTTAGTCATGCATACTGTGGATGGACACCAGTTGGGATGGATGCAACCCTAATGGTCGGTCAAATCACCCATGAACTGGTGCAGAATTTGTCCACCGGCAGTATGGCTATTCGGAGAAAACCGACGAAGAACGGGAGCAATTGAAACAGACCCACCTTTTTTGCTACTACCCAGAGGTTCCTCGGGCTTTCAATGAAAGACCCGACCCCCCCATTAGACACCCGGAAGTGTTTGGGGGTCTCAAAACCTGGCTGTTTGAGGGCCCTAAATACATCGGAGCCTCTGGGTTAAAACACCACCGGCAACGGTTGGGACTGCCCCTTGATAGCCTTCATCTACCCGGGTTTGGATTGTGGCGTACATGGTGTGTCTTCCATTTGCGCTCTGCGCGGCAAGGGGCCGAGGTCTTTTTCGGCTCGGCGTTTTCGATCGGATCCTTGACTCAAGGACGGCCAGTCTCGTGGCCTAATTAGATTCTTGGCTGGAATTGGGACCCCAGCCAAAAAGATGTGTTTTTTGCCTGGTAGTGGAAAACAAAGGGAACCCCAAAAAAGCAAAACAACATAAAAAGGGGAGCTAATTCAGGGGAAGGATTCAGCCTTGGCCTATAGCTCACTTGAGTGCTTGGCTTCAGAGATCCAAGCCTTAATTTGGCAAGGTCTTCACGCTCAGCTCAGGGAAGTGAGAGAACACGTGTGCCCACACTGGGCCAACAGAATCTGTCCATGTGGATGGTTGCAAAAGCCATTTCGCACTACTTGGACACCATGGTTGAAACCATTCTTTGTTGGTATTTACGTTGGGGAAGCAAATCCTTCCAGGGTTTCTTAGGTGGTGCAGGATTTCGTCCATCCACAGTATCACCACTTTCAACCTAAAAGAAAGGTCCTCGACCGTCTCCGGCCATTCGCTTCTGGGGTACACGCTCGCCCTGTACATTTCAGGTGTCTGTCCATCAGCTAGCGTAGCCCGCCTTGCCGGCGTCTTGCAAGCAACGCACGACCTCTTTATGGCCCCTCTGTCTAGCACTCTGCATGGGCGTGGTTCTCCTCATGTCGGCCTTCTCTTTGTCAGCGCCAGCTTCCAGCAACACACGCACCACCTTCTCATGGCCATTCATTGCGGCATTGTGCATGGGTGTTCGTCCATGATTGTTGCTACTGTCCTTGTCAGCCCCAGCCTCCAGCAACAAACGCGCCAGTTCTGGATGACCATAATACGCAGCACCGTGCAACGGTCTGTTTCCAAATCTGTCAGACTTATCTGGTGCAGCACCTGCCGCCAGCAAACACCGCACGATCTCTTCATGACCAGACCTTGGTTGCTGTTGACCCCCTGCAAAAAGTTTCTCACTTTTTTGGGGTTTAGTGGAACACGCAACTTGATTTCAACAAAAAAGCTAAAGTCTAAAGATCCAACCCAATAGCAGTCAAGAGACATGGCCGCAGTATGCATGGGCGTGAAATAATTCATGTCCAGCACGTCTTTGTCCTCGAAGGCCCAGTGGCCATGGAGACAAAAAACAAAAAACGGCCTTTCTGTTGTTCTTTCAGTTCAAAGGTACCTGGAGTCTCCGAATCTGACCCCGTAAACATGGTTGGTCATTGCGGAAAAGAAAGATTCGGGACATGACCAACCACTTTTACAGGGTCAGAGAGTCTAGGACCTTGCTTCAACAGGGTTCCCAATAAGGACACACTTTGGAAAACAAATATTAAAAAGCTACCTTTACGCGTACCAGGTGACTTTTTGGGTATACCTTGTTCAAGCAAATGGGTGTGTCTTTTTTGGGGCGTACCCCCTTTTTTCGTGGGCTTGAAAGGGAAACCCAAAAAAAGGCCGCCATTTTTCGCAAGTCCCCTCCAACAAAAGGGACACAACCGGGTGCCCTCCAACCAAGTAACACGGAACCGTTTCACGTTTCGGGGGGTCTTGGCTTGGACCAAATTTTCCTTTTAAAGACCATTTCCCTGTCAGGTTCCATGTGAAAAGGGTGGGGGGTACCCTTTCTTTCGGTGTTTCAACCGGAAAACCGACTAGGACAACTCCCGGCAGGGCGTCCCGAACGTGCTCCATGTCAAAAGAGAGTGGGAAAAAAAAGCAGGTCAAAAGGTGTAAACCACCATGCTGTGGTGGTAAAAAATAGGGAACCCCCAAAATGGGTTGCCCTGGCAGATGCAAACGTGGACTACAGCCTGCGGTCAAAATATCCAGGTGGTTCAGTTTTGACCCATACCCATGTGTGCGGGCCCCCTTCGAGAAAAACACACACACACACACAAACACACACACACACACACACCAAAAAAAACACACACTCAAAAAACGTGGTTCTTGCCGGTTTTCTCCCAAAAAGACACAAAACCCGGGGAAAAACAAACAAAACAAAAAAAAGACCGTGGTGCACTTTGCCGGGCCGGGCGTCGGCCCCAGCTTCCAACAAGCGCCGCAAGATCTGAAGCTGGTCGCTCTGCACGGCCGCGTCCAGAGCTTTGGTGGGATCCTGGGGCTCCTCCAGCAGAACGATCCTCGGCCCGCCGGCCCGGCACGGGCACAGGGATGTCCGGGAGGAAACGGAGGGCAACCCGACCCAAAACGGACGGCTCGTTCTTTCTCCACCCTGCGACCCTGTTTAGTTTCAAACCCCGCCATTTTTGTCTTTAACCCTACAACCTGTGTTAAAAAAAAGGTCGCAGGGTTGAAAAACAGGGGGGCCCACCTAAAACTTCCATTTGGAGAAGACCTCTGGAAAAAATGAGAACATATTTCCAGTAGTGATAGATTTCCTCTAAAACCAGGGGAAAATAAAACATATTCTTAAGCAAATGGAAGAAAAGGAGTAGAAATTCAACACAAAAGACACCAATACTCACCAAAAAGGGATATTGCAACCCAGACATGTGCGGTGATGTCCCCGTTTTGAAACATCCATTCATTTGCTTGTTCGCCCCCTAAGAAAAATGAGAAAACATACCTGGACCAACCAAGGGCACTTTTTTTGCGACTCTCTGCAAAAATCCGTGCATTTCCTTGAAATCCATACATTTGAGCAAAAACTGTACTTTTCTTGCAGGCTCAACATAAGACACAGGAGCATTTTGCTACCTTTTTTCTACAAGAATCTCACTTTCAGCTCCGGCCATGGCACTAGAGATTGTCATGCTCATACCATTTGAAGGTGTGCAATTCACCAAGGACAAAAGGTGCTCATTTCCTCAAGAAAATGTTCCGCTGATTTCCGTACTTTTCCCGCAGATTTCCGTACTTTTCCCGCCGATTTCCGTGCATTTCCCGCCGATTTCCGTGCATGTGCGGTTTCTGCATTTTGGCTGAGAAAACTGCAAACTCGCAAAAGCGGCAAGGAAGCTGTCACACATTGCCCCACAGCAATTGGAGACGAAAGACCTGAAACGGAATTAAGTATGACGGGCCGTGTAAATTGCAAACTGTGTTCATGTGCATCCAAGTGCACCACAAACGCTCACAGCCTGCTAAAAGCGATTTCCGTCAAATTTCCTCAAAAGTGTACATTGACACTTTTTTTCCGCATGTACGGAAATTTCAGTACTTTTGGAGGGTTCAGGTATGTCCAGTAGTGAAATTGATTCCCTTTAACACCGAGGGAGAATACAACTTAAATTCATTAATCAGCCCAAAGGATCCAGAAAACAAGTTCCTTCTGGTCCACCAACATGGAACCCATCAGGGTGTCCCTTTCTAAAGGCCGAACAGTCGTGGATGTTTCGGGGGTTTCGGTTCCCCCGAAACGTGGATGGGATGCAACCAAAGCATGTGGGTGAATTATAATATTTCACCAACCTGAAATAAGTTGGGGGAAATTCCCCACATAAACCACCATTTGGGGGTGGAGTCGTGTGAGGTCGTTATAATTCACCCAGCAGCCAACCCATGATGAACCAAACATGGTGACTAAAACTGGAACAAGGGAAAGCTAAAAGGTCGACAGCCATTTGCTTCCTCCCCCCCCCGGAAAAAGATGAGAACAACTTTCCAGGAGTGAAATCGATCCCCTTTAAACTCAACAGGGGCATACCAGACACAAACACATTTCAATAGTGGACGTCTCCCCCGTTAAAAGCTTAACTTTCAGCTGGTTTGATGGACAACCACACAAAAATCAGAAAAAAAACACGAAAAAGATAACAAGCTCAAAAACCTGAAAAGCTAGAAAGCTCAGAGATGGGCTGGGAGCCGCCAAGAAAAGATTGTTCGATTCGTAAGTGAGAATCACTGAGGCCGCATCGCCCAGCTTCACAGCATCTTGAAGCTCTTTTCCTGCAAGCACAGCTTGGGTATGTGTTCTCGGTTCCTTTCTGCTCCCCTGCTAAAAAAATAACTCGTAGTGGTTTAATGGAAAACCCAATAGTTCGCAAAAAGCTAAAGTCCCTACATCCAAGCAAAATGCACCAAAGTGTTGCTCAGTTGCCCAAATGACCCAGGAATAAAAGGTTAACCTTTTCCAGGTCCTCCAGTAGAGAGGTTAGAATAAGGGTACCAACTTTTTTCTGTAGTCTCTTTTTGTAGGGGAACCCTCCCAACCAAAAAAGTGGTTAATAAGGGCACTACTGGGGGACCTAGTTTTGGAACCATGACTAAGAATGGACCAAGTGGGAAAAAGGTCAAAAGGTCGGCTTCGGACGACTGACGTTAAATTTGGGAAACCTCCCAAATTGGTGGCTTCCTCTTGATTTCCCTCTCTAAACCGCAAAGAAATGGTACCCTCAAAAACAACCATGCCCCGATGTGTCATTTTTGTTGAGGCTCGCCCCCCTTTTTTCTGGGGTGGGGTTAAAGGGGAACCAGGAGCAAACCAGTAAATGATTTTTTGCCTGACAATTTGGGTGTCCTTTTCCGTTGTTCGCGGATACCCTTTTGGATACCCATTTCGGAGGCTCTCCTAGTTTCAGCCACCCTCATAAGACAAACTCGTACATGTCTAGCGCCGCTTAAAACATGACGGGCCCCAAAGCAGAACCTCAAAGTGGCACCAAGTGAGAAGCGCCTTGTTTGGGGTTAGAGGGGAACCACCCATTTGGGTTGGTGGATTTTTAGGAGTTGGTACCCCCTTTTTGCGGTTCAGTAGCGAAATCGTTTCATTTTAAAACCAACAGGGGAAAATAGCAAATATTATGAGGCAAATGGAAGTAGTGGACTTTCTCGCCTCGGCCCGCACAACTTCCCCGGATGGTAGTCTCACCCGCGTCAAATTTTGAGAGGCCCCTGAAAGCGGTTGCTTGATCGCACGTTCTTAGCGGAGTGGATGTCCCAAAATCAGATGTTTCCCCAACCGCCGAAGGCTATGGGGTCTCGATTTTTCCGGAGCTGGCTCAAAAACATGTGGGCATGGCCAAGTCACAAAAAAAGAAGACAACACCACGTAGCAGAACCTGCTAAAATGGTCAACAGGAATCATAGGGATCGTGTTCACCGCTGTGGCCTGGGTATGAATTTCAAAATTCGATTGCGGACGGTGACATCAGAATCCGGTGAGTTTCGATTCATTTGTTCACCACTTGTTTTCAGGCAGTTTGTCAAAATCCATCGCCTGTTGACTCACTTCCTGAGTGGATTGCACAACAAAAAGTCCAAACTTGCTGTTTACCACGAAGCTGGTCTTCCCGAGCAAAGTTTAAGTCCAGGAACTGAGGAAGTGAGTCACCGCTTGGGGTCACAACCAAAATCTGACATCAAAATGGTCTACCCCGAACCACGGTTCAAGAATGTACAAGGCGGAATTCCGAACCCATTTCTGGCCAGGGGCTTGTCCCTTCTCCAACTACCCGTGCCTTTGATTGCTCAGGCTTATTGGAGTTCACCGGCCCAATGAGCTATCTCCAAAAAGCAGTGCAAGCATGGAATGAGTCTCCATGACCCTTTAAAAATGGGGTCATTACCCAAAATAATGGGGTCATGGACCCATTTTTAAAGGGTCATGGAGACTCTAGGTGGAGCCTTTAGTTTTACGGGGTCGCCTTCGTTTTACAGGGCTTTCACCTTGCAGGCTTCAATTCTAAGGGTCGCCTTGGTTTTACGGGGCTTTAGCCCCTATACCACCGAACACGTGTCCTTGAGGCTGGGCTGCCCTCAGACAGATCCCCTGCTAAAAAACACTTTTTGTGGGGTTGATTCGGAAACCAACCACTAAACCAACCAACAAGATCAACAACAACTGAGTTGAACAGATGATTGGCTGGGAGCCACTCAGACGAATGGAAGATTCCTCGCCCCAGTTGTTTTGTCTCATGCCTTTAGAATACATCGCCCCATTTGTTTCCCACCAAACTGGTAACCACGCCAGTGACGAAAGTCCGAAACGGAACTCTGCTTTGACTTTTTTTGTTTTTTTACACGCCCCATTCCTTGGTTGACGTTGGGTTTGGGGAGCAAACATTTATTTTTTTGCAGTTGAGTGGTTGGATTTCAACCACTAAACCACAACAAGCAAAAATGTAAAAACTGTTTCCCAACCACCATGGACAGGGCGGCTTCCCGGCAGAAGACACAGGGTTTCCCACCAAAACCAAGGGGGTTCCCGCGAAGGACAGGGCAACACACAATATATATATATATAAAACAGAGGGAAGCCCGGTTGTTTTTGTCGCTCTCCGGCCTCGGGTGGTCAGCAGCTCTCGCTTCACCGCCGTCACGCTCTCCGCTGGCAGCTGCCAGGGGCTCGACGACGTCAGCGGAGCCCCGTCGCTGGTGGCCAGCTGCAGCTGCCGGAAGTTTTTCAGCTGCTCCCGGCGGGCCACCTCCTGTCTCCTGAGTGGATATGACCCCACCAAAGGATCTGGGTAAATATCTCAACCAACCTGAAATAAGGTCGTAAATTATAATTCACCAGCCTGAAATAAGGTGGTTGGGGGGAAATTCCCCACATAAACCACCATTTGGGTTGAGGTCTCCTGAGTCCATCGCTTCAGAAGATCGCACGATCTTTCATTTAGCTAAGACCCCTGGAAAAAAACAACAGAAACAAATATGTCCAGTAGTGATAGATTCCCTTTAAAACCAACAGAGAAAATAACAACTAGTCTTAAGCAACTAGTCTCCTCAGTGGAAACACGGATAGATCCCAAAGGAGGGGAGGTGTTTCTCTTAAAAACATGCCCAAAATCAAAGGGGGTCCCCCCAAAAAGAAAAACACAAAAGGATGGCTTCGGTATTCCAAAAAAAACACCTCAAGCCTCCTGAGTCGCTTCAGGAAAGCGTCTATGTGGAGTCTGCTTCTGATTACCCAAAGCAAGATTCGGGTCAAATGGGCCCACTTTTGAAGGTTAAGAGGGAGACTCCAGGTAATGTTGACCTCGGATTAACAAACCCCTGTTTATTAATATGGGGGTGTTCCCCTCCAAAAGTGATAAATCCCCACCAAAACCGGGGACACCCCCATATTACTAAACAGGGGTTTGTTAATCCGGGGTCAACATTAACTGTTTGTCCCGAAAGCATTGCGAAGGGTTCTTCCGGTAAAATCGTTGCGTTCTGCATGGCTCAAGTGCATAGGAAGAAGTAGAGAGTGAGTGCACAGCTCAAGTACATAGGACAAATAGTGAGTGAATGCGTGCATAGGGAGAGCGCAGAGTGAGTGCATAGAGGCATGCATAGGGCGAGTGCAGAGTGAGTGCATAGAGGCATGCATAGGGAGAGTGCAGAGTGAGTGCATAGAGGCATGCATAGTGAGTGCATAGAGGCATGCATAGGACGAGTGCAGAGTGAGTGCATAGAGGCATGCTGCAGAGTGAGTGCATAGAGGCATGCATAGGACGAGGGCACTCTAAAAGGATCCGGTAAACATGGGATCACCGTTGGTTGGAAAACCACTCAAAAGATGATATCTCAACCACATGGGCAAAGTTCCCCTTGGTCAGAACTGGGGGCCGAAGGGAATCTTTCCTGCTGATAGGAAAGGGGCCTCCGAAATGGTGCTTGAGTGGGCTCACCAGCAAAAAATCGAGAAACCATTGTTGGCCCAGAGAACAGTCTGCAAAGCCTCAAGCCAGACCCCCCACATAGCCATTTGTCCCTGTCCCCACTTGGGGCCTAAAGCCTCGGATGTGGGGCCTAAAGCCTCGGATTTCCAAGCGCGAAACCGATATGGCCGCTGAGCGTTCCACGGTCAAGTTGCTTTTTGTTGGACAAACGAACAAGCGGGGATACGGAGGGAGCGCGGATATGGGGGGATTCCCTTGGCGCCATTTCCCATAAACTTTGTCAAGCTGCATCAGGGGGATCCTCCCGTATCCCTTTTTCCCCTGTATCCCTGCTAGTTGGTTTCCCTGATTTTGGTCGCTGCTTTCTTTGCAAATCGAGTCTCAAGGCGTCATAGAAGCACACAGAATCTCGGGCTGAAACGTGCTTGTCCCACCACTCTTGAAACTCCTCCGCGCTCATCACCTTAAATGCTCACTGGCCATGGGGAAAAAAGGGCATCCTTTTTGGTTTGGTTGAGTTTACAAATACAACCCTTCCAGAAAAAAGGAGAAAAATGGGCGCCGCTGGGCAAGTGGGTCACGACGCGGCCAGTCAATGCGATAGTAACTGTAGCCATGGCGAGGCCAACGGATAGACCGGGCCACGGTAGATCTGCTGGGGCCGAAATAGCTGGAAGCCACAAGCGCCTTGTCCAACTCAAGATCGAAGCAAAAAACAAGTTCTGTCATAAATATAGGCACAACACCCATCATGTATCTAAAGCAAGTTCTGTTGCGCTTAGTAAGTATCATCAAACAAGATGTATGATTGTGTGTGTGTGAGTGAGTGAGTGCGTGTGTGCGCGCGCGCGTGCGTGCGCTTGTGAGTGCGTGGGTGGGTGGGTGGGCGGGCGGGCGGACGGGTGGGTGGGTGTGTGGGTGGGTGAGTGGGCGTGCGGCTGTTTCTGTCTGTGTGTCTGTGTGTCTGTGTGTGTGCATGTGTGTGCACGGGTGTGTATGCGTGTGTATGCGGGTGTGTGTGTGTGCGCGCGTGTGTGCGCGCATGCGTGCCTGCGTGCGTGCCTATATTATATATATATATATATATATGTGTGTGTGTGTGTGTGTGCTCGCGCGTGGGTGTGTGTGTGTGTGTGTGTGTGTGTGTGTGTGTGTGTGTGTGTGTGTGTGTGTGTGTGTGTGTGTGTGTGTGTGTGTGTGTGTGTGTGTGTGTGTGTGTGTGTGTGTGTGTGTGTGTGTGTGTGTGTGTGTGTGTGTGTGTGTGTGTGTGTGTGTGTGTGTGTGTGTGTGTGTGTGTGTGTTTGTGTGTTTGTGTGTCTGTGTGTCTGTGTGTCTGTGTGTCTGTGTGTCTGTGTGTCTGTGTGTCTGTGTGTCTGTGTGTGTGTCTGTGTGTCTGTGTGTTTGTCTGTGTCTGTGCGTGCGTGCGTGGGTCGGCGGGTGGGTGGGCGGGCGTGGGTGGGCGGGCGGGCGAGCGGGTGGGTGGTTGGGTAGGTGGTTGGGAGTTTTTGTTGTTTTTTGTGTGTCTGTCTGCCTGTGTCTCTGCGTGTGTGTCTATGCGTCTCTGTGTCTCTGTGTCTGTGTGCGTGCGTGTGTGTGTGTGTGTGTGTGTGTGTGTGTGTGTGTCTTCGTGTTTGTGTCATCGGGGGTGCCCCCAAAAAACACATGTTCAGACGATGTTTCACCTCTGTGAGCTTTCAAAACCTGAACTGGCGGACACCCGCCAAGGTTGAAGCCGGAGCATCCGACAGGGAATAGGACCCCAGCCCCCATCCCGAGCCGGAAGTTCCGGAACCTTTTGGGGCCCAGCAAGCCAGACAACTCTAACACACCCAGCAAACCGGGCATTCTACTTGGCTGGAATTAGGACCCCAGCAACAAAATATTGTATTTTGCCCGGTTAGTGGAAAACAAAGGGACCCCAAACAAGCAAAAAAACAACAAGGGGAGCTAACTCTGGGGAAGTCTACAGCACAGCAACTTTGTCTTTGCTGGGCGCTTGGCCCAGCCCCTGTGATTTCTGGTTCGCTGGTATTCATGAAAAAAAAAGGGGGGGGGGGGGGGGCGCTCTCAGTGCAGCACCGGAAGCACCAAAAACTCGAAACCTTCTCAACATATGGGTTGCCTTGCCCATGACGGGTCCCGGGACCCCTCCAATAAAAACACCCCCCGACCCGGACCCTATGGAGAACCAGTTTCGAGGGCCCGAAAAAGCCCTCCATCGAGCCTTAGGGATCCGGATGCATGAATTATACACCGATCGAACACTCCGCAACTGGTCCATGGTGATGGTGGTGTCCATTTCCTTATTTGTGGTGTTGAAAAAGCAAAACATGCAACTCAAATGGTCGCAACATGAGTTTCTGTGAAGGAGCCCTGCTTGGGGTGGGACAGTAACAAGCCCCAAGGACATGGGTCATGTTGACCGTTCCCAGAAAAAATATCAAAGTCAGAAAATGGTTTCGGTTGCTTCCCTTCACCCATCACCTCAGTTGTTCAGTGACCCTGGAAACGAAAGGAAGACCATTTTAGTGGGGCAGCAACACCAAAAAAAGGAAACAGGGAGCCACTGAGCAACTGAGTCACTGAACGCGGGTGACTGTGATCATGGTAAAATCATGAGGCCAGAAGGAGAAAGGAAGCGAACCCACTGCCAAGAGACGCAGGCAGAAGCCAAGTGCCACGGATGCGGTAGGGCGGCGTGAAGCGGTAGTCCTGGCTCACACCTACTAGGGCTTAAATGGGCGTGTCTTGTGTTTTGAGTGCCCTTGTTTGGGGTCATTTAAAGGGAATCCAAAGGAAAACACTAATTTTGGGGGGTCACCCTGCCAGACACATACATAAATCATTAGAATGGGGTTGTGGGGGACAACCAAATTCAGTCAAGATCATTGAGCAAAAACATTTTCCTTTGAACATTACCTCCCACTGGCATGGTTGCTTGCTAGTGGACTCCTTTCCGAACTCTTTCAGGCTTCTTCCGAACATGGCCTGTGCACTCCCGTGGTGAAAGAATGAAGAATGAGGGGATGCCCCCGATAAACCATCCCCTATGGTGTCCTTTAAGCTTCAGGTTCATTCCCAAAACCCGGAAGGTCATTCACTGCTGAGCACCAGCAAGAAAGGGGTCTTTGAGCGATTCCTCTCTTAGGTGTTGCGGAAAACCTAAGTTAAGTGCACCGACATTGCCCGATCGACTGAGCGTGAGTCGGCTTGATGTTTGTGTCACTAAGCAACTTGGCATCTTCAGCTCAACTGCCCCTGACAAGGCAAAATGGGTTTGACCTAATGGGACCCCAAAATGAAATCGGCTTCCATTTGGTTTCCTTTAACTCCCCCCAAAGGGTACACTCAAAAAGATGACTGCGCGCATTCAGCATGGTCTTCCACCCAAACCGAAGAGTCTTTCCCAATCGAAGACACAAATTTATCATTTGCATACTTCTGGAACCTTTTTTTCGAACACATCATGACACATGGAATTGCTGTACAACTTTGGTTTACACGTCTAAATGTTGAACATTCCGATGCGAACGTTCCCATCATGCCCAAAAAAAGCCCACAGAAGGTGAAAACGTGTCTCACGGGGTCGGGCCCTCTGGTTGAAGGCGGGGTGAATGTGTTTTCGCTGCGCACCTGCGGAAATTTAAGTCATCCTCTCCATATCTGGGCTGCCCGAACTGATCCTGCGAAAAGTTTAACTTTTAGTGGGTTTCATTGAAAACCCCAATAAACACTAAAAAGCAACAAAGCTCAGGGGACGGCTGGCAGCCACCAAGACATGCATTGGAGCTCCTGAAGGCTTTTGCTTGTGAGAAAGATTCTTCTTGCCAAAGCTGGAAATGGAACCCCCTGAAAGCTTTGCCTCAAACATGAAATTAGTATCTTGGATGGGTGCGGTTTAGCTGGGATGCTCAAAATGGGGAATCCCGAATCCGGGACAACTGGGAAAAGAAGGGATATCTTCTAACCGGTTGTCAGTTTTTGGCTGTTCAGCATCGGGGATACATTCAGTCAACTCCACTCGCCTGTAGGAACTTTGGTTTTTCGGCGGGCGTCTGAGAACTTGTATCCAAATAGCCGGGGAAAAACTTAAAAACCAGTGGCATCCTCTTGACACGACTCCAAAAAGGGTGCCCTGACAGACCGAGATGTGGCCGTTTGGTGAGTTTTGGGATCCCCAACTTGGATTGGAACTGGATTTGAAGCCCTGGTTCTTGTAGAGGGTAAATGGGAAACCACTCCTAACGAAACCACCAATCCAAACCACCAATTAGAAAGCTTACATAGGTGGCTTTTTGGGGAAATAGATGGGGTTCGCTGATACGTGGTTTGTAAACCAATCTGAACCAGTGCAACCCATCTACTTGAGGAAACTAAATAGCCAATAGGTCTACCAGGGCCCAATTCGAGTGAAGCTGACCATGGTTTCTGTTTTTAGGCTTTTTGGCGGTTTAGTGGTTGGGTTGTTCAAAGCTCAGCAATACTCCCTTCAACCCCGGTCACTTTCCCCTGGTTGAAAAATCATTTTTTCGGTGGTCTCCCCCAATGGTGATCCCATCTAAAGGATCAACCCCCATGTCTTCAAAAAGTTCTCAGTTTGAAGAAAGAACCCTTCTGAGGAAAACTAAAAGGACCCCCTGGTGTCCCACAACAAAGCGGAAGAACCCGCTGAACCACATTACCCGCACTGCGCGCTACGCGCCCTGCGATCGACATTTCTGGCCTTCACGTTCCCATCGTCGGGCTCCCAGAAGACTGACTCCTTCGCGAGTCAAACCCTTAACTCACTTGCCCAAAGGACCCCGAAAAAAAGGTTAACCTTTTGGGGCCATGACTAAACCTAGACCAAACAGGAGAAACCAAAAGGTCAAAAGGTTGGCTTTGGGCAACTGAGTTAAGGAAAGCGCTCGAAAGATCCGAAGTTTGTTTCTATCGATGCGTTATTGAGATAACATCTTAAATATTACATATAGACTCTCCGAGCCTGACCCTTGAAAAGTGGTTGGTCATGACCCGAATCTTTCTTTTGGGTAATGACCAACCACTTTTAGAGGGTCATAGACACTCCAGGCATATATATAGATAGATTGATTATATATATATATATAGTATGCGATATCCCTTTCAACCATCCCGTAAAGAAAACCCTTTTTTACCCCCAAAAGCCATCCGCCAGTGACCCATTGTCTGTGGGCCCATGCTTCAAATTATTGAAATTGCGTGCTCACATCTGCTGCCCCAAGCAAAAGCCTCATAAATTACACTTGGGTGGTTTGGATTGGTTGCTTGGAGGGCGTGCTTTTCAACTTACGCTCAACAAAGAACCAACGGTTCCAATCCCCAAGCCACCACCAATTCAAACCACCAATTTTCACGGTTCCCTGAGATTACTTCAAAAGGGCAAGCCTGCAAACCACGAGGTTTCACAATGTTCACGTGATGAAACAAGCTGGTCCGGGAATCGCTAAGTGCTTGATAACCCTGGGTATAGCCCACAGAACCGGGACCTCCAACACACACTCACACACACACACACACACACACACACACACACACACACACACACACACACACACACACACACACACACACACACACACACACACACACACACACACACACACACACACACACACACACACACACACACACACACACACACACACACACACACACACACACACACACACACACACACACACTTCTTGTTTACAATATTCTCCAAAAACTTGGTTGACGTTGGAAGGGGAGCAAAACAAATGATTTCAACCACTAAACCACAAGCAAAAATGTAAAAAAAATGTTTCCCAACAACAACCATGAAAACGTCTCTAAAGCCCGCGAACTGACTGTGGTAAGCCAAAGCATGTCGAGTGGCTCGGTAGCTGAGTATTTGAAGCGTGGAATAGGTGACCCTCCCCCCTGAAGATACGAAACATCGGAAGAACAGATTGGATGTCCAAGCAACTTCGGTAGGTTATAAGCATGGTTACTTGGGGAACTGGGGTTGGGCCCCTTAGAATTCCCCATGCTTGGAGCCTTATTCCTTCACGTTGGCAAGAGGGGATGATTGAGAGGGCCTCCCGACAGCTTTGGTACCTTCTGAAACAGAGCTGCGCGTCTTTGAGGATCCGGAACATCTACCACTCGGCATGAACTCAGAAACCGCCAACGAGGAGTTATTTCTTTAACCATGTGCCATTTTGAGAAAACAACAACTCTGTTCAAGCTGGCCCCAAAGGCTATTCTGGCGATGTTTCAATCCGCCTTTTGACCGGGAACAAAACCCAACACCTGGAGTCTCCTTCTGACTTATTACAAAATTGTTGCTCATTACCCAAAACTAAAAAAAACAAATGGGGTCATGACCACCCATGTTAGGGTCAGGCTCGGAGACTCCAGGTAGGCGAATTTTAAACTTTTCACCAATCTCCGGCCGCATTTGTCCTCCATGGGCTCAGATCTTTTCGGCGGGTCCGAAGCCTGGGGGCAGATCCAAAACGAAATCTTCCGCAAGTTGGTACCTGGAGCCTCCTGACCCGAAGCAAACATTTGGGGTTGCCACGCGAAAAAATCTTTCAGGTAGCCAATGGTCAATGTTGACTTAAGCCCTTTTGGAACTACAAAAGGGGGAGCCGCCCCATCGCTGCGCTTCCTACGGCTTCTTGCTCAGCCCTTTGGGCGTGAAACTAACCCCGGTGCAATACAGGCATGAACGAGCTTGACCCCATGGCCAAAAAGAAAGACTCGGGTCATGACGCCGCTTTTGAAGGGTCAGAAGGAGAGTCTAGGGAAGGGTGCAGCTTTGGTTTTACCAAACAACCTACCCCTTGGCCCCCGGGCAGCTGGTTAGTCAGGGTGGTCCACAAGGCTTCAAGTTTCTCGTTTCTATAAGAGGGCCGCGGCACAATTGCTACAATTGTTTTGAACAATTGAGTCAGAACATGACATGTCGTCATGTTTTGTAAACATGGAGATGTCATATGGGGAATTCCCGATTTGAATGCCTTAGAATGGATGCCTTCGAAATCGTTGCAGTTCCAACAAAACTACCCGAAAGGGGAGACACACCCGTATTGAAGACCGAAAACGCAAAAACTGATCGCACGTGTCAAACTTCCGTTCGTAGCGCCGTCATCCTCATTCTGGTCTTGGTTGCTTCCTGCTCCCCTGCTGAAAGTTTAAATTTCAGTGGTTTAATGATTAGTTGGCAAAAAGTTCTCAAGTCCTAGCATCCCTTGGCAAAATGCGCCAAAGTCGTGAGGGAATCAAACACGCAGGGCATGTTTCGCACGCTTTTACTCGAAGCCCTGCAATTCAGTTCGCTGGGCGCCGGAGAGCTGGCGAAGAGGTTTTTTCCCGGTCATGACCCCTCCAACGCACACCTCCAATGGAGAACCCCGATTCCTCAGGAGCCCAATGGAAAACAACCAGCTAGGGCCCAAAACAATCCATCGGCCCTTAGGGAAGGTCTCATCTTCCGAACTATGTGGCTAAAGGAAACCAGCCCGGCCTAAAGTACCGCCAAGATGTACTGACTGCTGCATGAACACCTTCATTTGGCTGTGGCTCAAAAAACCGGTACCAAAATGGAACCCCGGTAAGTGGAAACATGGATCAAAACCTGCGTAACCCTAGCTCTTAAATTTTGAGCCACCTTCATTTTGCTCCTTTGCTCGTTGCCTCAGTGGGTAAATGGTAAATGGATAAATTCTCTCAAACCGCCAACCACTGTAAGGAATCCACTGGCTGGTGCTCACTCGGGAATGTGACAATGAACCTAGGGCCCCCTTAAAGGAAACCAGCAGTTGGATAGTTGATACTGTGGGTGGACAAAATCCATTTCGCACCGTTTGAAACATTGCTTATTGACGCAAAGAAGGGTCTCATACCGGAGGTTCCCATATTCATTCATGCTGCCTTCTGTTTCGTATCTCACCTGTGGGTTTGGAAGGCAAAAATTCGAAGCCAGCACACCCCATGTGTTGGTTGAGTTGTAAGCTGCTTTGATGCAGCTTGTTAGCAAAACATGCCAGGGTTTCTGAACGGTGATGCGATTTCTGGATTTCGCCTTACCATCCACAGTAGGGGGCATTCCAATTCTCGCTGTTTTACTTGCCTTGTTGTTTTTGACTTTTGTCGGTGTTTGAACCCTCCCTTGAACCCAGAAGCCCCCTTATTGGAAACCACAAGGAATGGTTGATAAGGGTCATTCCAATTCTCATTCTCCGCTGAGCACGAGGACCAGTTGCGTGTCCTTGTCTGAGGCTGCCACCGTCCAGCGATTTAACCGCTCCTGCCTGGCCTGCTTGGCTCGTGGGACGGGCTCGCAGGCGGAACTTCCCGGTTGAACATCCTCAGGCCCTGTCACCTCACTTCCGAACGAGTGGATGGGCCAAGACAAGGACCCAAACTTGTAAGTTACCACTAAAATGGTCTTCCCAAAAAGTGACTAAAGTCCAGGAACTCAGGAAGTGAGTATCATTCTGACACACGGTTTGTAGCTCCCACCGAAGGCCTTGCGCTCTCCAGTCACTTTTTTGAAGCCCAGACGCTGGACCCCAGGGACTGCCCGACTAGAAAAAAATAACAACCTAGAGTCTCCATGACCCTTTAAAAAATGGGGTCATTACCCAAAATAATGGGGTCATGGACCAATTTTTAAAGGGTCATGGAGACTCCAGGAACACCGGGCGCTTTACGCCTCATGCGGCATCTTGTCGCATTCGCTTTTGCCAAATCCCGTTTCGAGTGTGACTCCGAGAGCTCCCTCCAAGCCGTTGTTCTTGCTGGTGTGAAATCGGCAGGGAATGAGACATGGCATGAACCGGTTTTGGGGCTTTCTGAACAAAAGGAAACCATAGGATGGGTGGTTTGTCTCTGGGGTCAGACTCCATTTCACATTCCCTGCATGGTCATTCCATTTCTCATTCCCTGCATCCCTCGCAAAATACACATTTCTCATTCCCTGCATCTTTCGCAGCGATTGCAAGTTTTGGCGCAAACTAGTCCGCGGTTAGCACAAGACCCCGAACATTCTAGCGGTTGATTCCCCATTCTTTTCAACCATCGTTCTTTCCAAAAACCGGATCTGTTTTTGTGGGTGTCCGGAGGTTTTCCAGAAAGAAGGATCCCTGGAAAGAATGGCAGTTGTTGTCAAAACCAATGGGATACCACTTTGGTTGGTAGGTGAATTCACAACCCATTTTAGAACCTATTTTAGTGGTTGGATTGAATTGGATGTTCACTGGGGGCTAACCGGAACTTTGGGTTTTGACCCATGGCCATTTCCCTGTGTAGCTGCAGCGATGGGGGCCGCCCTATTAAAAATCCCAAAGAAAGCTAGCTGGTGGCCCACGATCGGGTGTTGGCCCCGCCTTTTCTGGGTTCAATTCGGAAAACCCAAATGGGCATGGGTCAAAACCCATGGTACCATTTTGGTTGGTAGGTGAATTCACCACCCATTTTAGAACCTATGTTAGTGGTTGGATTGAATCGGATGTTCACTGGGTGAACGGTTTGGATTTTGAGCCATGGCGGTAGAAAAATATAGAGAGAAGGCCCCCTCAAAACAGTGTGCATGAACATATATATCTATATATATATAATATATATATATATACATTCCTAGACTCTCCTTCTGACCCTTAAAACATGGGCCGGGTCATTGCCTAAAGATTCCAGGGGTCAAATGATTTGGCCCATGTTCTAGGGGTCCGAAGGAGACTCTAGGTATGCATATCTTACCCCTTAAAACTCCCTGCGCCCTGGGGAAGTTCATCTGTTACAGACAAACATATAGCCCATGTTACCAAAAAAGTTACGAAAGGTTTCGTGTTTTTAAGAGGTAAGAAAAGGCTTTCAAGGGATTCCCCGGGTTTCCTCACACCAGATTGGCCGAAAAAATATCAAGTCCAGGAACTCAGGGAGCTTTGGAGCTTTTGAGCCATGGGTGTGAGCTTTTGAGCTTTTGGGCCACGGTGGAAGCTATATCTAGCATCCCGTGCCCCAGGGCCCCCAACCCGAAACCCGAAACCGCCCGAAACCGCGCCTTGGCAAGTGCCTCAGCCTCCGGACGCCTGGGCCTCGGGGAAAAAAAAAAACGCAAGAACGGCCAATCGGTCCTTGAGTAGAAATAAGTTGGCACCGTTTCTCTTTTTTGCTGTACCTAGACTCTCCGTGACCCCTAGAAAAAGGGGTCATGACCACATTATTGGGGGCAATGCCCCCATATTTTAGTAGGGGAACCCTCCCCCAAAAAAGGGGAACGATTGGGCTTGCACATCCTGAGTGGACTGGCCAGGAAAAAGCTCATGTGGCTGTGGTCAAAACCCTGTACCCCTGGTGAACATCGAAATAGGTGGCAACTGGACGGTCATCCACCCAAAATGGAGCCATAGGTTCTGCCCCATGGCCATGCGTTCTTTTATTGACCGCCAAAATGGTCTGCCCAAAAAGGTTCAAGCCCGGGAACGGCAGTTGAAGTAAGGAACTCAAGCCTCTCCCAAAGGACTCAGCTCATGCATATTGGTTGCATCCCAGAGGCCCCGATCGGCTTCGGCTTTCAATGGAAAGACCCGACCCCTCCAAAACGACACCCCCCAAAAAATCGGTGTTTGGGACCCGCTCTCAAAACCTGGCTCATCGGGAGCCTCATGAGAAGGTCTGCGAGGAACTGTCCACTATTTCCCAGAGCCTTGTGCAACTTGTTCTCAGCTTGGCATATTGCAGGGAGATCATCACAAGGGCCGGTGGAACCAAACAAAAGCGTGTTTCTGGCTGGCGCCCAGTAGGGAATCAATGAGTTGCGGGAATGGAACCGGAAGGAACCGGATGCCCTCAAAGGAAACCACCAGTAGGATGGTTCATAGGGGCACCCCATTGGTTAAATATTGCAGCGGATGTAAAAAATACGCAATTCCACTGCGATCGAGGATTGATCGAGGTACAAACGCAACACACTTGGCGCCTGTCAGTCGAGAGGGCCCTTGAATGACCCCGAGAAAAACCTATCCCCCTATGGTTTCCTTTATTCGTGAATGCCCAGAACCGGTTCATTGCTTCAACCAACACCCGGACTCAATCGCAGCAGCAAGTCTGACCAACACTGAGCGCCCGAGAAGAACTTCCCGGGCCCTCCCATCAGCGATGGTCTTCGAGGAGTGTTTCCTGCGCACCTCATAGCGCTTCCAAAGTGAAGATCCGACATAAAAGTTGAAATTTTAGCGAGTAAAATGGAGACCCAATCACTAAGCCGACTAAACAACTAAAAACCTAACCGGACGATTCGCTGGGAACCACCGACCAAATATATTCGTCCGAGCTGTTCCCACCGAGTCCTTTTTGCCAGTTGCCATTGCTGATGAAGTCCAAGAATCGTTTCAACGGTTCATTCCCATGGATTCGTTGCGGGCGAAATGGATGCCATCCATCCACAGTAGCGCATCCTTTTCTTTGGGTCCCTTTGGGCCGTCCTCTTTTCATGGGAATCGGTTGACCCAAGAAAAGAAGAATCCACAGGGTCAAATCCCTCCGTATTTCTGTTGAGCCTGTGGGGAAACGAGATCCTGTGCAGATTCCTTTGAGCACCAAGAGGGGGGCATGAAAAACACAACTAATCATCTTAAGAGTTTGGAAGGTTGTTTGCCCCAGAGACAACCATGGCTTACCTCCATGTGCTTTTTTCGCCCCCTGACAACAAATGAGAACATATCTCCAATAGTGATAGATTCCAACTTTAAAGCCAACAGGGGACAATAGAAAAATGGAAAAATTAAAGTTGCAATCCTATATTACTAATTTACCCACCCAAATGACGGTGACTTTGAAGATTGAGTCTTCGGCTCTCGCCGGACCTCAGCCTTTGCCCCCAAAAGATATCTACCTAGACTCTCCATGACCCTTTAAAAGTGGGGTCATGACCCGAATCTTTTTGGTAATGATCAACCACTTTTCAAGGGTCAGATTCGGAGACTCCAGGGATTCTGAAAGCCAAATGGGACGCTGAAACGGAACTGCCTAGAGTCTCCTTCAGACCCCTAGAAAAAGGTGCCATTTGACAGGTTCATTTTGGGCCAGGAAGCATTTTTTGTTTTCAAAGGTCATGGAGAGGCTCATGACCAACCATGATTTTGGGTCCTGCCCAACCATCTTTATACCTAGAGTCTCCATGACCCTTTAAAAATGGTTGGTCCTTACCCAAAAGAATGATTCGGGTCCTGGACCCATTTTTATTTCGGGCCATGGAGACTGCAGGCAAGGCTCAGATTCGGAGACTTCCGCTGGCAGAACCCCCAGCGCCCCGGCTTCGCTTCGCTCCGCTCGGGCCCGGGCGCCGGCTGCACCTGCCAGCGGTGCAGCTCCCAGGGGGCGATCTCCACCGGCAGCCTGCGCGAAAGCGCGACGGCGCGCGCTCCGGCGAGCTCGCGCGCGAAAGCGCCCAAGGGAGCCGAAGCCGAGGAAGCCGAGTGTAGGCTTTTGCAGAGTTGAGAGGGTAGAAGAAGTTGGTCCCAACTTTTTGCCCAGTTTTGTCTAATGATTTTAGTAGGGGAAGCTTTTCCAAAGTTGGTAGAGAAGGGCACCGGGGACCTATAGGAGTCAGCCCGGTGTGGGGTCCATCGGGGAGACCTGGAGTCTCCGAGTCTGCCCCTGAAGCAATGGGCCGGGTCACCCGAATCTTTCTCTTGGGTCCTGGCCCGGCCCATTTTTGAAGGGTCAGATTCGGAGATGGCATGAGCAAGCATATTGACATGAACCATATTTTGAGGGATTGGTAACAAGGCACATAGATCTGCGATCTGCGGCACCCGGTCGGATTGCTTGGTTGCAAGTGAACCACTGAACCACGCGGTCACAGGACAACTGCATTTTGGTGTTCATGCTGGGTTTGTCTCAAATTGGCGATGCCAAACAGAATCGACCCTTGGATCCCCTTTACTGGATTTCCTTGGGACACCCCCAAAAAGGGTCGATAATTGCGTAGCCCCGATGAATTTCGCTGGATTTGTTTACATCGACAATAGGGCACAAACATAGAGGTTAGTTTTCAAAAGAAAAGCAAAGACATCAAGGAGGCTCCCCAAAGAGACACGTACGGTTCCCAACCAGTTGTCACAAACTTGGTACCCACAAATTATTGGTTTGTCATTTGGCTTCCCTTGAAGCCCAATCTGTCTCAACTAAATCTGGGGTACCTCCCAAACAAAATGCTCGGTTGTCATTGGGATTTCATTTAAACAGACCAAAAAGAGGTTCCCAAACAAAGACCCAGCAGTCTCAATTGGGGGGGGGGAACCCCTGGTACCACCCAAAATGGCTTTCTTTTCAAGGAGGTCCCCCTCCAAAAAAAACAAACAGAGAGCAAGGAACAACAACACAAACAAACAAACAAACAACAGAAAACAAAACAACCTCCCCCCCCCCCCCGGCCAAAAAGGGGAAAAAACACAAACACACAAGCAAACAATCAATCAATCAAACAAACAAACAAACAAACGAACGAACGAACAAACAAACAAACAATCAAACACACGCACACACACAAAAAAACAAAAAACGGCCAAACAAACCAACAAACAAGAACAAACTAAAAAAACAAAAACAACTATAGAGCAAAAACAAATAATAATAATAATGATTTTAATAAACATGCTAACACGTTCAAAAGAAAGAAATAAAGAAGAAAGAGCAAGCAAAAACCCGCCAAGACCGAGTTCGGGGCCCGGAGCTGGAGGCGAGGTGAAGCAGCAAACAGGCCACGGCGATCTGGGCTCCGCAAGGTCGGGTCTGTCATTAAACTCAACCAACCCCCTGCTAAAAGTGACGAACTTCTAGTGGTTTAACACGGAAAACCTATTCGTTGTCAAAAAGTTAAAGTCCTAACATCCAAGCAAAATGCACCAAAGTTTTGGGAACCTAGGCTCTCCGAGCCTGACCCTTTAAAGTGGTTGGTCATGACCCGAACCTTTCTTTTGGGTAATGAGCAACCACTTCCTTTTAGGGTCATGGAGAGTCTAGGTCATCTTTTTCAAAATCATTTTGAGAAAGGCCCTTTTGGCTCCAATCACACCCCCCTGAAAAGGAACCACATCCCGGGAAAGATTAAAATAAACCTGGGCTGCCCGAACTGATCCCCTGCTAAAAGTGACGAACACTTTTGGTGCTAGACACTGAACAGCTAAAAAGCTAAGGGGATGGCTGGGAACCACCAAGTCAAATCAATGGCAGAGCAGACCAGATCAACATATGTTCCGAATTCTACCTTAAATGACTTGTGGATCCTTCATTCCCTCTGAATGGGGTGTTGGGGTTTTGGGCTTTTGGGGTTTGGGGTTTGGGGTGAGGTTCGTGAATGGGCATGTCTCAGAATAGGGAACCCCTTGGATGGCTTCAAAGAAGAAACAAAGGAAACCACCTGAGTCCCCAGTTTAAGCACCCATATAATTTGACTGGGGTTGTGAGTTAACAGAAACGACAACAATTCGGTCATGATTAAAGATGTATACCATTTTGTTTACGAGCTTGGGGTTTCTCTCAAAATAAGAACAGCTGAGCGCTGCAGAGCGGGACATATCCTGAATGGCATAAGGGGAACCAGGCTGAAGGGTGTTTCTCAAAATGGAAAACGAGAACCTCCGAAACCAAAAGGGAACCTTGCCATTCTTGGAGACCAAATCCTTTCAGAAACACACCGCATTTTGGGTAGAACTCCCCCTTACGTTAACGTTTAAAACACAAACTCATGCGGTTGGACCATCCCAGGTGTTTTTGGTTGGCATCTTCCGTGGATGAGGGGGCCATAGACAGTCTTGACCATATATGGAGCTTCACAGCTCCATATTGGTGTGGCTCAAAATGAAAGAGCTAGGGTTTCAGTCTTTGTTTCCACTTAGAAGGGCTCCATTTTGGGAACCAATTTTTGACCCACGTAGCAAAACGCATCCAGCTGGTTCCATAGGGGGAATCAACAAGGGGTTCTGCGGAATGAACCGGCAAGGGATCCCTGAAAGAACGCAAGGGATAGTTCTTGGGATGCTCATAGGGGTCATTCCCTCATTCCCTGCTATCCAGCAACATGCAGGGCCGGTTCCATCCATGTTCTCCTTCTTAGTCTGAAAAAACAACTTACCATCTGATCTCCTTTTTGCGTTCTTTAAGGCTAAAAGGGAGTTCCAGTGATCTAAGCTGCCTCCGTGTGGGTTTATAAAGGTCTGAAGAAATAAGAACATGTGTCGAAGAACTGAGGAATAATGACACCGTGGTTCAATGGACAGGGACCGAGACTCCAGGTATAAATGGGCGCGCTCCCCCAAAATGGCTGGGTTCCCTTTGGTTTCCCTTTGAAACTATCCAAAAAAAGGGTAACCCAATAAAAGACACACTCAACTGGTTCCCACACATCCGCGCGTTACGGGGAACAACCAAACATAGGGGTGCCCTCAAACTCTTCCGCTGCGAGTCCATTGTGGAGGCTCCAGTGGTGATGTCACTCCGCTTTTAGATCACAACTCACAACTGCTTGCTGTCAGGCGCCGACACCTTCTTCCTGGGCACGCGCCCAGCGTACCAGGAACTTTGCGGACACGGTCTTCGACTCTAAGAGGAAGCGGCTGATGGATGAGTGGCAGCACCGGCGCGATGGAAGTCGGTTTCGCCGATTTCCAGTGGCCACGGTTGGCTCGAGCACAAGGGTTGGGACGAGACTGGAGGACTCTTACACGGCCCTGTCTGAGGCAGAGTTTCGCCGCATGTATCCAGGAGAGAACTTCCGAACTGTTCCAGGCTTGCCTACATGTAGGGTTCTGGACGTGAATGGCAAGGAGACGGAGGTTTTGCTGCAGCCAGACTCGTCTTGCCCCAGACTAATGATGTGAAGCGAGTCCACAGCACAGATCTCAGAGCACCACGCGCGTCCTCGAAAAGGAAGGGAATTCTGGCGTGATCTACTGGAGGAAACGCTCAAAAAGCGCCCGCGTTGCACAGGGATCACCTCAGAGAAGCTGGACAATATCATGAAGAACCGAGGGCATCGAGCACAGGGAGCGGAGCCCACCGCAAAGCCCAGCGATGATGTCTTTGGTGAGGACGCGGCTTATGACTTTGCATGTTAGAAGAAAACAACACGCATACCCAAACTCCCAAACCACCCCTGTCAGTCGGGAACTTGACGCTCCGCCCGCAAGCCTTCATGGCCTGGGACGACTGGGCCAGACTGGGGGCACGTTCTCAGAGGCTCCAAGGTCTATCACCGAGCCTGCTCGTCCGGCTGAGCCCGCAGCTGATCTTCAGTCCACAGCTGATTTTCTCCAAGCGGCAGAGAGCAAAGCGGGTGAGGTCAAAAAGCCAGGATGGGCCCGCAAGCTGCGGCACCATCGACAACCTTGCTTGGACAGTGCGAGAATGTGAAGACGGCGCTCTATCACAGAAGGCACGGACTTGGCTCGGCTGAAAGAGTCGGACCTTCAGGACAATTTGTCCGTTCTTCTGGCCTCTCCAATGCTTCCGCAGCTGCCCTCCATTACCTGCCTTGGTCTGGTTCGCCGCCGAGCCTTGCTGGAGCTGCAGGACGTGGAGTCCCTGTTTAAGGTGGCATACCCGTTCGCGGTTCGGGGAGTGGTGGGCACAGAGTTCGACACCTTCCGGCCTACGCTGTCTACCTTGACCAACAGCTCGCTGGATGAGAAAGCGGAGCACGCCAGCAACCTACTTGTCAAGGACGCCCTGGCCCACTTCATGGCCACGAAGGATCAAGCCTCCATCATCAAGCTCTACAACCTCTTGTCCCAGGAGATGACGCACGGTGACGCGACTCAATCGCTGGGCCCAGCAGCCTTGGAGGGGTGGCGCAGCGCCATCGCCGCCGTGGAAGTTGTTCAAGAAGGACCAGCTTCCCCCCAGCAGTCTCAGGCCCTGCTCACTCTGAACCCAAAGGATGGCAAGAACATGTTTGTTGATGCTCTGCGCCACCCGTTCGTGGACAAGTTCTGGGCGCCCAAAATGCGCGACGTCTGGAAGTACATGGCTGCGGAGTCCATGTCATTTACCACCTTGCAGCGCCTGGAGACGACCCTACGGAATCAGAGCGCCAGCCAAGACGAGATTGACGAGACTTGGCGCCTGTGCACGGCTCTTAGTGTCGTCGAGCATCGCATCGCATCGTATCGTACCGCGTCGCATCGCAGCTTAAGCGGGGCTGTCAGCCCTGGCCCTACCGCCTTGCTGCAGCTACAAGAAGCTCTCACATCTTCCTTGCGAATCTGCTCTTCGCGCCAAGTACAAGTCGTGGTTTTCCATCAACAGGCTACAGTGTTTTGAGCCGCGCCTTCTGATCTCAGGAATGACCCAAGCAACAGCGCTCATAGGCGCGGCCCAGGCGACATCAGATATCGCATATAGCGCCTGGGGAAGCTTCTGTGATGCTCACATCTAAGTCTCGTCGAACTGCACGCCGGTTGCTGCACTCCTGGCTCAAGACTAGTAGACACGTTTGCCCTCACTCACCAACCCTGCAAAACACCAGCGAGCCCGAAACATCTGCTTATTTACAGCTTTCACACAGCCGTTTCCAAAAGCGAAGGGGGTCTGCCAGCGACAGGATCTCTCCACAGACGGCTGCAGCTGATCGTCAGCCTGCTCAAGCAGATGCTGGGCAGCCGGCGCAGCGTCTTGATGAGGCAGCCTTTGCCGGCAGGTTCGTCATGTTGACGGACGGCGTGCCACTAGTCAGATCAAACCGAGCTGGTCAAGAGCCAACTGTTTGAGATTGAACTTTAGGGCTTGGCACGCGCAGTGGCCCCAGCCCCAATCCCGGCGATTTAGGTTGGGAACGGGCACCTTCGGCAAGGTCTACAAGGCCTTCGACCGCCAGGCCAACTCTCTGGTGGCGTGCAAGGAGATAGACAAAGCGGCGCTCCAGGCCGAGATAGCCGGGGGGGGGGAGCGACGCTAGTCTGGCAGATGCCCAAGTCTGAAAGAACATGACCAAGCCTTGTCGCTTTCAGGGAAGATTCGAGCGTGTGACTTGCCACGAATCAGACAGTTCGCAAACTTGTCAGGACGATGGTGAGATGCAATTTCTGGCCTGGAGCGCAGAGCGGCCGCACGAGAAGGTGCTCTCTGGCATCTGCTGTTGCACAAACCGAGTTGTATTGCCGCTGGCAGACGAGAGCACCTTGCATGGTGAGCAAGTTTTTGAGAATGGGCGCCCTGCGTAGCAAAGCGTTGTATGTTTTTTTCTCTCGAGCTTCGCACTAAGTCTGCGTAGTCAGAGGCAGAGACACGCCCTGCCTTGGACCATTCTACTTGCGCTTCAATCTTTAACGATAGGGTCAAAAAGAAAGGCACCTACGCACGTGCCACAAGTTGTGATTTCCGATTTGGAGCTGGCAAACGTGAGATTTTCGGGCTGGAGCAACGGAAGTGTACTTCACGGGTGACGGCCGCAGAAGCGTGCCTCGCGTCCGAGTCTTTTATTGCAAAGTCGCGGTTTTCGAGTTGGAGCTCCTTCAGGGTTTGTACTTCGCTGCGATTTCCAAGCTGGAGCTGCGGGGAAGGGCGCTGCGCGTGTGACACCGGTGTCGCAAAGTTGCGAGCTTCGAGCTGGAGCAGCGGAAGTGGGCCTCGCGTGCTACTCCTGCTCTGGAAAGGTCCGTCGTTCGAGCTTGGCTGCGGAAGTGTCATGCGCTTCTCTTGCTACAAAGTTGCGAAAGTTGCCAGTTTCGAGCTGGAGCTGCAGCAGAAGGTCACATGGCGCATTACGCTTTTAGTTAGTACATCGAGCCGGAGCCGCAAAGAGTGCTTCGTCACACATTACACTGCGCTGAGACTAACAGCACGTGTCAACGATTTAGGAACGATAGTCTGTGGTGGAGGAAGGAAGTTTTTGCCGTTGCTCATATTTCTGGCGCTTCTGCCAGCGCTCTTTCCCTGGGGTTGGAAGGTTGGGAGCACAAGCCTAGGCCTCGCAGACTTGTGGGTCTGTGTTTTTTTTACCGTGTCACTTCTTTAGTCTTCGTGGGAGGTGGGGCTTGGGCGAGCCATACCCCCGAATCATACCCCGAACCATACCCCCGAGCCATACCCCGAGTCATACCCCTTAAAAACACAAAAGCTAGACCACGGTTGGCCCGAAAGCATAACATCGCAAGCGAGGTCGGCCCAACGCTGCAGGATGCGTTCTTTCTCCCTCCACGAAGCATTTGTGAAGCAAAGCGCGAGACAGCACCAGGCAAGGTGCTCTGCGCAAACTGGTTGGTGCAAGTTGGTCTGCGCAAGTTGCTCTACGCAAGTTGCACTGCGCAAGTTGCTCTGCGCGAGTTGCTCCGCGCAAGTTGCTCCGGCAAGTTGGTCCCTGCAAGTGGCTCCCTGCAAGTTGCTCTGTGCAAATTGCGCTCCCTGCAAGTTGCTCTGTGCAAGCTGCTCTGTGCAGGTTGCTCTGTGCAAGTTGCTCTGCGTAAGTTGCTCTGCGCAAGTTGCTCTAGGCAAGGCGCTCTGCGCAAACTGGTCGGCGCAAGTTGGTCTGCGCAAGTTGCTCTGTGCAAGTTGCTTTAAAATGCAAGTTGAATCTTGCGACGCCCGCCCGCGGACCAGGGAGGAATCGAACCCGCGACCCGCCGGTTCCGGGAGCAGGGAGCAGGCGCGCGAACCACGAGACAACTCCCGAGGACCAGTTCGAACAACAAAAGTCGCAAAAAACCTCGAGTTTTTGCACCTCGACCACGCCGATTCCCGCAGAGGGCTGCGCGAGCACCGCAGAAATCGCAAAAAAACCTCGAGTTTTTGCACCTCGACCACGCCGATCCCCGCAGAGGGTTGCGCGGGCACCGCAGAAATCGCAAAAAACCATGGGTTTTTGCACCTCGACCACGCCGATCCCCGCAGAGGGTCGCGCGGGAACTTTAGAAATCGCAAAAAACCATGGGTTTTTGCACCTCGACCACGCCGATCCCCGCAGAGGGTCGCGCGGGAACTTTAGAAATCGCAAAAAACCATGGGTTTTTGCACCTCGACCACGCCGATCCCCGCAGAGGGTCGATTTTCGTGTAGTGTCGTCGGCACTACCCCGCCGCCCTAAGAAGAGATTTTAACTCCTCGCAAGTCAATTGCACTTGACTCCTTGCACTTGCAACTTGCACTTGACTCCTTGCACTTGCAACTTGCACTTGACTCCATGCACTTGCAACTTGCACCTGACTCCTTGCACTTGCAACTTGCTTGCACTTGACTCCATGCGCAGCTCGCAATGACTCCTTGCAATGACTCCTTGCAATGACTCCTTGCAATGACTCCTTGCAATGACTCCTTGCAATGACTCCTTGCAATGACTCCTTGCAATGACTCCTTGCAATGACTCCTTGCAATGACTCCTTGCAATGACTCCTTGCAATGACTCCTTGCAATGACTCCTTGCAATGACTCCTTGCAATGACTCCTTGCAATGACTCCTTGCAATGACTCCTTGCAATGACTCCTTGCATTGACTTTCATGATGATGATTCCTTGCAATGACACCTTGTAATGACTCTCATGAGAACAACTCAAGTGAACCCAGCGGAAGAACCCTTCGCCATGCTTTCGGGAACAAACTTGCAAGAACTGTGGCATGTGCATGTGATCCATAATAGCTGGAAGCTATAGGGGGTTTAACTTCAAGTGAAGAAGGGGGTCTTGTCAAGATACAGTGTTAGAGAGCTTGACATGTGGACCGATGCCAGGGGGTAGGGACTCCGAGGGAATACCTGGTTCACTGGATCTATTCTTGAGTCTGCGACGCTTGCATGGTTGGGCTCTGATGTCATGGGGCCAAGTACAGTTGACATGTCCACTCACACACTCGCTGGTTACTCGTGGGGGGCCATTTTGGTAAGTGGTGTTCCTTGACACTCGGTTACCCACCTCGGTCTCGGCTTGCTATTTTCAATGGAAAGTGCCAATGGATGGAGTTATAGAGCAATCCTGCGGATGTCCTGGTACTAGAGTTGTTTGTAG
Organism: Effrenium voratum; assembly: GCA_963377175.1. Classification (NCBI taxonomy): domain Eukaryota; class Dinophyceae; order Suessiales; family Symbiodiniaceae; genus Effrenium; species Effrenium voratum. Next base: position 348,172 of record CAUJNA010003024.1, on the reverse strand, counting down.
CATCCGTGGTGCTGTGGCGGGGGGGGGTGCAGCTTGACGTAAGACGCTGGGACTTGCAGGGCGCTGTGGCGGGGGGTGCCGCTGCTGAGCTTGAAACTTGGAGCTCGCTTCCTGCAGTCTGTCCGACGCGGTGGAAACAGCTGTCTGTCCTGGGCCACTGTCGCGGTGAAACACAAGCTGTCTTTGTGCTCCTGGGGCATTCTTGGTGTCTTTCCGGTCGAAAAAAATCTGTCCCCCGATTGATACCCCCGATTCATACCCGATTCATACCCCGATTCATACCCTTCTGCTGCCATTTGCAGCCAAGAGCCTCTTGCGCTCTGGGCAGTACTAGCGAAGCTATGCCGCCCAAATCCGCACAAGACACAAAACTCAAAGAGAAGCACTGCAGGAACCAGCTCGCGGCTCTTTTCGCAGAAGTTCGCCAGAAGGTGGGTTCGGAATAAGGCTTACTGCAATGTATCAAGCGCGACACGGTACACCACCTGTGAGAGGCCCACTAGCCTCTGCGCGGCTGCCGTTTGAGGATGTCACGCTGTCTTGCCCTTACGCTAGTTCGTGACTGGTGCTGGTGGCGGGCCTGACTGGGCAGCGGCGCTTCCCCTTAAGCAACGCTTGCTTGGGTCTGTGAGCACGCGGGTCGCTTGAACTCCAAGTGGAAGTGGCCATGACGTTCGCCTTCTTCGCTGACCCACTCACGCAGAGTGTGTCCAAAGCCACAAAGCAAGAGTTCAGAGGCGCGTGAGCCATACCCCAAATCATACCCCCGAGCCATACTTCGAACCATACCTGCGATTCATACCCCTTATGCCAACCTCCCGGCACGGCCACGTCAAAAAAACACATACCCTTGTATGATCGGCACGATGGCATCGTGCCCTTGGACACGAGCATGCGGCTGCTGCTGGACTGTTTGCAAGGATTGGAGTGGCTACATCAGCACGGCCAGCTCCATCGTGATTTAAAGCCCGCCAACCTTCTCATCTTTCGCCCAGCCTGGGCCGCGGCAGTGTGCCGGCTGGCCGACTTTGGCTACGCCCAGTTGCGGCACCCGCTCACGGGCGCTCTGCCAGTGCTTGTTCAAGGAGTCTATTGACTCCTGGTGCAGGGACCTGGCCATACCGAGCTCCGGGCCAGAAGTGGGATGTACAATATTTGGTCGCTGGCGGTTGAGTTCCTCACAGGAACTCAGGCGTGTGCAGGAAAGTGCCCTGGCGAGACCTCATCGAGAAAACTCTCGACACGTCTCAAGTGCGTGTGCCATGGCAAACGCCTGCGTCGCACTGGAACTGTTTGCGTGGGGCTTTGAGACAGCAGCCAGCTGACAGATGGACGGCAAGAACCTGGATGGATAATTGGCCTTGCTTGACCAGGCAGAAGCGCAAACCTTTGCCGTTGCTCATGGGGCTTGCCTTGAAAAAGGCCAAGGAGCAGCTCCAGCCACGTGAGCCACGGCCACGCCCGCAAGAGCTGCACCAGCCGCGCAAGCCGGCTGAGACGCAGGATGCAGCAGAGCCACAGCCAGCGCGTTGTTCGTGCACGGGCAACTGTGGCAGCTCTAAGGCTCCCACAGGCGCTTTTTTGACCCCCAGAACAAACAATTTGGGTCTGCCAAACTGTAGCAGACTTTTGAGATCATACCAAGAGCTGGCGCTCAGACGCAAGAGGGGGAAGCAAAACAAAATCTGTCTAGGCCCAAATTGTTGCCCTCTGCTCCGGCTTCGCATGCTTTAGGGGGGAGTTTTGTTTGAGGGACCCGCTCACAATTCTATTTGAATTTTATTGGGGACATAATTAGTTGGGGATGTCTGTGCACATGGTCTTTGATCTGGTCTCCAAGGCTTAACCACGGTTGTCTGAAGTCGTGATGCAGGGTGTCACCATCGCATGTTGCAACTGAGAGGGAACATGTATGGGACAGTGTTGACAGTTTCTATTTTGAGTTTTTTTGGCTTGGCTGGTTGCTCGTTCCAGTTCCCACTGTTTTGGAGCATCCTTCCCCATGTAGCAGAGTTGCGATACTACTTCGTCGGCGGTCTTGTCACGGCTGCTTGCCTTGTTCCTTGCAGGTGAAACTTTGCATGAGAGGGTGCCTGCCGGACGCCTGCCTGATTGCAGGTGCCACAAAAGCACAGTGCTGACCAGCTGCGCTTGCTGCTGGAGCGGCCAGACGCTGCTGCAGCTTTCACTGAGCGGGCGCAAAGCGGCCGCACAGTGGGCGAAGCGTTCGCTCTGGCGCTCGCAGAGTAAACCGTGCGCAGCCTGCAGATGAGGTACGTGGACGGTCGGCCTGGTTTGTTCGTTAAAATAACAAACTGGGCTCCCTACCCAGAACAAGAACATGTAAGCATATACACACGAACACACTTATATACACACGCGGATCGCCAAATATCTCCTATGGCAGTGCTACGCTCAAAGGCTCTGCCGGTGTTGCGGCGCTGTGGTTGCGGGCGCGCTCGCGGAAGAGCGAGCGGAAGTGTTGCGGAAGTGTGTGCCCTATCATGGGATGAAGCCTTACTCGCACTGATCGCCTGAGAAGGTGCGATCCCTCCTGATTCCTGCTCATCTCTCGCCCTCCTGAGGCTGTCCTCTTGGATTGCCTTACTTCTTCCTTGTGCACAAACACTTGCAGGCTTAGACTGCGGGAGTTCGCAGAAGATCCGTGGAGGGTGACCGTTTTTGGGAACCAAGAGTATCGGCCAACCCCTAAAATATAGCATATATATTTATACACGCATATACACCGCATACCCAATCCAATAAATAAGGACTATGTGGCAAGCCCCCCCTCAACTAACTGGGCCGGACGTCAGCGTGGACGAGGGATGAGGCTCGAGGACAGCCACGTGGATGGGAGAGTCGGACTGGGGCTTGGATTTGGGACAGGGTTGCAGACTACTCTAGGGCCAGCGCAGAGTTTTGGGTGATCACAGACTGGCATAGGACGGTGCGCGTCTCAAAAGTAAGTAAGTAAGTAAGTAAGTATGTAAGTAAGTAAGTAAGTAAGTAAGTAAGTAAGTAAGTTAACCTCCCCTCCCCTCCGCTAGCGAGTCGTCCGTAAGTAACATACTCTCGCGGGTAGGTATGTTACTTACCGCCTGCGGTTCGTACTGCCCGTTTAGGAAGCGAAGACTCCCTATGACTACGAGGGTGCACGTTAATCCAACGTCATCATTAAACAAGAAGCCTGACAAGAGGGTTCTGAGAACTCGGGGTGGCTTAGGTTTGTCTCCAATAACGCAGAACACAGGATTTTCGCACCCCTACCTAGTGAAGCAGTCGGGGCATGGGGTCTCAGTTTGGGTTGGTTCACAGTCCCGCCAGACAAGCGTGGGGAATACCCCGCTCTGCTGAGCTTTGAAAGGCGATTACCTTTTCTTTCCAGGTCCGAAGCGGGAACAAGTGAGACTCAACAGTGCGGGTTACTCCAAAGTCATCATTGGATAAGATTCAAAATGCGTGCTTCTCAGAAACACTAGCTGCTAGCCCGCAGACAGGAACCAAGAAGCCTGGCAAGAGGGTTCTGAGAACGCGGGGTGGCTTAGGTTTCCCTCCAATAACGCAGAGCACAGGATTGTTTTTTCGAACCCCTGCCAAGTGAACCAATTGGGGGTTCTCAGTTTGGGTTGGTTGCTTTACAGTCCCGCGAGACAAGCTTGGGGAATACCCCGCTCCGCTGAGCTTCATTTTGAGGGGTGGTGTGTGAGCCGGAACACGTAGGAAGCCGATTCACTTATAGCGAGTTGTTTTTTTTGCAGACGGTGTGGAATTGCGGCTGTTTAGCTTTACCTGGAGTCGTCATGACCCCTTTATTTTGGGTAATGACCCCATTTTTTATGGGTCATGGAGAGTCTAGGTACATACCCGTTGAATCCCCTTGATCCACAAAAGGCGAAGGGTGCCAATGCAAACCCATCAACACCCATTTTCGTGTGGAGATTTGGAAATTATTGGGGGTACGGGCTTTTGACCCATGGCCATATGCAAACAACTTGCATTTGCTTAAGGATATTTTTTATTTTCCCTTGTTGGTTTTAAAGGGAATCTATCACTTTGGGAAGGACGCGTGTTTTGCCAGGCTTAAGCAAATGGGAGAAAGTCAGCCGGAACCATCGATATTGAAATAGTCTGCCTAATCACAGGCTTTCAGACATGGAAAGGCGGCGAAGGCACCCATATGGCAAGAAAACCATGACCAAAGTGGGATTCCTGTTGGTGTGACAGAGGCTTACGCAAGCATTCTGTTGCGGCAATTGGCAACCCAGAGGAGGGAGGCTGGGACCACCTCCCCCTGTTCAGTGAGAAACCGGGGGGGGGGTGTTGGGTCCTGTGAACGGGTTTCGTTTCCAAACGGCCGCAGGCGTCCCCCACAGGCACACGGCAGGTCCCCGCATCTTGCTCCCTGCTCCACGGCTTGTCAGCTGGAGCCTTGCCACGAGCGGCAAGGGTTCCAGCTCACCAAGGCCAAGGCCCGGCTTTCTGGTGCCGATGAAGCTTGGTCAGCCGTCATTCCCCCTTGCCCGCTCAAAGCCAACAAAACTGCCTGCAGCCCGATGAGCCCGTAGACACTTCTGAGGACAGCTTTGAGGATAGACCAGGTTGCCACCAAACAAGCTCCAAACAAGCCTCAGGCACTCAAACGGTGACCTAGCCTGGCCCAATGCCATGCCCGACCCACGCACACTCGATGAACTACGCGCGCTAGCCGCTCCACTGCCTTGCCTCCAGTTAGGCTCGCTCGCGTTACGGCGCCCGCTGGGTAACGCCAAGCTACGCTCGGGCTATTGAAGCGACTGACGTGAGTTCCGCGAAACTACGCTCAAGGTCCGGGAAGGTACTGTTAAAGTTTTGCATTTGGTTTGGGAGGGTTTGCAATTGATTTGGGGGTGTGGTTTTGCCCAAGTTTGCTAACTCTAAAAAGCAGATGAGCCTAATTTGTCTAATACTAATTAACCCCCCCACCCCAGCGGCGCTGCGGCGCTGCCACTGAAGCAGCTGCTGCGTGGTAGCTGGCAGCCTGCCCGCATAGCGGGTGGGCAAGTGTCTGTGTCAGGCCCCAACCCCAAAACCCCAAAGTAAGCAAACAAGGATTCCATTTGGGTGCCAAACCAAAAAAAACCAAAATAACTGTCCAAAATCTTTGGTTTCCCAAACCACTAAAAAGGGGTACCCTCAAAAGGACACCCCCAAGATTTGAGAACCAGGGGCATTTCAATTCCATTGTCAAGCAGCTATGTTTTGTTCCACTGCATCCAAGTCAGAAGTAATTTACAACGATCAAATCAGTGCTGCCATCAGAATCGGCGCACTCTGTTGGCACATAGTCCGGTGACGGGCATGCAGGCGACGTTGGGCTTTGCGATACTGGGCTCGGTGTTGTTTCCAGCTCCTTCCACCTACAGCGCAGCCTCCTGCACAGCGAGATCCATGAGGTGGCCTCCTCATCAGACTCAGTCTTCACCTCCATGGCCTCCCCCTCCACTATGGCCAAGACCTCCAGGTCCACCTCCTCACCCTCCACCTCAATGGCCTCCTTCGCCTCCTCGCCCTTCACCTCCATGGCCTCCTTGGGTCACCTCCATGGCCTCCTTGGCCTCCCGCCCTTCACCTCCATGGCCTCCTTGGCCTCCTCACCCACCTCTAGGGCCTCGCCCTTCTCCTTGGCTGGTGTCCTCCCTCACTCTTCACCTCCATGCGTGCCTGACCTCCATCTCCATGGCCTCCTCCAGCATGGCGCCATTTACCTCCTCCTCAAGCGTGGCCGCCTCCTCCCTGCTCAGCCTCCGTGGCACCAAGCTCAGCCTCCATGCCCCAACCTTGGCGGCCTTCATGATCTCCTCATTCTGCATGCCGCCCTTCACCTCCATGGCCTCCAGCTTGGCGGCCTTCACCCCCTCCTGTGCAGGCACCTCGTTGACTTCCGGCCGTGGTCTCTTCTTTGGTCTCGGCTTTGGTGTGCACCTCGCCACTCCATCCTCATTCCAGCCAGCCCGATCCTGGGAAGGATGAAGAAGACACCAACTTGAAGCTGACATGGAACATCACTATGAAGGTGAGAATGATTTGCCAAGATTTGCCAAGATTCCAGCAAGTGCTGCGGCGGCGGGTGTGCTGGCGGGTGCGGCATCATCCGCGGAGGCACCACCCGTGGCCCTAGTGGCCCTGGCCGAGGTGCCACCACAGGCCGTCCAAGGCGGCGCAAAAGCTCAGCCATCATAGCTGTAGCTGCCGCTTTCTCTCACTTGAGAAAAAAACGGAATGCAATCAACCACAGTCACAGTGTCACACAGCCTTTAGTCCTAAAAATTTACCTGTCAGAAATCTGGGCTTGACTTGTTGCTCCAAAAAGCTCCTTGAGGTCCAGGAATGTGCTTTGCTTTTTGTAACCTGTCTAGGTGGTCTTTAGGGTCACCCTGAAATCCCAAAGTCTTGACCTCAACTTAGTCAGGTTGAAAAAGCAAACCCATGCTGGACTTGTTGAGGGGTTGGCATGGGGATTGAAACATGTTGTATGGATTCGCTCAGTTGAAGCTACTTCGAAAGCTCTCATTTGTGCCTTTTGGGTGCTCATCCCCATGTGTCAGGCCATTCTAAACATTGCAATTGGTAGGACCCAAAACCATAAATCTTGTCAAAATCCCTGATTTCACCATGAAAGCAGGTTGCCCAGCCTGAGTAGCAGGAAGAGGCAGCCCGCCCACAGGTGAAGAGGCCCAACCTGCAGTCAAAAAAGGGAGGGGTGTCAAGTCCTAACAGCGGCAGGTAGGGTTACCTTGATTTGGGCAATCATGTTTTGAACATGCATTCTCATGGTTCTACTTCTTTGATGATTACAGATGGCAATGCATTTTTCACGGGGCAGCCAATCAAAACCAGTTCCAGACCATTGGGACTCTGGGGTTTGCAGGGTTGAAAAAACAGGGTCAAACCAGCCACCTTGTGCAAATGATAATGAGACAAGCAGGAAACTTACTTCTATCATGTTCAAGCCCCAAACCTGTAAAAGGTTCCTGGAACAACCCAACTCAATCCAACCAAGGTACTGGCAGAACCTGGTTCCTGCAACAATGAGTGCCAGGCAGGCTCGCTTCTTTCTCGGCCACACAATGCCAACGGTAGTGTAGCAATCAGATGCCAACCTCCTTCACCATGATTCAATGCTGCACCCCTCTGTTAAACAATGCTGCACCCTTCTTTGATGATTCATGAGACTTGCAAGGCCCCAGAAAGATCACTCTCAAATAGCACATTGCTAGTGGGGGCACCCAAATTGGAGATGGCAACTGCAGCTCATCACTTAAAGTGAAATGCCTTGCCATTAGGCACGGTGATGTCCTGTGACGCCCTTTGTGGTTGAATGCCGTTCAAGGACCACTTCATTTGCCAAGCTATCTTTGCGCACTTGGAATTCCAGCAAATCGGAGGGGATAGGGACTTAGCAGCCTGGGCCTGTGTCAGCTTTGGCGAACCTCCCTCCTCCGCCAAAATGGAGAAAATCACATCATGCTCCTGGACAGGGAGATAGTTTCTCATACAGAAATGCCATGTGGATAAAAGGACAAAAGAAAGCGCTGTCCATACTATATACTGTTGTTACAGCACTTCTTCTTGCAGGAAAGGGGGCTCAAACTATAAGCACACCAAACTGTACACTAATTATGATGCACCCTTGGTTAAGCACACACTTGAATGAACATGTTGCAGTTTGCTGTTCATGTGTAGGTACCTTTCATTCAGTGCGTCCCTGAAGTGTCCTTCTCCAACTTCCATGTTGAGTCTGGCTGTTGCTGGCACTTGTGGTAGCAGATCTTGGCGTTGTTCGGCTTGGCTCTTTGCATGGGTCAAGAGCTCTGACACAGTTGCAGTCTTGTTGTCCAAGATCCCCAATGTGTCAACTGTAACCTCAAACAAAATTTCCGATTCGGATTTCATGGGAGCCTCAGCAGACATCTCTCGGAACTTGGCCTTGCCCCATCCAGCAAGCACCGTGCCAAAGGCTAGGGTAACCTGGCATGAAGCCACTTGTCCAAAATCTAGTATTAAAATTTTATGGTTGTGAACTAAACATAACACAGCAGCTCATTGACATTTTGCTGAGAAACATCATGTCCAGAGTTGTTCTGGATCACAGCCCCATCCTGTAGCACCAACAATGAGGGGAGCGTTGCCAATCGCTTGGCTGCCTTTGCATTCAAGACGGGCACTTCCAACAGCACCTCGCCACTCGGCACCTCATCCAGGATGCATGCTGACACATCTTCGGTCGCCTTTCGCTTTTGCGGCAACAGAGATTTGGCAGGCTGGCCCACCTTGGTCCTGCCAGTCTGCTGCTGCTGCTGCTTGGCCGGCGGGTTGCGGATCACAAATGTCTCAGCAAATTGCTTGAAGTCCTTATGGTGCCCCCACTCTTTGTGCACATTGTTCGGGATCTCCACACTGACCACATGGCCATCCACCTTGTGTGCCAAGTAAATCCAAACAATGAGCATTTCCCCAAAGCTTGATCTGAAATTGAAAAGTTGAAATTGAACAAAGCCAGCACATAATAAGAATAAATCATCATTGTTGTAAACGCCTGGCCTTTCCATACACACAGCGCTTCAGCGGGGGAGGGTCTGGCTTGGCCTCCAGGTGCTCTGCTGGCGGGTCATCAGTCAACCTGACAGGACACCAAAAAACCAAGTTCCAGCACCAGACCAACTGTCTAAATATTTTAAATGTTTGTTCCAACATATTTCCCCATGAAGCCTGTCCATGTTGGCCACCACCAGGTTTCCCTGCTGAAAGAGCATGGCCAATTCCTCGTGCCAATAGGTGTCAAACCACTCATTGTGCTCAGGGTCAGAGAAGCAGGCCACATAGTGCATCGCCTGGTTGTTCTGCTTCTGCGACATTTGCATGAAGCCCTCAAAGAAATTGCCCACATTGGGAGTGCAGTCAACCACTACCAAGCCTTGTGTAGATGGAAACTTGCAGCCATCCTTACTTTTCAGAAATAGCACAAGAATAGTTCCTTGAACAAGAATGGAACAACTAAAACCAGTGCCAGCAAAGATACCACCAGGCTCTCCAGCAAGCGCTCAGCTGCATCCCCACCAATTTGCACATATTTCTGCGCCCCATGCACATAGCTGCCATCCACAGATGGCAAACTTGTTGGGTCAAGGGACTCCATCGCCACCATGCTGCGGCTGGGCAATTGTTCTGTGTTCCTGCGGTTGCGGTATAGCGCACTGTCCTTGAACACCCAGAAGATTGCTTCATTGCCATTCTGTAGCACTGCTGGATTGGGTAGGACTAATCTCCCCGTGAACGCAAGTGGTCGGCCATCACGCGCATCCTGAGAATCCCCAGGTTGCATGAAACACACCACTGACACACACACACACATACCCATGAAGAAGTGACAATAATAACAGATTTTAAGGCAGGTCAAGATTGCGTTTTCATTTTTGGGTCAAAAAGCAGTTGGTAGGCCACATCAACATTGCATCCACCTGCATTGCTCAATTGTTTGAGCACAGTGAACTCCTCAGTGAAAAGGCCCCCTGGCTTGTATGCAAAACCCGCATGAGAAGCAGTCCAGCAGAGCTAGAAGCTTGTGATCCATTGATCATGAGGCCCATCATCTTGAGGATGCAAGTTTGCAAATCTGACTTAATGGTGCTGGGCGCTGCAAAGTTGGCCACAAAAATAATCGCCTCAGTGGTCCATTAGGGTTCTGGGAGAGAATCTGAAGGTATACCAAACAAATAATTGAGCCCAAAGTTGTAACCTGTAGTTACTAGGCCCAGTGACTGCACTTCGAAGCTGCAGTGTTCGAATCCACGCTGCCAAGGAATCCTCGACTTCCTTCATCATGACCAGGGCAGAGCCTCCATCGAACTTCTCGGGCCAAGAATGGCAGCTGACCTTCCAGGCAGGGTGTAGCAGTCCCCGTTCAGATTAAACCACGCTCAAAGAAAGACCATCCATAAAACTTCAGTTCTGATTCTGAATCGTTGTTTGAGAGGGGAACTCAAACTCACTAACCTACAGCCACTGCAAAACTCACATTTTTTGGTTAAGGGTGGACAAGCTCAAGTTGAAACAAGGGTGAGCCCACGCCTTCATGTCCCACCATTGGCAAGCTGCGGCCTTTGCTCGATCAAGCCGTTTCTTCACCCACTCATCACGTTGGTGCGCAAGCCGGATCTCAAAGTTGGTGATCTTTTGCTGGAAAACCGCCAGGCACTTCTCATCATACTCCAACTCCTCCTTCAACAGCTTCCAGTGTGCCTCATCCAAATGCATCCTCGCATCACCTAGGTCTGCTTCAGATGCAGCTTGCTTGGCAATGGGATTGCCTTGGTTGGTCTTGTCAGGGACAATCTCAAGGATGCCCAGGATGCCTCATTCCAAGTCACACCAAGACATTGTTGACAAGGTGCTACTTAGTAAGTGAGTAGACCCGATTTACATTGTGAAGGAGAAACCATGCCAAAAGAATCCAGGAAAGTGCCATCCAGGCACACATTGTCCCGCAGAACCCATTTCTCCTCCTTGGTCTCCACCGCTGTCAGCAAGTCCAACTTTGGGTCACCCCCCTCCAGGCGCTGAATGAACCTAGCGGGAAGCTACCCTTAACGGACTACACACAATGACTTTCTTGCTGTGGTTAGTTTCTGCAAAAAAAACAAATGTTGCTGTTGTTATGTCAAGCTGCTTCTCCTCAAGAACTTCTGTGACATTGGGGTCCTCCACCACACTGCCTAGCTGCCCACAACTCTTGATTGGTCTTTGAATCAGTACTTATTTTATATAATAATCACAACTGTTGCACAGTTCAGAAACACCAAGAGCAATCTTGCCAAATCTGATGACAGGGCACGTGCCAGTGCACACACTGCTGCCTTTTCTTCCAACCCCTGTTTCGTCAACTTGCGCCGAAGGTTGGGTTGACATTGGGACCACTGCGACCCAACCATACGGAAGAGCAAGTCGCAGCTCTGACCAGTGTTCTTCAACCGGTTCTGCCACAGGCTCCCCTTTGATGTTCTTGCCCCCCGGTGGTTGTACCCCGGCAACAGCTTCTTGCTGCTGAGAGAGTCATCGGTAAAGGGGCAACCTCACATTGTCAAGATAAATTGAAAAAATGAAGCCCTCATCCTTTGAATTGGAGTCTTCCCAATTGATGGAGACAACCTTCAGAATCTCATCTCGGCAGGCTTCCGGGAGGTCCAGGATCACCTTCACTGCTTGATGCTTGGCGCCAACCAGCTTGTCGTGTTTTGCCGCATCATCATTCCTAGCATGTTTGAATTTGGAAGCCAATTGCATAATTGCTGGTGGGAGGGCGGTATCAACCAAGAGACTCCATTTACATATAACCATAATGATAATGTAAGCCAAATGATGAGGCTTGTTTGGGTAGCATAGGTGAAGCCAAGGGTCCACGATTTGATAAGCTGGCCTGCATCAAAGTTCTTGCTAGTGGCTGCCAAATTCAGCAGTGAGTATACCCATGAAATGGCACTTGGTGCTTTGCGGATAGCCCCGCGGGTGGACTTCTTCATGTTGTAAAACCTTAGCTCTCTCACGGTTTGACAGTGGGCAGCAAAGAAGGACCACACTTAAATGTTAAGTATACATGGCAACACATAAAAAAGGGAATGATACAGACATGGGTGTCAGGTGGCAATTCAGCCTGCTTGTCCTTGAGCCGGACATGTTTGCACTTGATCCGCTGTAGGCCCGCAAGTAGGACCTGGGGCACCTGACAGGGACTTAAATTATGATTTTCAATTCCTCATCTGATGTACATCATGATTGATGTTTAGTTTTGCGTTCAAGACCCGTTGGTGAACTGCCCCCATATTTCACAACTCTGGGGATATCTTCCTAGCCCCTCCCTAGCAAGGAGCCCGGCTGAGAAGCCTGCGCTCTGCTGCAAGAAGCAGTGTGTCCACACTTTCCGTTCCAACATCGAACGGGTGCAAAGCTTGGAGGTGTCTCATTTATGCAACAGTAATATTTTGTTGGATGCATTGACATGACTACTATGATTTGTCAGTGTTAAGCTTGTCCTTAAGCTGGTCAACATGTCAAGTGACCAACCCAGAACATCCGGAAGAAGTTGGCGGAGCTCACACGCACTGACATGAACCGCTTCTTGCTTGGCCTTCTGGGCAAGATGAATGTCAAGCATGACACCGTTCCTTACCTTATGTGCGAAGAAGTTTTTGTGCTGTTGTGTATTGATGATTGTGACTCAACAAGGTCCATTCAACCCAGTGAGCCTTATATAGTTTTGCAGTCAGTGGCTAGGCAGCTGGGCCTGTGCTGGACTTTGTGGTCTGCTCCCACCCTGTCTGCGAGACTGGCTTCTGTGTGCTTTTGGGGGTCAATGAGAAGCGGGCTCCTGGTTTGCAAGGAGAAAGGTCTTTGGGGATATTGTTGAAAAATGTATTTTGGAAGTGTGTGTCACTGGTCAACAGTAACACTCTAAAAGGTTGCTGCTGGTCATTTAGGCCTGTGGGAATGTGTGCTCACTTTTTGCAAGGTAAAGCGGTTGGTGCTGGCGCGTGAAACAAATTGCTTGCCCACGGACATGCGGAAATACAACGGGCGGCAGCCTAGCAAGACCACATCAGTGGATGCATTCATGACATACTACTATTGGAATGTGGTGCCTTTGACTGTGAGAGCAGCATTGATTTTATCTTTACTATTTATTTCATGGGATTGAATGCCTGAAAGGGGTGATGCCTACTCATTGGGATGTAAGCCTCAGACTCCAACCCTAAGGCGGAACCCCTTGCAGAGACGCCGCCCCTGGAAGAGATGAAAGGAGCTGCCCTGTGCACTTCAGGTCTCTTTCTACCTGGCTACTAGTTACTAGGGCTGCAAATAGATCAGTTTTCAACATTGTCATTGTTGTTAATAATTCCCTTCTCTGCCCCCCTCCTCCATTGATCTCATTGCCTCTGAGGTGAGGTTCCTTCGGAGATGCCCTTGTCTCTCCTTGGTGGCGAGGAGGTGCACAATGCTGCTAGCTTGGCCCCCAACAATGTGGTGGCTGCTACTGAACTAACTGGTGGGGGTGAAATCCAAGACCGACACCGAGAAGAAAAGCTACCAAATAGCAAGTAGTTATTGTGTAACATGAATAGTATCATTGTGTGATAATATTTGTGTAGATGCTTTAGGTGCAATTTATTTTTCATTCTGGCGGCAAGTGGTGCTGGAGGCTTGCAGCCCCGCCACATCAACCACATGACCATGGAGGCATGGTATGAGATCTACAAGATGTGGGCTGATGGCAGTGCCCTGCCTGAATGAAGATGAGATTGCAAAGGTCCGCACTTTCTCCACCACCTATGAGTCCATTTGGAAGCCCATCTTGCAGATGAGGACTGTCTCCCAACATGCCAGGCCATGTATTTATTTTTTTGATTCTGGATTATTCCCATAATTTGGGTCTTGTCCCTTCTTTGGCAGCCCAGACCCCAGACCAACACTTTTATTACATTCAAAGGGCGCTGGTCCAACTGAATCAGAAACTGAAAAACAGCGCCCAAACCCTGAAGGTGCACACTTTGTGCAGAGTTCACGGCGAGGTGTCGCAAAGAATGCTTTCAGCACCTTCGTGCTCAGATTGAGCGTGCTCAAACTGAGCACCTGAAGAACGTTCGCCAATACCGACAAATCCAGTCGAGGCTAAACTGTTTGCAGAAATGGCAACAAGTGGGGATGGTGCAGATGAGGCGGCGTCTATTCTCAAGCTGGACCTGGATGGACTGGACCAGAATAAGACAAGGTACCCCAGAAATTCAAGCAGTGCAAAATCACTGTCAAATTGCTGGAGGCCCCAGGCACACATGTTGTGCTGTATAGTGTGGGGGGATCCATGGGGCTTGAGGTACTGGTGTGGAAATGGTAGTTTCTTTTTCAATAATGTTGTCATTTGTTTCATGTTAATCAGCAGAAGTCAATGATGCCCAGGCACACAAGATCAGCCAGCCGTTTCGCAGTCACTTCCCTGCGCATAGGGGTGGCCAACTCACCTGCTTGAAGTGCTTGATGGGTAATAGCCTGCAAGTCATGTGACACGGCGATGGTGGGCCCTTCATCATCAGAGGGCAGGTCCATCCCGACCAAGATGCAGCCCCCCTTGTTGCTCTAAGTCAAGCCAAAATGGCTGTTGAAAGCCGGCAGGTTGTTATAAAATTCAGGACCAGCCAGGGGGGTTTCAATGAAGGCGCTTGCACAGGCAAATCCATACTTCAATCGCTAAATGCCCACAGCAATTTGACAAACTGAGGTAACTTGATGTATGTAATTTGAAGCTAGGTTAGGGATCTATGGCCACCCTGAAATCCTAAAATTGCGGTTGTTGAGAACTGAGACTGTTGGTAGGACAACTCAAAGCCAATGCATTTCATCCCACACAATTGATATAACCAGACCCAACCCATCAACACTGCCCTCGGTGACAACCAGGCGACATTGCAGCCTCTACACAATCATGGGGATGAACCAATTTCATAGTGGTTCGGTTCGACCTAAGGCAAGACAGCAAGACCACTTTTCACTCACCCATTGCGTAGGACAAATGTACATGAGGATTCATAGAAGGAATTGGCCCTCCCACAATAGTCCCTGCCTGCACTGGCAAGCCCCAGCAGCACTTGCCTTAATGTTGGCATGGGTGGGTGGCCAAACAAAGGAACACATTGGATGCATGACGTGATGTACAACAAGGAAGCACATGCAACAAAAAGCAGGCTTTGGAATTACTAATGAATTGCTGTTGGAAAGCATTGAATTGAATTGATTGCCTTCAGGGTTCACTTGCAGTTACCTAGCAGTCATGTTGAATGGTCAGGTGCCCACCTCATTCTCCAACCCCGTACCTGCCATGTGCACCAACCTCATTTTCCAAAATGTTCCAAGCAGTGTAATCTCAACCACTGTTCTGACCCTAACTGATTTTGGGGGGGTTCCTATCCCATATTGCACTTAATTGATCCATAATGCCAACAGCCTAGTGCCAGCAAGGTGCTCCAGTGGCACCGGCAGCGTGGCAGTGGCAGCTCCAGCGCCAGCAGCGCCAGCAGCGCCACCCCACCCACCCACCCCTCCACCCCGAATATCACCCCGCCACCTGAATCACTCGCAAAGTTTGCCAGCCAACGAGCTCCCCCCAATCACCCGCAAATCTACCCAAATCAATTGCTAAACTTTTGTTGAATTTCGCTCGTATTGCCTGAGTTACGCCAAGGTAGGCCTGAAATTTGCGCGAGTTAAGCCAAGTTAGGTGCGCCAAGTTACGCTGGAGCTACGCTTAGAAGCCGCCATAGCTACGCTGAGGTACGAAGGGCTACGCTTGAGTTACGCCTGGGTTTTGCCTGGGTTACGCCAAGTTTCGCCCAAGTACTCTCTATCCACACCCCGTGTTCGCTGGAGTTACGCCTGCGGTGCGCCATAGTTACGCCAAGCTACGCTTCAGTTGCGCTGCGCCTGAGCTGGAGCTGCGCGTGGGTGTTGCCCGAGTTACTCCCAGCCGCTGGGTTACGCCAGGTCATGCTGCGGTTGCGCCATGTTGCGCTGATGTGACGCCTGAGTGCGCCGGAGTTACGCCACGGGACGCTGGCGCTACGCCTGGGATTTTGCCTGAGTTACGCCAAGTTAAGCGCGCGTTTGGCTCATGTAACAACAAGTAACGCTTGAGTTACGCTTGAGTTACGCTTGAGTTACGCTTGGTTCTACCTGAGGGCTGCCATGTGAGCTTCCAGCTCGCCGCCGGCCCCTGGCCAGAATTCAACTGAGCAGCTTTGCTGATTCACTTGCTGGACGTGGATCCGAGGCTCTGCACCGTCAAAGGATATGGCAGTTATGCACCATACAGACAAGCTAAACTTGGACTGCAAGTCCAGGCTCTCTGCAAAAGACCACTTGTTTTGCCACCACTTCACGTCTGAGCTTGGCTTCAGGCAGCTGGTTAAAGTGGCACTGCTTGAGGAAGGCTTTTGGCAATCCTGGCTGCTGGCCGCTTGCAAAAGGGGCAAGCAAACAAGAACCTCCAAATTGAAACGCAAATCATTTACTTCGCAATTTCCCGCCTAAGACCTTTACCAAATCACAGGCTCAGCCGGCGTGTTGATTAGCGGTTGTGCTAAAGCCGCTCACATGCAGACTTTTAAAGACTGCCAATGCGTGTCGAAACGGGCCCAACCGATCAGCCTCTACTGTGTCAAAAGCCAACAAGACAATGGGACAAGTACGTGCTATTGACCTCTTCTCTCCATATTCCCCATAGCTACTGCCAAGTGCAGCAGTAGCTAACTCTCAAGGAAATGGACTCCCGGCACGACTAGCAGCAGTGGCTCCATGTCGCTCCGCAGTGGCATACCCAGAAGCATGCCAAGAGAGGCATACTCAGCAAAACAACCGTCAGCAAGCAGGCAATGCTAGCGCGCGCGCCGCGCGCAAGCCTTCCTTCCACAGCTCATGATCTGCAGCAAACACCAAACACCTGGCAGCGAGCCTCAGGCTTTGGGCTGTCACGGCTGTTTCGGACTGTCGCCGCTGTCCTGGCCAGTCGACTTGGCGGGTGGGAGCCTCAGCCTTCAGACTGTCACCGCTTTCCTTCACAAGCTCTGTCACATCTGTCACATCTGTCTGTCAGCCCGCGGTGGGTGGGACGAGGCAGAAGCCTACCAGAATGCAACCCCAACCCTGTCCACAAACAAAAGAAAACTTTAGCTTGCAAACACCCCGCCTTCATGCGTTGAAAGCATGGCCGAAAAGGCTCAAAGGCGATGTAAGCCACGTGAAGCCAGATGGCCCCGTTGGCAGTCGGGCTTGTCAGCATCAGAACAACCCTTGCTTGGGCAATCGCGCCGCGCAGCAAGGTTGGCTTCTTACTGGTGCCTATGAGAGGCTTCAAGGCTGCGTGTAATCTTGCGACAAAAGCAGGCACAGGCCCGCGGCAAACACATCTGCCGGCTTCTCTGCAAGCCCGGCGTGCTCTCTCTTCTGGCCTCTCCAGAAATTAAAGGCATAGTTGGCCAGCTGTCAGGACGAATCACACTGTGCTCCCGCTGCCACGCCGTGTGTAACTCCATGGCAGCCTGCGCCTGCTGCTCAACCGCTGGCCTCAGACATAGGCGTGCGTGCAAGCTGGACCCGCTGCCTGCAGGTACCCGAATGAAGTGAGGACTCAAGGTTTCAGGCCAGCGAACCCCACCATTCTGCGCCTTGGAATGCCGCACGCTTTGCTTGGATCTTCTTGGGCACGGACCCCCACCCACCAGTCAGAAGATCGCTCGGCTGCCAGTCTCCGCCGGGCCGACTTCGGGTTCCAAGGCAGCTTCCCCCGCTTGGCATTCTTGCGGGAGCGCTGCTTGGTATTCGAGCGCCATTCTTGAGGAAGAGGCTGTGACCGTCATCAGTTGGAGGCCAGGGGCCTAAGTGTGGAAACATCTTTGCCATCGCACACTGCACTACGCACTTAGGGCTCTGCAAGGCCACTGCCACGCATCAGCATCAGCCTCAGGGCAGGTTTCATCAGGGCTGCACATTGGCACAATAGTTCCAGGCCAACTCTCTCTTCCTTGCTCAGCAAATCAAAGCACTTTTCTCCACGCCAGGCACATGCACATCAAGATCTTCAATGGCATCTCCACCTGCCTGCGCAGGGCTTTACACAGAGGGAACTTCTATATTCCCGACTGAAGGATCTGGACTCTGGAGGTGCCAAAAGTGCAAAAGCTGTTGGAAATTGAACTTCTAAATTCCCGACTGCTTGTAGAATGAAGGATCTGGACTCTGAGGTGCGAAAAGTGCAAAAACTGCGGGGTGAAGGATCTGGACTCTGGAGGTGCCAAAAATGCAAAAACTGCGGGAAATCTCACTTCTATATTCCCGACTGCGTGTGGGATGAAGGATCTGGAATCTGGCCCGGAAATCCCGACGGTTCGTGGAAGGAAGGGTTGGGAATGTAGAATAAGCCCAATTTCCCAATTTATTTTTTGCACTTTTGGCACCTCCAGACTCCAGATCCTTCATTCCACACGCAGTCCCGCAGTTTTTGCACTTTTGGCACCTCCAGAGTCCAGATCCTGCATTTCACAAGCAGTCGGGAATATAGAAATTCAATTTCCCACCTCCAGAATCCAGATCCTTCCTTTCACAAGCAGTCGGGAATATAGAAGTGAGATTTCCCGCAGTTTTTGCACTTTTGGCACCTCCGAGTCCAGATCCTTCATTCAACACGCAGTCGGGAATATAGAAGTGAGATTTCCCGCAGTTTTTGCACTTGTGCCACCTCCAGAGTCCAGATCCTTCATTCCACAAGCAGTCGGGAATGAGGGCCTGAAACCCAGATCCAAGAGTCTGGGTTTGGAAGAGCGAGGCCTCTGAAATCCCGACACCCCCCCCCCCCTACCCCCTTCCTGTTCGTTTTGGTTTTTGGCCGGTGCAGATCGGGATTCACCAAGCAAAACCCAGATGTGAACAGGAGGGGGGTAGGGGGGGGGGGGGTGTCGGGATTTAAGGTCTTCCGAGTGCGCATTCTCAGAGGCCATCCCAAGGGCGCACTGGTGATCCTTCTTGCTTCTTATCAGTGCGGCCTCACGCCTCAGCAAAGAAGACACAGACTCATTGGCATGGACATTGGATGAGTCTCAAGGGCAACATGACAAGGAGTTGGATCAGCAAGATGAGATCGACAGGCCTGCAGGCTTGCAGGCTTGCAGGCTTGCTGGCCCACAGGAACCTACGCTAGAAGGACTGCCTCCTGCGCAGCAGCGCAACAAGTTCATGCAATGGCAGTTGAAGAGTGGCGCTTCTTTGCAGGCTGCGTCCAGAGCATGGTCCCACCAGCCGATAGTTGTCACGCGGAAGGAAATTGCCGCTGAGCGGAAGAAGCTTGCACAGGAGAGACAGTGCCGGAGAAGAAAAGCCTTAAAAGATGAAGACGCCAAGGAGATGGAGTGCTAAAGAGCCTCCTCCACACTTCCTGATTTGGAGAGGGGAAAAAGGGTGTGACAGTCTGTTGCTGCTTTGAGTGCACCGCTGGAAGTCTCAGTCCCCCCAAAAGTGCCAAGGTCCCGGAGGCCAGGGACCTGGAAGCAAGGTTGCACTTTGCAGCGCATTAGGCACTTTTCAGTGCCACTAAGATTGAAACATGTTTTGTTTAAGAACTTGCACTTTTCAGTGCTTTCAGTGCCAAAATGAGACACCCGCGCCTGCATGGTGATGCAACTGAGAAGTCATCATTCCTCGGTGTACCTGAGCAGTGGCTATTGCATGTGTCAAGTTGGTGGCTAGTAACATTGCCTGGAACATGCCTGAAGGCCTGGCTGAGTAAAGTGAATAGCATGCATGCAACACAGCAATTTAGAACAGCTGGGTGACATGCACGCAGGCACCATGGCTGTCAGTCCATCGTGTGAAACTGGGCCCCTGGCCTCCGGGGCGAGCTTGATGTGTGGCCAAGGTGCCCTCCCTCCCTGCACAAAAAGTGCCAAGGTCCCGGAGGCCAGGGGTCTGGAAGCAAGGTTGCACTTTCCAGCGCATTAGGCACCTAACAGTGCCACTAAGTTATGTTTAACAACTGCACTTATCATCAAACTTCAGTGCCAAAAAGAAATGCCAAGGTCCCGGAGGCCAGGGATCAAGGCACCATCCCTCCCAACAAACGCCAAGGTCCCGGAGGCCAGGGAGTTGGAAAAAGGCTTGCACTTTGCAGTGCATTAGGCACTTTTCAGTGCCATCTATAAACTTGTTTTGTTTGACCACCCCCCGCGTTCCTGCAATTCCTGAAGACCCTCATAAGGAGGCACCAACTGCAAAGCAAACTCGCAAGCCAGACTAATGGCTGTCAAAACCTGTGACTCCATGTGATTCTTAAAACTACAAAGCATGAACTATAAATGCAAGCACTGCGGTAGAGGGAATTTAGGTTCCGTCCTGCCCCCCCCCCCCTCCGCCAAGGAGAAACCAACTGCCTTTAACCCAGGTGCCTGGGCAGAGTTGGTGAGTTCTGAGGCCTGAACCATAACCACAGTTTACAGGGGTAACACCAAATTCTGCTATCCTACTTTGTCTTGTCCGGTATCTTAGATAGGCTGCTTTTGGTTTTTGGATTGATTTGAAAAAGCAAGTCCAGCCCTTATGCTGCTCTTGTTTCCAAACAAGCCTTCCGTGAGTGGCAAAGCAAAACCTGGCATCGAAGTGATCGCGTAGGAATCAAAGGTGCGGCCGCTCCCTTCTGCGCACCTTCATCCCACGATTGCGGTTCACACATTCAAGCGACATCAGTTTTTTTTTGACTAACTCCAGACAAGTCTCGAAAACCTGGGAGCACGCAAAGAAACTTTCAAAGGCTGCTTGACCCTCGCTATGAAGCCAACTACGCAGAATGCGTTCAAGGTTCTATTCCATGAGCACGGGGTCAAGTACGAACTGTGTTGAAGAAAAGGGCTCCCAACCCCACTAAAGCAAGTTGCCACCTCTACCTTGGCTTGAAGCTCAATCCACTTGACGCACGCACACACACACACGAACAAACCAACACTGGGCCACAAAACAGCCTAGACTTGGTGGAGGATGTTGGACACTACCTTGGACAGCACTGAAGACTCACCTGAATACCTTGAACAAAATAGAGCATGTTGTGGAGGATGTTGGACACGACCTTGGACAAGACTGCAGACTCACCTGAAAACCTGGGACAAAACAGAGCATACTCGGTTGGACAGGACTGCCACTGTGTCCATACTTGGGGGTTCTTCCCTCGCATAGGCAGCGCTCACCTCAAACTTACCTACCTAATCTAGGCGGTACGTAAGATACCTAAAAGTCCGAGTACGTTACTTACGGACGACTCGCTTCCTTGAGCGGAAGGAGGGTGGAGGGTTTCTTATCTACTTACTTACTTACTCACTTTCATTATCCTGCTACTTCACTTAGCTACTTACTTACTTGCTTGCTTCCCTTAGTGCGCTACCTAATCCAGGCAGTGCGTAAAATATTTACCATTGCGAGTATGTTACTTCCAGACGATTCGCCTCCTTGAGCGTAAGGGGGTGGCTCGGTCACTCAGTCACGCATTCACGTACTTACTTAAGGCGGTAAGAAAGACACCTACCGGAAGGGGGCTGGGGTATGTCACTTGCGGACGACTCGCTTAGTCACTTACTTCCTTACCTACTTACATACATACTTACTTACTTACTTACCTGATCCAGGCGGCAAGTAGATACTTACCATTCCGAATTGCGAGTATGCTCTTTACGGATGACTCGCTTCCTTCAGCGGAAGGAGGGTCGAGGTGGCGGGTGTTTTAGTTACTTACTTGCTTACTTACCTACTAAATTACTTACTTACTTACTTACTCAGTGACTTCCTTACTTACTTACTTACTTACTTACTTACTTACTTGCTTACTTACTGACTTGCTTACCCTGCGGACTTACCGAGCTACTTGATTGGTTGCTTGTTTCATTTAGTGCGCTAGCTAATCTAGGCGGCGAGTAAGATACCTACCATTGCAAACATGTGACTTACGGACGACTCGCCCCCTTGAGCGCAAGCGAGGTGGGGTCGGTCACTCACTCACTCACTCACTCACACACTCACTCACTCACTCACTCACTCACTCACTCACTCACTCACTCACTCACTCACTCACTCACTCACTCACTCACTCACTCACTCACTCACTCACTTAATACAGCGGCCGGGTTGGGGGGAGGGGGGTTAATTACTTACTTACTAATTACTTACGAGCTGGGTTGCGGGTCAAGGGGTTAGTTACTTACTGACTTACGGACCTGCTTGCTCTCAGTAAGAAAATGTTGTGTTTTTTTTTTGCCGGGGAGTGGGGAGGGGGGCTAAATACTCACTTACGTACTTACTTACTTGCTTGCTTGCTTGCTTACTTACTCAGGGGCCGGGTTCGGGGGGAGGGAATTTAGTTAGTTACTTACTTACTTACTTACGGTCCGGGTTGGGTTTCGAGGGGGTTAGTTAGTTACTCGCTTACTTACGGACCTGCTTGCTCCTAGTAAGGGATGTTGGTAATGCTACAGGCCTCAAACCTGGAGCCTTCGGCGCCGGGGGTACAGCCTTTCCAGCCAGAATGTTGACCACCCCATCCTCATGAGCAGCCTCTGCGGCACTAATGCGCTCATTCACCGCAATCAGCGCTCCAGTGCGGATGGAGCTCTCTAGCAAATTGCCCGGCACTTCAGGTACTCCATAACTCACAGCAGGCTTGCCCGTCACCACTGTAAGCATCATCTCGATTGCCTTCAGTAGCTGGCCGTTTGTGCCAGTCATTGCCACGGATTCACTATGAAGTTCTCCCACGCTGCAGATACGAACTCATCAACAGGCACATTTCCGGCCGCGTAGTTTAAGGGTGAGTCACCCCAAAGCCGAAGCCCAGAAGCTTTGGGCGAGCGCGAGCGAACTGGGTGGCCATGCGCCGAGGCATCGGAAGAACTTCCCCAGCTCTTGGCCTCGAGGAGACTGCAACAAGGGAGGCTCTAGGGAAACAAGGATTTGAGGTAGGCCCGAGGAGCCCCTGACCTCATTTGAGGAAGCAAAGGGGGTCAAAGCATTTCCCAAAAGAAAGATTCGGGTCATGACCAACCATTTTTCAAAGGTCAGAAGGAGAGTCTAGGCAGATATAGACGACATCCAGAAACCGCACCGCCGAAATCAGAAACTAGGGTTTCTGATCCGAGGTTTCAGCCATGGTTTCAAAGCGGTGCAGGATTCGGTCCACAACTGGTGTCCTTTTGAAACAGATCGATGGGTTTCCCTCATGGTAAATGGTTTATTCGTGGTTTGGAGCCAGATGGTTTGGATTTGGTTTGGAACGGTTCCTGGCTTTGTAGAGGGCAAATGGGAAACCACCCCACCACCAAACCAGGGTCCAAACCGAGGGAAGCTGACTCCCTGGTCAATTGGTTCGTAAGACCGGTCAAACCCAGTGGAATCCATCAAACCAGTACAAAGCATCTATTTTGGAAAATCAATGACCACTGGGTCTAGCAGGGCCCGAGATGTTTCTCAACTTAAACTGAAGAAACAAGACCAACCAGGGTTCAAGACTTGGTCTGGGAGCGGGTTGTCATAAAAAAACCTGTCCCTTTCTGCTTGATCCGTTTCCTCACTTCTTAAGTTGACTGGCCAAAAAAAATATGAACTTTTTATTTACCACTAAAATGGTCTTTCCAAAAAGTTTAAAGTCCATCAACTCAGGAAGTGAGTTTCAGTGCCTTTCTGGTCTTGACGATCCCAACCCCGAAGAGCTCTCACGTCTTGGAGGCGCCTACTTTGCCATGAGCCTCCGAAAAGGTGTGGCCGAAGGGCCATTGGGTTGCCTATGTTATTGGGGAAGGTGTGCGGCAATGGTAGGACCACAAATCCCACCATGTGATGTCCAAGGAGCCTGGAACCTCATGCGCAGTTTGGCATGGGGGGCGGTATGTTCTGTGTTGACTTGCTTTGTATTGACATGTTTTCTATTGAATTAATGTATATATATATATATATGTACATTGTATGTGTGTCCCCTGGGTTTCAGGATCCTTCTTTTTCCTCACCCCTTTCCCGCCATCCCTAGTCACCCCAAGTAAAAAAATCAAGTCGTTTGACCTTAGCAAGTACCCCTGTCAGCCCCCTCCATGACCATCCCTGACCGCAAGTCAAGGGGTCAACATGATGGCACGTTTACTCACTTGAGTGGATTCGTCGGAAAAAGTCCGAACTGTTTACCACTAAGATGGTCTACCCAAAAGTTTAGTCCAGGAACTCAGGAAGTGCCAAGGTCAAAGCCCCTCTGGTGATTAACTTCTTTCTACTTGGTTGTTTGGACTGGTAGTGAGGTGTTCCATGGGGTGATTTCCCCATTTACCCACAAAATGACCGAAGCCGAAAAAGTCGAACCTAGACTCTCCATGGCCCTTAAAAAATGGTTGGTCATTGCCCAAAAGAAAGATTCGGGTCATGCCCCCTTTGTCTAGGTGTCACGGAGACTCTAGGAAGCAACAAGTCGAAAGCAACTCATTTGGTTAAGACCCCTGACAATAAGGAGCAAATACTTCCAGTAGTGAATTCGATTCCAACTTTAAAACCAACAGGGGAAACGACATATTCTTTTCAGCCAATGGAAGCAGCCCAGTCGAAGCAAAGTCGAACGTCGGGAAAAACAAATCCGAGCGCCCAGGCAGCGCAGCTTGTAGCGGCCCATCATGCCCAAGGCCCTCAGCTTCCGGTCCGAGTAGGCCTGGCGACTTGGATGTGACCTGCCCTAAGGCACTCCTCAGATCCTCCGGTAGAGAGGTTAGAATACGGGTACCCGTTTTCTTGTACCTAGAGTCTCCATGACCCTTAAAACATGGGGTCATTGCTTAAAATAATGGGGTCATGGACCCATTTTTTAAGGGTCATGGAGACTCCAGGTAGTCTATTTCAGTCAGAAAACCCCCAAAAAGGGGTAATGGCGGACCTGGCAGCCAGTTCTGAGGCCCAAAACAACCGAGACGCTTAGGGTGGGCATGAAAACCCTTCCCAGGCAAAAGACGGTGGCCGTCAGAGTGGTCTGAAGTCTAAAACAGTGGGTTTTTCCTCCAAACGTGGCCTGAACCTTCGCTAGGCGTTCCCTCAAAAACGCTCGGAGCTTGCACTAAAAGGGGACACCCCCATCTCTCAAAATCTGCCAGATTCTAGAGGACTACCAAACAGATTCTAGAAGGCTTACAATAAGGAGGACAACCCCCTGCAACCGCAGAGATTTATTCAACCCTCTCTTGGCAAAAAGTGCCCTTGGTTTCCGATGTAGATGCACAGCCTGATTCGTGATTCCAGTATATGACGGGTTTCTCGAAATGCTTGTGCTCTTAAAGGGCGACCAAAAGGAAACGTTCTATTTGAGGTGGGGGTCGAGGAGGCTTCGAAGACTATCCTCGGCCCCAAAAGTCCACCAACTGGCCTGATCCCTGAGTTCAGCTTGGAGTCTCCTTCTGACCCGAAATAACAATGGGTCCATGACCAACCATTATTTTGGGTAGTCTGACCCACCATTTTTGATTCGGGTCAGAAGGAGACTCTAGGTCTAGCCATCGGGAAATCTTTTGGAATTTCTGGGACCGAACGGCTAGATCCAGGATCATATTTTTTTTCGGGGCGGCGGACAACCGGAGGTACCCGGAGTCCCATGGAAAATTCCATGCCAGGCAGAACCTACACTTACCCCTGAAAACTCCAAGGATTGGGGAAGTTAACCTTTTACAGACATATAGCCCATGTTACCCAAAAAGTTGAAAAGTTGTGTTTTTAAGAGGTAAGTACACAAAAAGCCAATGGCTTTGGGTCAATGCGCCGGAAAAACCTGACTCGTCTTACCCGCTTTGTAGAGGTTAATATGGGCTGCCATCCCCCATGAACCAGATACTAACTCGATTCTGCTGCGCAAAATCCAGCCGTACCTTGGAGATACAACAGGCCCAGGCTTCACCTCTCTGGGAAAATGTTGGTTCCAGTGCCGGAGGAAGATGAGATCAAGTCGAAGAGAGAGGTACTAAATGAGAGAAGGATTTCCAAAATCCCTATTGTCGCACTTGGTTTGATACTGGTGTACTCTTAATTATGTCAAGTTTCCTCAGCTCAAACCCGACCCCCCCCCACTGGTTCGGTACCATGATTTAAGAATTCTTGGTTTGATCCTAGCATGAAAATCCTTTACTGAAATCCATCCAAAAACACCCCCAAAAACAGTTCGGCAAAGGGGATTGCCCACAACGGGCCCTGATCGTCTTTAATTGGAGACATATTTAGTGTCCTGGGGTGGGTGGAACCTAAAAGGAAGTCCTGGCAATACTAAATGTAAACTAGGCCATACCAAACTAAGGACTGGGAATCTAAAAGGACGTCCTGGCAAAACTAGACTGGACTAGGCAATGCTGAATCAAGTGCCGGGAATCTAAAAGCAAGTCCTGGCAATACTAAATTTAAACTAGGCAATACTAAACAAAGCACTGGGAATCTGAACCGGGCAATACTCAACTTAGAGTAGGCAATGCTAAACTAAGCTCCGGCAATCCAACAGGAAGTGCTGGCAATACCAAACTGTCACTTGGTATCCCAAGAATCCAGGCAGAACCGTCTACTAAAATGGGTAGGAAATTCAACTCGGGACCGGCTTCATCTCCACCCACCTTTTGGCCGAGAGTAGTTTTCATTAGATTCCATAGCCAAATGATGCCAAATGGCCTTTTTCAGGAATCGGTTTTCGGATCGGGCGCCTCCCATCGACCAAAAGTGAATCGATCATATTGATTGGCATTGGGCCACTGGTGCTCCCATTCGATTCGCTGGTCACAGTTGGTGGCAGTTGGATGGGTGAGTGGGTGGGTGAGTGGGGGGGTGTCGGTGTGTCTCTGCGTATCTATTTTTGAGGGTGCATATGTTTCAAGTGGGATTGAAGGGAAACCACAAGCACAAACAAACATCTTCGTGGTATCCCTCATTTCGCAAGCCGGTCCGTTTCGGAAAACCAAAAAAGTTCTAGCACAACCCGTAGGTTGCTTGGACAAAGAACCACACCGTAATACTGTCCAACTTTCTAATGCGAGCTTCGGATTAATCCGAGGACCCCTCTAGTCAGAGAACCCCCTATATCCGCGTAAAATAGATCATTTCCCTACTAAAAGGCCCCAAATGAATCCGGTGTGTGTTATTGTTTCTTAGGTTCGGAGCAACCTGCACGTTTGAATTCAATTCGACCTCGCCTGGCCACAGATGGGGCACAGCGGGGAATTGTTGCGGCGGATCCACTCGGCAGCACAAGCACCTGAGTAACAAGTTACTGCTGGACTGGACCTGAACTGCTGGACTTGTGGTTGGGCTGGGGGGGAGGGAGGGGAGGGGGGAGGGAGCCCAAATAAGCCCTAAATAAGGGCTAAATAAGGGCTTATTTAGGGCTTATTTGGGCTCCCTCCCCCCTCCCCTCCCTCCCCCCCAGCCCCCATGATGGACTGGTGGTTGGGCTACGAAGTGCAATTAAAGGGCACCAACTGGGCAAAAGGTCTCGGAAACTTTTTCAGGTATGGGTTTCATGGGTCCAAAAAAAAACCTCTGTAAACAACAGCTGAATTTCAAGCTGCAAACACATCACCTGACAATACAACTGTTCCTAAAAATAGGTTCATAAATAATGATAGAATCAAAGAACTTCAATTATAGAACAAAAACGACCCCATATGCGTCTAGTCAATTTTGCTTAAACGAGTTGCAAAGTTGTTACGTCACAAACATAACAAGTTGATCTACCCCTCAAAACTATCACAAGATCTCGCTGGGGTCCTCATCAGT
The DNA here is from genome assembly GCA_963377175.1 of Effrenium voratum. Lineage (NCBI taxonomy): Eukaryota > Dinophyceae > Suessiales > Symbiodiniaceae > Effrenium > Effrenium voratum. The sequence goes on along the minus strand of CAUJNA010003024.1, from coordinate 320,797 downwards.
TGACAATCCCGCCAGCATTCTAAGCATCCCAACTTTGCGAGCCTACCCACAATGTAAATCGCGGTCTTTTTGAGTACATCACAAGCCCAGCGCATCACCTCGGCCCGGCGAAATCTGGACGTTGGAGACCTGCACACAAACAGGGAAGTGCCACAATAAGATGCATCCTAAACAATTCTAGCATCATCGAGGCTCAACATCGAGGATGCTAGAATTGACTTAGGACTCGAAACAAGCTCTGAAAAACTCTTATCACTGTATTTCTGAATGCACGTACCGTATGCTTGTGCCTGCTCTAGCTGCTGCTGCTTCACTTGCTGTGGTGGCATTTGTTCATGCTGTCGCTTCGAATTTGTCGAGAGAGAGAGAAAGAGAGAGTGGGTTTCCCCCTCGCTTCTTCCGTCTGAGCAAAATCTGATGGTGTGAATTCATTCAGCCTGCGCTACGTTGCGCTGTGGAGCGGCTACGGAAGCAGCATGCAAACAAAGAAAATGAAGTCAGTAGCGTGAGCGATGAGGTGAACAGGAAATAAAATACACAACGGTGTAATCGTGCAATGGACGAATGCATGCAGCCGGAGTTTGATCTAATCACCATAAGGGTCATGGCCCCTCCAACTGCACACCCCCGGACCCTCCAATGGAGAACCCCGACGAATTCCTCAGGGGCATTTGAAAACAACCAGTTTTGAGGGCCAAAACAATCCATCGACCCTTAGACCAATGAGATTGGTCGGTACGCCAGCGCTGGGGATAACGGCGTCGCCCTGAGAATCGTTCCCATCAAGGCCGATGTGAGAAGATCCGCAAGAGTTGGCCTTGCGCTTTTCCCTTTCTTTCGGGCAAATACTCCATGGAGAGACTCCAGGTGGACACACCATGTTGGGGGTCGATTTTGACACATTTGGCCGAAATTCCGGCGACAAAATGATCTCAAAGGATTCCAAACCCACAAATGGCTCGCACTTGTCTTCTTGCTCTTGTCGCCGTAACCCAACGAGAAGAAAAAGAACACCCATTTCAGCCCAGGGAAAATGCCACGAGGAAGCCCGTCAAGATTTTCCAAGAAGTAATGTTCAAACTGGCATAGGGAGATATGGGGGTTGATGAAAAGGTCCTGTACGTGGGATGACCATTCAGGAAACAATCAAACAAAAAACATATGACCCACGAACTGGGAAAAGCTACCCATGGCGATTCAGGGGCCAGGAATATTTATCAACCCCCATATAGGGACCGCACTTTCCTGGGATGACTGTTGACTTGAAGCGCCTGGGCGCCGCGACCAAGCCGCGGAAATGGCGACGAAACACACACACACAAACAAACAAACAAACAAACAAACAAACAAACAATCAAACAAGCAAACAAACAAACAAACCAACCAACCAACCAACCAACCAACAACCACACACACACACACTCAGAGACACAGAGACACAGAGACACAGAGACACATCTTCGGCCGAAGCTCAGGCCGGCACGGTGCACGTGGGCCATGGAGCCGGAACAGCCTGAAAGGAGCAGTGTGCGGGCCGGCGGCCGGGCGGGCGGGCGGGCGGGTAGGCGGGCGGGTCGGCGGGCGGGGTACCATTTTTGCTGGTTGGTTTGAAGGGAAATCGACGTGAAGACCGCAACTTTTTATCACTCCCTGAGTGGATTGGCCAAAAAGGTCTGAATTGTTTATTTGCTACTAAAATGAGCTTCCCAAAAAGTATAAAGTCCAGGAACTCAGGGAGTCAGTTTTGCTTGCCCCCTATTTTGACACATGCCCGTCAGCAGGCCTCTCTGCATTCTGAAGATTGGTAGGAGGCACCACAACGCCACGTGACGCCGAATTCCGGACACAAACAAACGCACTCCGTCCGTGTCGGTTCTTCTCACATAGATCCATTTCTTGAAAAACATGTGGGGTGTTTCTCAAAATGGGGATCCCCTAAAACGCCATGAGCAACTCCCATGTCAAGTGTTGCTTTTTGAAACTTCAATGGCGGACACGGCCGGGCATCATTGGCAACAAATTTGAAGGTTCCCTTTTGAAACTTCATAGCAACAAATGAACATGTCACACGTGTCCATCTTTTTTTGAGGGTACTCTTTTGGTGTTTTTAAAGGGGAAACCAACGCAACAAGCATCTTTTGTGGGTCTTCCCGCCCAACCAAAAAACAACAACTCCCACAGGTCTTTTATACAACTCGAAGTTGCATCTTCAGTACCTCCTAATTACGAACAAGCCTTCTCATGTTCAACCTGGAGCACAGAAGTTGGGGCAGTGCGAGATGGGTTCAAATGCCTCATATCCCAACTTTCCGTTGTCTTTTGGTTTTTGGTTTAGGGTAGGCTTACACACCGAAAAGCTGCGCCTCCAATCAAAGGGAACCGGGCCTCGGAGACGACGTTCCTTTTGGAAAAAGCACGGCAACTTGGGTGTAATGTTTGCTTTGTTTGAGGGCATGCTTTAAAGGGCAACGTTATCCTTTTCGTTCTTTTCCGGTTGGTTTAAAGGGCAACCAAAGGAACACCACCAGGGAGGGGGGTCACATCCCAATTTTAAGACAAGCTTGCTTTCAGAGTGGAAAAAGGGTATCTCAGTATTCCTCCAATATCCAAGGTTGCTTCCAAAAAAACAAACACCGTTCAAATACCCAAGGATTCCTGAGAGAAATGAACGTCTTGGTGCTTCGTCAAGCGAGACGGGCAACAATGACCCTGCTCAGCAAGGCATTGCCTGACTTGCTCTTCTTCATTCCTTGATTGCCGTTCTTTGTCTTCTCATTGTCATCATGGCTTGTCCTCATCTATTCTGCTCTGTGTTCCTTTGGTAACGTGGTGACGGCGCCGCCCTATTTGTTTCTGGCAACACCTGGCGCACTCTGTTCCGCATATGGCGTATGCTTCTGACACGCTTCTGCCCATCATACAAATGGACAAACAAGTGCACAAATTCTAAGGCTGTGCAATGTACAGTGCTAATTGGAGCTCCCCCGTGTCTGATGTCGCAGACATGCGGGCCCAAACTTGGGAAACTTTGCAAATCATAGCCTGGTGGCACGCTCGAACATGTGAAGAGCTTGTCAGCAGGCATGCAATGAACAAGCAAGCCCAGTTGATATGCAACAAACGATTCAGGCTGTTTTTCCACGTGCGTCCAAAGGTGCCACCTCAAGAAAAGCGCTCGCCGATGAAGCAAGCGTGGATGTTCAAAACTCTGCTTGCCATCCCCCAAGATCTGCCTGACTTGTGCAGTGGCCATAAAACAACGCCGTCCTTTAGGGTGGTCCCAAACAAATACATATGATTCTATTTAGGTAGTCTGGCACCCAATGACCACCTGATGCACACATTCGTTCTGTTTGGATCATGAAGGGTGCATTGCCAACCTTGAAGAATCCGTTGGGGAACTTGAGACCACAAAGCTGAACATGAACAGAACCAACACAGCCAACACAAACAAATAGCAGGTGCCACACAAACGGTCATAAGTTCTTACAGCCACACTAAAAAAACAACATACTAGTTGTTAAGTTGCTTGAGGCTTTGTGTTTTGGGTGACCCAGTGTTTTCAGATACGTATTGGCCCCAAGATGCCCAACACTTCTTGCCTTGCACAACAGATGGAAAACTCAGTTGCCCACTTTCACTTTTCACTTTCCAGCGCGACGAAGTCCACTTCGTCTAGCGAAATTCTTGGAGCAAGCCTTCGGCCCGGCCAATTTCTATGGCTGTAGTACACACACTCCCTGGTTCAGAGCCAACGCAGTCCCCGACACGAATGTCCAAGCAGGACTGCCCCGCCTGGTAGACGACAGAGTCAGAGAACAAACGAGGAACTGTGACTTGAGATGGCCCAAGCCCTACGATCAAAACTGTTGCCCTGCGCAGAACAAGCTGTGCGAGGAACTCACCCAAACAAACAGTCACGTGTGTATACACGGACTGCGACACCCCACTGAGTGTTCCGTGAAAGCTAGGCAGGCATCGACAAGGCCGAAACTAACACAAGTTGTGCGCGCACATTGAATGCCAGAAAAAGCTTCAATCCGAAGTGGTCCACGTGATGCAGACACATTGGTCCCTAGGCTGCGACCCAGATTGCTCAGCGCAATGACACCGCACCATTGCCTAAGCAAGGCCTTGCAGGTTTTGCGGGTGTTGGAAACATAGTCAAACAGGCAAAGAACTGCAGAACAAGCCAAATGAGACCTAAGTCACGTTACGCCCTGGTGAAATACACAAGATAGCTGTTGTTCTCAATGTCCGGGGCATCCTCTCCACGCAAGGCTGGCAAGGCACTGGGTGTTTCACCGTCGTCAGTGACAAAAGGTAGGGAGCCGTGTTGAAAAAGCACGGTGCGATAATGCCCCGCGTCTGGCGAGGGACCCAGGTGAAAGGTGCAAGCTTGCATTTGGTACTGCACCGTCTGAGTGTTCAAAGAGTCAGAATCAAAGCAAGGAAGTGCAACAAAAGAAGTGAGTTTTACAGGAGTCAAGCTCTTATGCACCTCCCCACCACGCGGCTGAAAGCGGTTCAGCTGCAGCACGAGAAGATCTGGCGGCTCTGTCAGGGCATGAGTGTACACCTGGGCGCTCCATTCGTTGATCAAACTCTGCAACGTGGCTTCTTGCTCTGGTACCAACTCTGCGGGAAGAAAAAGTGGCGCAACCTGTCCCGAGTCCTGCACGACTGCCTCGTTATCAACCCCCAACCGAGCTTCCCATTTGCCCTGCATGCACGGGAGATGAGTCCGCGCCTGGAGAAAGCTCAGAAACTCCGCCACATCATGTTGTATGTGTGGAGCCTGCCAGCCAAGCACTGTCATTTGCCAAGGGACCATCTGCCACAAAGTGACAGGTTGTTGGCAACTCAAGGCCTTGACAACACAAGAGCGGAGATTGCCCGCAAGCATCACCTGCAGCGTGTCACGAGCAAGGGCTGACCAAGCAAGAGCATACACTGTGGCGTTTGCGTAACAATGATTGGAGGTGTTTCGAAGAGCTAAGCTGAGCACAGCCTGTCGACGATTCCAGCAATCTGCTGCGCAAGCGGGGATCTCTGCAACCGCTCCTGCCGAAGAGATGCTCCGACAAGGTGGAGCACGGCGCTTCCACTCAGTTGCGCAAGCAGCCTGTGCGCTTCGTGCGCTGCTTCCACTCGCAAGCTCACCTCCAAGAGCTACTGTTTCGCTGTGAAACTCCGCCGCCAGCGGCCGCGTGGCATGAAAGCGTAGCACTAATCCAGGCACAACAAGCAACTGGATCAGCCTTTTCAGGATCTGCTCTACTTGAGCATCGGACAACGCTGGCTTGTCTGTTGTGGTGTGTTGCTTGCTCTGGCTGTCCCATGCCATGTAATGCCAATTCTGTTGTTCGTCTATCCATTGAAGCTGTCTGGCCGAGTTCATGGAGTCCTGGGCCTGCATCAGTTTCACTTTGCGGTTGAGCATTTCTGTGAAGAGGCATTGGAGCAGAATCACCCTGAGCGGTTGGGAGAGTTTCGCGGGGTCGGCTTGCTTTTGCTTCTTCCAAGCCTGAGACACGTCCCATATGGTTGGGAGAACGGTGGTGGGCGGCGCCGTCTTCAGGAAGAGTACGAAACCTGTGTCCTGCCGGTACACTGCGAGTGCGTCCTCGTGTCTTAGAGCCAGGCGTGCTAGGCTTTTGCACACTTCCCGAAGCTCGCCGTTTGTCTGCTCTGTGGCCTGTCGGCCTTTGCGTTGCTGACTGTGGCCTGCACCATTGTCTGATGTCGCGGCCATGTCGCGACCCTGGCGCTTGCCCTTGCCTTTGTTGGTGTGTTCCCCTGTCTTGGGCCATTTGCTGGGGGTTTCCCCTGTCGGCACCGCTTCCATTACCCGCAGGCTGGGCAGCAAGTGGCTGAAGAGCTGCATCTCCTCTGTCGCTGGGTCCACATTCATCATGATCACCTGCGCTGGCGCAACCCACCGCTGGTGTCGGCGAGTTCAGGATTGCAGCAAGCAACCGGCTCGTAAACAGCACAACGCACTGCACAAGGTGTCTGGCTGGCCTGCACTTGTAGGCTGTGTTACACCAAGAACACGGTTGTCGGATTTCTGAGCCAAACTGCCGGCAGGTCTGTTGGGTGGCTTTGAGTGCCTCGGCATGTTCCGGGTGCTTGCGTGTCAGATGCGCCTTAATGTAAGGACTGGATGCAACCCATTGCAAACAGATTGGGCAGTGGTGTAGCATTTGCTTTTGGAAGCTGGGGTCAGCAGCGAGACCTCTCCAACCATCCTGTTGCAACAACTGCTTGATGCGGGGATCACGCGCTGGGGGCAAGGGCCCTCCAGTCATGCGGCTACTTACATTGGGTTGACCCTGCGGCTGCATGTGGCAGGTCCGACGCCAAATGTGTTGCGCAAACTGCGGCCAGCCGGCAAAACTTTTCTGGCAATGCCTGCAAGTGGGCATTCCGTCCACTGAGTGCTCCATGGGGTACCGTTTCCTGACAGTTGCCATCTCACTCGGGGCACGGGTGTTGCTGCGCAGTGGCTAGATGACCTATCTCAACTAGTTTTGCAGAGTTGCCGTGCTTTGGAGAATCTGTTTGCTCTGGCCTTTGGAATGTGCCAAGAACTAAATCCCACCATGCAGTAACTCTGTCAGGCTGAATTGCTAAGAGCCTCTGGTTCTGCCGCCCAAGTTGAATCCTCTGTCGCGCTTCGCGCTCCAGCGTTTGCAAGGGGTGTTGGATTCCTAGTCTGTCCAGCAAAGCTTCATTAGTCTCATGGGTTACATGGGCCGGGCTTCGCGCAACAATTCGGATTTGACGCATTGCTAAGCCGGTAATCGTGGCAAGCCCCCTCACAGGTAACCCCGAACTACCGAGTCCGTACTTGGCAGCACTAAAGACACAAGCATTCCACAGCCTGATTCTAGTCCGAAGGGCGAGTGCGTTTTTGGACCTGAGGGCGCGATTGAGCCGTCCAAACGCCGACCAGGCAGCCTTGCACCTATGTTGAAGGGTTGCTGTTTCAAATGCTCCATATGAAATGACAGTGCCAAGGTACACGTGCGATTTACGAATGGGGAGCGTGTTATTGGCTTTCCCTTCGATGTGTAAACAGCTGCCAAGGTCGTGCAAATTGACACTATGTTCCCGAAGCACTTTCCTGGAGCGCCTTCCCCGAAGCTCAATGATCACAGCTGACTTGCGCTGGTTGACTTCCATCCCAAGGTTGGTGAGGGTACTCATGAAAACCTGAAGCGAAGTGCGGGCAGCTACAAAGTCTGCTTCAGACTGTATTTCCCAAGCAGCATGGAAATCATCAGCGTAAGCTGTACACATATTGCGGACCCATGTGGCGTCAAGTTTTGTCTGCAGATCTTCAAACAACAAACCTGTGAACGCTGCCCACAACATCGGAGCAAGTTTGCAGCCCTGTCTGACACCTCTCCCCGTGTTGACCGTGACAGACCGGCCTCCATGCCGGATATGCAACTGAACTTGATGATGCATTGTGATTATCAAGGCTGCAATGTCGTCCGGGACACCCGCCCGAAGGAGCGCCTGATGTAGCGTGGTTCGGGGGAGCCTGTCAAAAGCTTTTGTTAAATCCAAGCTGAGTTGCACGCCGCCAACGCAGTCTCGCGCCTGGACTCCGTTCCGCTTGTCGTGCACAGTTCTCACTTGAGATGCAACCAGGGAGCGGATTTTGGCACAGTGTGAGAACACGCGATCCAACGCGTCGTAGGCACTGCGCCTGGCAAGGTAGGCAAATTGCGGGGTCTGTGCGAGGTAATCTTGCACTTGGTTGCGAACCCGTCCTGCAATCATTCCAGCAAAGGCCTTTCCCATAGGGTCTAGCAGACTGATGGGCCGAAGGTCACCTGGAGAGCGAATGGCCTTGCCCGGTTTTGGCAAGAGGCAAATGTGTGCTCTGTTCCAACTCTCTGGCAAGGTGACACGGCCAGGCCCAAGCCGGCCTGCAATGGAATGAGCATAGTACTGCCCAAGCTCCTGACTGCACAGTTTCCAGATCTTTGCAGGCGCGTAGGCTGGTGGCACTGCCTTAGTGGCTTGGATGTGGCTCAACGCGTTGCAAAACTCTTCCTGTGTGAAGCACACGGACTGCGAAAGCTCAATGCTGGCAGGAGGCACCTCGGATGAGCAGTACAAGACAGAAAAATATTCTTTCATGATTTGGGTTTCTGCCTCTGGGAGCATGAGTTGCCCTTGCTGGCCTCGCAGTTGGATGCATCGCTTGGAGGTTTTAGGCATTAGGCGCCGAACAACCTGGAAAACCTTCGTCAGCATGCCTTTTCCCACGGCTGCCTCTGCTTGCGACAGAAGACTGTCAAAAAGCTCGCGGCGCTTGTCGTCACTGTGCTTCCGAAGTTGTGTTTTCAAGTGCTGATAGCGTGTCCACGCCTGCCATTTCCTGAGTATGCAACTTTGCGTCACAGCCGCGGGCGCAAGCGCAGCACGGCGTGCTTGCCACATCTGCGCAATCCGACCCTGCAACCGGGGATCCTGCCAGGCTTTTGCTGGGCGCCGGATTTCTTCATGCGGCGCCACTCGTTGCCAGGCCTTGCACAGCGCTTGGTTGACTTGGTCCGGGCAACCTGGACCGAGCACAAGGAGTTCCTGCCTGACCGCATGCTGCAGCTCTGCTTGGAGTCCGGTGTTCTGCTGGAAGGCTTGTTCTACCTGTATCGCAGTAGGCGCGAATCGTGCTCTCTGAATCTCAATGGCACTGGCGCTTTTCTTGGGCTTAGAGGGCCACTTTAACACACATTGCACCGGCAAGTGTTGAAAGTAGGCCCCGCTTAGCAGAGGGAAAGTTGGAAGTGTGTGCGCCTTCTTGACTCCGTCTCGTGCACACAAAGTCAATCTGCGTGCCGCACGGTTTGCTGGCATCAAGACTGTATGGTATGTATGTGCGTGCATGAATGCCTGCTTTGCCCCACGTGTTCAAGGCACACAAGTCAAAGTCGGAGACTATCTGCGCAAACTCTGCTGTGTCCTGTGGCTGGCGCTTGCTGGCACGGCGCGGCACACCCATGCCCACGTGGCCTGAGTCGGGGCAGCAAGGTGTGTTGAAGTCCCCTAGCATCACCAGAAGGTTTCGGGCTGGCACGTTATGAAGCCAGGCTCTCATCTTGTTCCACACTGCTCGCCGTCTTGACAAGAGTATGTCAAGCGCCGTTTCGCCCGCAGCTGTTGCAGCACGGTTTGGCCCTGCATGGAAACCCCAAGTATGCTGATACACGCAGAGCAAGTCAACAGAGGGGTCCGCACAAAGCTTAACATGAAGCAACCTCCCTGGAAAGATTTCATCATATTTGATTTGACACCGCGCCGCCACTCTAGGAGAGATAAGGATCAGGATGCCCCCTGTGCGTGGTTGGCCGGCGCCGCTGTGGATTGCGGACCACGCCTGCTCCGTCCACTCGAAAGACCCTTTCCAGTGTGTTTCTTGCACACAGATGACATCTAGGTCAGCAGCTGCCTGCGACTTCTCTAGCCAAACACGAAACTCATCATACCGGTAACCTTGCAATCCCCCACTGTTCCAGGTCACAACTTTCAGGCGTGACGCAGGTCGCAAGGAACCATGCTGGCCCGCTCGAGAGTGCGATTCGGTCTGACTTGCCTGAAACTGGGTATGCTGAGTTCCAAGTTGGTGCGCTGTGTACCACCTTCCTCTGTATAGGGTGCCGCCTTTTTGTTCTGCTCGTCGTCTTGCCCGACGAAAGGCTCTTTTGTGAACCAAGGTGTGTGACACATGGTGTTGCGATCGGCTGTCTTCGGAAAAACCATGATGCTTTGTCCCTGGTTGCCAAAAAGGGATTGACTGTTCATGTGGGACTCCGGCGGGCTGCATGGTGTGACCCGCCACCCTCACACCTGCCACTGCAAAGCTACAAAATGCGGCTATCACACAAGTAAGTCTGCAGTGACCCGGGGACTTGGGACCCCGGCTGGCTCTCAGTGTGTTGTGTGTCTGGCCAAGTTGATTGGGTGATACGGAAAAAGGCGACATGCCATAGCTCCGTTCTTGGCCTACCCCTGAGCCATGACTAAATATGGAAAAATATGGAAAACCAAAAGGTCAAAAGGTCGGCTTTGAACAACTGAGAAAAGCATTTTCCAAGCAAACACGAGCACGCGCGGGAGAAAGGGAGGTGCTCACCGAAAGCAATTTTCCACGGATTCCTTCCCTCGTTTTTGTTTGTCAGATTGTCGGCGCGTACCCCGAAAAAAACTCCACTTGCAACTGCTCCCCACCGCTAGCGTCAACCTCCGATTGGTCCGGAAGCTCATCAGATGTGGGCTCCCTTGTCGGAATTTGGCATAACTCGGCGGAACTTGGCGACACTCGGCGAAACTTTGCGTAACTTAATTGGCGTGGCTTGGCGAAACTTGCCGTGACGTGGCGTAATGCGCGCTCCGAACAAAGGAAAACGTGTGTTTCTTGTGTTTTTGTTCTCGGGAAACAAGTGTTTTTCGTTGCGATTCTGGCGCAAAACAAGTGTTCTGCACCAGTGAAAATTGACTTCTTGCGAAACTTGGCGAAACTTGGCGTAACTTGGAATTGGCGTGCCGAGAAATCTGGTCACTTGGCCTCCCTCGCTGGGGTCATGCGCCACGTGTCCTGTGTCATGCCACGGTGCTGTGCCATGCCAGCGGGCTATGTCAAGTATTTTCCGAGTGCAAACCCTCAGTTGTTCAGTGACCCTGGAAAAAACGGGAACCCTTTTTGGGAAGACCATTTTAGTGGGGCAGCCACCAGAAAAAGGAAAAAGGGAGCCACTGAACAACTCAAAACAGCTTGCAATGTCTGCCTTGGATCATGTTTCCGGAAATCCCATGTGATCCCATCACTGCGCTGCGTGCTGTCATGACAATGCGCAAAAGGTCTGACCTGTTGCTGGAGGCCCCGAAGTGCTTTTCACAATTCCGTGGCCCTCCATGACATGTCGCAGGCCCAATCGCAGAGGTTGAAAACACTTCTTTTATTCTACTTTCCCCGAAATAAGTGAAACAGCCCGCCAAGCAACTTAACATTACTAGTTCCCCCAAAAGGACAAGAGAAAACAAGTGCCGGTGAGTACCCCCTGACCCTCCCAAATGACAGGTAGATGACCAGTGCTCGAGAGAGACAAACAACCAATCGTAGCAAACACATGCCACCAACAGTGGGACCCAGCAAGTACTACGCATGAAAAACTTCTACCAATATATGGGGGTATCTTTTTGTTGATGACACCCTTTTTGTTTTGGTCCCAAAAGGAGGCCAAAGGAAACATGCGTTCTCTTAATTTTCAGACAAACCCGTGTGTCCGCGGGAGGTTCTTGCCCCAAGTTCCTGCGCGGAAAAAAAGGAAGAAGACGGGAACTGCACATAGCCAGGCGACCTTTGTGGCTTACGCGACCACACGCTCCTCGTTCGAGTCTGTGGGTTGCCGACACCCAGCGCAGCCGGAAGTTAGCTGCTCCCAAAAGCTGCCGGAAGATGAAGCCTGGCGGCTGGTTCAGGGTCCGGAAAATCAAGGCTGAGCTACCCAAACTGATCCCCTGCTAAACGTCTAACTTTTAGTGGGTTTTGTGGAGAACACCGCGAAAAACTAAAAAGCTGAAAAGTTTTGGGGATGGCTGGGAGCCACCAAGAGAAAACATAACAGTTGTGGGCAATCGGGTATGCCCCTCCAAACTTGACATACAAAACAGCACAGATCCACCTTGAGGCATCTCTTTTTGTGGGACCCTTTTTTTTGGGTTGAAACAAGCAACAAAAACACACCCGACAACCCGGATAAAGCCTGGGGAGCGCTGGTGGACGATGATTGCGTGGCTGCCTTCACCTTCTCCTTGGCAGCCTCGTATCCATGCACCGTCTTCTCTTGCGCTGCGGCAACTCCCTGCTTCATCCGATCCTTGATGGAGGGGCCACCATCGGAAGACGGCTCCTCTACAGCAGCCTTTGCAGCCTCGTAGCCATGCACCGTCTTCTCTTGTGCCCAAGCAGCTCCCTGCTTCATCCTATCCTTGATGGAGGGGCCACCATCGGAAGACGGCTTTTCGACTGCAGTCTTTGCAGCCTCATACCCCTCAACCGTCTTCTGTTGCGCTGCGGCAGCTCCCTCCTTCATCCGATCCTTGATGGAGGGGCCACCGTCGGAAGACGGCTTTTCGACTGCAGCCTTTGCAGCCTCATACCCCTCAACTGTCTTCTCTTGCGCTGCGGCAGCTCCCTGCTTCATCTCGTGCATCGTGGAAGATTCACCGGGGGAAGACGTGTCCTGGGTGGCAGCCTTGACTTGCTCCTTTGCAGCCTCATACCCCTCGACTGTCTTCTCTTGCGCTGTGGCAGCTCCCTGCTTCATCTTGTCCATTGTGGAAGGTTGACTGGAGGAAGGTGTGTCCTGGGTGGCAGCCTTGACTTGCTCCTTTGCAGCCTCGTACCCCTCCACCGTCTTCTCTTGTGCTGCGGCAGCTCCCTGCTTCATCTTGTCCACCGTGGAAGGTTCACCGGGGGAAGACGTGTCCTGGGTGGCAGCCTTGACTTGCTCTTTTGCAGCCTCATACCCTTCGACTGTCTTCTCTTGCGCTGCGGCAGCTCCCTGCTTCATCTTGTCCATTGTGGAAGGTTGACTGGAGGAAGATGTGTCCTGGGCGACAGCCTTGACTTGCTCCTTTGCAGCCTCGTACCCCTCGACCGTCTTCTCTTGCGCTGCGGCTGTTCCTTGCTTCATGCTTTGCAGCAGAGTGGGTCCGCTGCATTCGGGTGCGGGTTGCGTGGTCGACGCGCTCGCCTCGTGTTGTCCGGAATTTAGGCCCTCGCTGTTAACAAAATCCATTGATCTCCTTTAGTTTCGCTTCAACAAATCTGCGGAAAGGGCAGTTAGCAACAAAAAACACCCAGCGCAGTTTTACTTACAAGCATGCCCACACCCTACAACAAACATATCCCACCCTGCAGAACGAAACAGCAGCACACTAAATCACTACCCGCTTCAACACAGATTCGCACCCACCTGCTCTTTCGCTGTCTTCTCCTTGCTGAAGCCCATCCGTCGCCAGAATGAGGTCTTCCCCTTCTGCTCCTGGTCGGGTACCAGTTGTCAAAGCCTGTTCACTTTTTGAGGAAAGTCAAACTGTCTTCGCGGGGCAGCGGTTTCGCGGAAATGTCCATGCGGCCGTCCCTGCAATCAAAGCCCTTCGGAAGACCTCTTGGCTTTGGATCCTAGCCATTTCCATAAAAACAGGTTGGTCCCACAGACCCGCCGCGGGGAAACAAGGGTACATCTAAAAATGGATAGAGGGAAACCTGCTGCCCTGTTCCAGAAAGGCTGTAAAGACTTCCATCTTACATCTCACTGCATCCTTCATGGTTTCGAAAAACGGAGCTTGTCCCGAACAAGTGAAAAGGTCAATCAAGGCAGGACATGAAGACCGGGTCACATGTCAAGAGGCCTGCAATCCATACCACAATTCAACCAATGGTTGGGATCATATACAGCCATTTACCTGAGGATTGCCATCTGCATTCGGTCCTTGGCATTGTGTTAGTGGTTGAACCCTGAGGTCAATCACAAGGAGTGGGGACATGTCATGGAGAAGGCCCAAGGTCCAAAAGGGCCCCGCTGGTTTGCTTCGACCCGTTCAAGCCAGCGTCCCTCCAAAAAGCTCTCATGATTGGCAGCGAACAGGAGAATTAAGACTGCGTTGATTTTTTTGCAGAAATGGTCCAAACCCCAATGTATTTTGCATTGTTGCAGTTCAATGGCTTGAAAACCTGAATCAACAACCGCCAACACACGGCAGAAATCCTTTCAACGAAAAGCTGATTCCTCCAAACGAAGCATGCATGTAGCGAAACACATTAAGTGAAGCTGAGTTTCTATATGGGTTTGTATTTTTTAGGGTGGCCGGGCAGGAAGGTTTGAGTACGGGGTATGATTCGCAGGTATGATTCGCGGGTATGATTCGGGGTATGATTCGGGGGTATGATTCGCGGAAGCAGCAGCAGCAGCAGCAGCAGTAGTAGTAGTAGTAGTAGTAGTAGCAGTAGTCGCCGAAGTAGTAGTACTAGTAGTTATATTGTAGTAGTAACAATAGTAGTAGTAGTGGTAGTAGTAGTAGTAGTAATAAAAGGTAGTAGTCGTAGTAGTGGTAGTAGTAGTAGTAGTAATAAAAGGTAGTAGTCGTAGTAGTAGTAGTAGTAGTAGTAGTAGTAGTAGTAGTAGTAGTAGTAGTAGTAGTAACAGTAGAAGCCGCGACTGTAGTGGCGCGGAAGCTTTGAAAAGACTTGGCGCTGGCCTTGGCAAGGCAAGTTCATTGCGCGGGTATGATTCGGGTATGATTCGCGGGCATGATTCGGCCAAGTGCAAAACGGCACTGATTACAAACTCGTAGTAGCTGTGGTAGTAGTAGTAGAAGTAGTAGTAGTAGCAGTAGTAGTGGTGGTAGTAGTAGTAGCAGTTACAGAAGTAGTGGTAGCAGCTGTAGCATAAGCAGCAGCGGCTGTAGTGGTGCGGACGCGGTGAAAAAGACTTAGCGCTAGCCTTGGCAGGGGAAGCTCATTGTCCGGGTATGATTCGGGTATGATTCGCGGGTATGATTCGGCTAGGTGCAAAACGGCACTGATTACAGACTCAGAATGATGTATGTGGTAGTAGTGAGTAGTAGCAGCAGCAGCAGAAGCAGGAATAGTAGTAGAGTAGTAGTAGTAGTAGTAGTAGTAGTAGTAGTAGTAGTAGTAGTAGTAGTAGTAGTAGTAGTAGTAGTAGTAGTAGTAGTAGTAGTAGTAGTAGTAGTAGTAGTAGTAGTAGTAGTAGTAGTAGTAGTAGTAGTAGTAGTAGTAGTAGTAGTAGTAGTAGTAGTAGTAGTAGTAGTAGTAGTAGTAGTAGTAGTAGTAGTCAAGGTTGTAGTCGTAGTAGTTAGTAGTAAGGGTAGCAGAAGCAGAAGTAGAAGCAGTAGAGTAGTAGTAGCAGCGGTAGTAGCGGTGGTAGCTACTCGTAGTCGCGGTAGTAGGTAGTAGTAGTAGCAGTAGCAGTAGCAGTAGCAGTAGCAGTAGCAGTAGCAGTAGCAGTAGCAGTAGCAGTAGCAGTAGCAGTAGCAGTAGTAGTAGTAGTAGTAGTAGTAGTAGTAGTAGTAGTAGTAGTAGTAGTAGTAGTAGTAGTAGTAGTAGTAGTAGTAGTAGTAGTAGTAGTAGTAGTAGTAGCAGTGGTAGTGGTAGTATTGGGTAGCGCTGGTGGTGGTTATTGTGGAGACAGTGAACAACACAAAACGGTAGAAGAACAGTAGCATCTTGCAGCATACGTTTTAAAGGGTATGATTCGGGGGTATGATTCGGGGTATGATTCGGGGGTATGATTCGGGAGCATGATTCGGGGAGGTCCCACCTTCTGCCTTTTGAAGCAACTCAACACACCAAAAAAGGACAAACCCATATAGTCTTGCAATGATTGCCACCATCTGTCCATACATTGAATCCCAACTGTGAAGCAAGCGGTTGTTTGCGCGCTTCCCTCGTCACAGAGACTCTTCTAGCAAATTCATGTTTGCTGGGGTGGTGGCTCTCAGACGCTTTTTGTTAGCATCTGCATCCAACATGGGCCATGCATCAACCTCTGTGCACTGGCATATGTGCACATCACAGCCTGAAACAGCAAACAGCAAGCAAAACAAAAGCACTAGGGTGTTTACCATAAATGGGTGGGTGGGCGCCCGGTGTTTGCAGCTCCGGGGTTTCCATTTACCCTCTAAACAGATCCAAACCACCAATTAAGGGGTACCTGACGAAACAAATACGAAAGGAACACATATGTATATATATATATATGTTTATATATATATATATGTACATGTGTACAACTATATACATGAGGGCCTCGAGGGTGTCTTTTTTGAGGGTACCTTTTTTTAGCAGAAACCAAAAAGAAAAACTGCCATTTTGAGGTTTCCCCTATTTTGACACAAATGCTGCAAACAACACGGCAGTTCGGTCGAAGCAACATCAAGTCCTGGACTTTCTTCTGCTCGGTCTGAGACATTTCTAGGGTGCTGCTTATTGGAGATCTTGAGTCAAGATGGCTGCAACGTGCAACGTTCAGCCCTCAGGAGCATAAAAGGGCACGTTCAAAGGACCTTGAACAGAGGAAAAGTCCTTCAAACTCCTTGGATTGATTAAAAGTTCCTTGGATTGATTGGATTGATTGGAGGGTTGATTGATTGGGGCACAACTCGCTTCTTAGAAGGACAGCCCGATCGGATGGCTGACCAAAAGATGAACTAAGATGCTCTACTAACTGAACCGTGGAAGGAACATGACTAATGTGCTGCTCCCAGTGCTTTTTGTTGAGGGCATCCTTTAAAGGGCAACGTCATCATTTTCGTTCTTTCAAGGTTGGTTCCAAGGGCAACCAAAAGGAACACCACTAGGGGGGGTCATATCCCTATTTTAAGACAAGCTCACTTTCAGAGTGAAAAAAAGGGCACCTCCGCATTCCTCAGATATCCAAGGTTTCTTGCCAACAAGCAAATACCCTAGGTTTGATGCAGGCGAGGGTTCTCCTTTTGCCGAGCCATGCTCAAGAAGCTTGGGTTCCATACTCTCTTTCCAACAAACATGGAGGTGCTAAGGCGTCCTTTTCAAAAGGTCTGTGCACTTCCATGTTGGTGAGAGGGTAACTCCAAAAAACC
This sequence comes from Effrenium voratum, assembly GCA_963377175.1. Lineage (NCBI taxonomy): Eukaryota > Dinophyceae > Suessiales > Symbiodiniaceae > Effrenium > Effrenium voratum. Next base: position 304,129 of record CAUJNA010003024.1, on the reverse strand, counting down.
AACATCTCTTCTAGAAACACCTGAACATGTCCGATAAGGTAGTCTGGAAAGGGCAATCCTGATACCCAAAAACACACGAGGCTGGACAAAAAAACACTCACTCCATGACTGCTATGTTGGTGCTTCGTCGAACGAGACGGACAACAATGACTCTGCTCGGCAAGGCATTGCCTGACTTGTTCTTCTTCATTCCTTGATTGCTGTTCTGTGTCTTCTCATGTGTCCTCTCATTGTCATGGTTTGTCCTTGTCTATTCTGCTCTTTGTTCCTTTGGCAACGCGATGACAGCGCCGCCCTATTTTTTCTGGCAACACCTGGCGCACTCTGTTCGGCGAATGGCGTATGCTTCTGACACGCTTCTGCCCATCACACACATGGACAAACAAGTGCATAAAATTGTAAGAGGCTGTGCAATGCGCAGTGCTAATTGCAATGCGCAAATGAAACTTTGCAAATTATAGCCTGGTGGCACGCTCGAACATGTAAAGAATTTGTCAACAGGCATGCAATGAACAAGCAAGCCCAGTTGATATGCAACAAACAATTGAGGCTGTTGTTTTTCCACAATCATCCAAAGGTGCCACCTCAAGAAAAGCGCTCGCCGATGAAACAAGTGTGGATGCTCAAAACTTTGCTTGCCATCCCTCAAGATCTGCCTGACTTGTGCAGTGGCCATAAAAAAAATAAAAATAAAAATATACATATAGGTTCCATTTAGGTACTCGGCACCCAATGACCGCCTAACTGCACAGATTCGTTCTGTTTGGATCATTAGGGGTGCATTGAAAAGGGAACTCCCCGCCAACCTTGAAGAATCCGTTGGGAAACTTAAGACCAAAAAGCTGAACATGAACAGAACCAACACAGCCAACACAAATAGATAGCACGTGCCACACAAACGGTCATAAGTTCTTACAGCCACACTTCTGCAAAATTACTAGTTCCCCCCAAAGAACAAGAGAACCAAGTGCCGGTGAGGGCCCCCCTGGCCCTCCCAAATGACAGGTGGACTACCAGTGCTCGAGAGGGACAAACGGTGAACAACAAATCGTAGCAAACACATGCCACCAACAGTGGGGCCCAGCAAGTACTACGCATGAAAAGCTTCTACCAATAATTACATGGGGGTGTCTTTTTGTTGCTGGCACCCTTCTTGCAGTGGTTTTAGCAGGAAGCCAAAGGAAACATGCGTTCTCTTATTTTGAGACAAACTTATATGTCCCAGGGATGTTCTTGCCCCCAGTTCCTGCGCGGAAAAAAGAAGAAGACGGGAACTGCACATAGCCAAGCGACCTGTGTGGCTTACGCGACCACACGCTCCTCGTTCGAGTCTGTGGGTTGCCGACACCCAGTGCAGCCGGAAGTTAGCTGCTCCCAAAAGCTGCCGGAAGATGAAGCCTGGCGGCTGGTTCAGGGTCAAAAACTAAAAAGCTGAAAAGCTTTGGGGATGGCAGGGAGCCACCAAGAGAAAACATAACAGTTGTGGGCAACTGGGTTTGCTCCTCTAACTTGGCATGGAAAACCAGCACACATCCACCTTTCGAGGCATCTCCTTTTGTGGGAGCCCTTTTTTGGGGTTGAAACAACCCGATGGGAACCCCCGTAAGCAAAAAGAACACACCCGACGACCCGAATAAAGCCTGGGGAGCGCTTGCGGACGATGATTGCGTGGCTGCCGTCACCTGCTCCTTTGCAGCCTCGTAGCCATGCACCGTCTTCTCTTGTGCCCAAGCAACTCCCTGCTTCATCCTATCCTTGATGGAGGGGCCACCATCGGAAGACGGCTTTTCGACTGCAGCCTTTGCAGCCTCATACCCCTCAACCGTCTTCTGTTGCGCTGCGGCAGCTCCCTCCTCCATCCGATCCTTGATGGAGGGGCCACCATCGGAAGACGGCTCCTCTACTGCAGCCTTTGCAGCCTCATAGCCCTCAACTGTCTTCTCTTGCGCTGCGGCAGCTCCCTGCTTCATCTTGTCCATTGTGGAAGGTTGACTGGAGGAAGACGTGTCCTGGGTGGCAGCCTTGACTTGCTCCTTTGCAGCCTCATACCCCTCGACTGTCTTCTCTTGCGCTGCGGCAGCTCCCTGCTTCATCTTGTCCATTGTGGAAGGTTCACTGGAGGAAGATGTGTCCTGGGTGGCAGCCTTGACTTGCTCCTTTGCAGCCTCATACCCCTCAACTGTCTTCTCTTGTGCTGCGGCAGCTCCCTGCTTTATCTTGTCCACCGTGGAAGGTTCACCGGGGGAAGACGTGTCCTGGGTGGCAGCCTTGACTTGCTCCTTTGCAGCCTCATACCCCTCGACTGTCTTCTCTTGCGCTGCGGCACCTCCCTGCTTCATCTTGTCCATTGTGGAAGGTTGACTGGAGGAAGATGTGTCCTGGGCGGCAGCCTTGACTTGCTCCTTTGCAGCCTCGTACCCCTCGACCGTCTTCTCTTGCGCTGCGGCTGTTCCCTGCTTCATGCTTTGCAGCAGAGTGGGGCCGCTGCATTCGGGTGCGGGTTGCGTGGTCAACGCGCTCGCCTCGTGTTGTCCGGAAATTACGCCCTCCCTGCTAACAAAACCCATTGATCTCGTTTAGTTTCGCTTCAACAAATCTGCGGAAAGGGCAGTTAGCAACAAAAAACACCCAGCGCAGTTTTACTTACAAGCATGCCCACACCTTACAACAAACATATCCCACCCTGCAGAACGAAACAGCAGCACACTAAATCACTACCCGCTTCAACACAGATTCGCACCCACCTGCTCTTTCGCTGTCTTCTCCTTGCTGAAGCCCATCCGTCGCCAGAATGAGGTCTTCCCCTTCTGCTCCTGGTCGAGTGCCAGTTTTCAAAGCCTGTTCACTCTTTGAGGAAAGTCAAGCTGTCTTCGCGGGGAAGCGGTTTTGCGGAAATGTCCATGCGGCCGTCCCTGCAATTAAAGCCCTTCGGAAGACCTCTTGGCTTTGGATCCTATCCATTTCCATAAAAACAGGTTGGTCCCCCAGACCCGCCGCGGGGAAACAAGGGTACATTTAAGAGTGAAAACAGTTCCATCTTGCATCACACTGCATCCTTCTTGGTTTCGAAAAACGTCTCGTCAATGGGGGAACCTGTCCTCTGTCCCGAACAAGTCTAAGTGAAAAGGTGAACCAAGCCGGTTGCTTGATTTGTGAGAATTTGTCGTAATTGTCAAAAGCAGTGAGCCGACAAACAAACTAGTTCGTGCAAGAGCTGAAAACATGATTTGCTGCTTCAGTAAAACATATGTGTAGAATGGAGCCATACTGTCCAACATGAAGACCAAAGTATTTTGTGGGGAACAAACTGCACTCCATTGTCACATGTCAAGAGGCCTGGAAGTCAAACCCGGGCTCATATATAGCCATTTACCTAAGGATTGTCATCTCAAGTGGGTCCTTGCCATTCTGTTATTGGTTGAACCCTGAGGTCAATCAAAAGGAGTGGGGGCATGTCATGGGGAAGGCTCATGGTCCAAAACGGCCCAACTGGATTCCTTCGCTTCCAGTTGACCCGTTGAAGCCAGTGTCCCTCCAAAAAAGCCTCTTGGCAGTGAACAGGAGAAATAGGACTGCGTTGCTTTTATGCAGAAATGGTCCAAAACCCCAATGTATTTTGCATGTTGCAGTTCAATTGCTCGAAACCTGAATCAACAACCGCCAACGCACGGCAGAAATCCTTCTCAATGAAAAGCTGATACTTCCAAACGAAGCATGCGTGTAGCGAAACACATTAAGTGAAGCTGAGTTTCTATACAGTCTTGCAATGATTGCCACCATCTGTCCATACATTGAATCCCCACTGTGAAGAAACAGAGACTCTTCTAGCACAGAGACTCTTCTAGCAAATTCATGCTTGCGTGGGTGGACATGGTGGCTCTCAAACGCTTTTTGGTTGCATCTGCAACCAACATGGGCCATGCATCAACCTCCGTGAACTGGCATGTGTGCGCATCACAGCCTGAAACAGCAAACAACAAGACAAAACTCGGATTTTTACCAGCACTGTGCACATCACAGCCTGAAACAGCAAAGAACAAGAAACAACTTGGATTTTTACCGGCACTGTGCACATCACAGCCTGAAACAGCAAACAGCAAGAAACAACTAGGATCTTTACCATCCTGTGTTTGCAGCTCCGGGGTTTCCATTTTCCCTCTAAACCAATCCAAGCCACCAGGGATTACCTGGCGAAAAAAAGGCAAAAGAAAACATGATTAACAAAATAATACTAATAATGTATGTATATATATATACATATGTTCAATTAGATACATGGGGGTGTCTTTTTTGAGGGTACCCTTTTTGGGGGTTGTTTAACAGAAACCAAAAAGGAAACCAGCCATTTTGGGGAATCCCCTGTTTTGAGAGGAATGCTACAAACAACACGGCAGTTCGGTCGAAGCAACATCAAGTCCTGGACTTTCTTCTGCTCGGTCTGAGACATTTCTAGGGTGAAGAATCCGTCTTTTGCGGAAGCTGCTTATTGGAGATCTTGAGTCAAGATGGCTGCAACGTGCAACGGTCAGCCCTTGATTGCATTGATTGGAGGGTTGATTGATTGGGGCACAAGTCGCTTCTTAGAAGGACAGCCCGATCGGATGGCTGACCACAAGATGAACTAAGATGCTTGTACTAACTGAACACTGGAAGGAACATGACTAACGTGCTGCTCCCAGTGCTTTGGTTTGAACACACCTTGCAACACCAACAGATCGATTTTTAGGCCCTTCTGCTTTCCCTAGCCCGGATGCCCGAAGTGAGCCAACGCACCTCAACTTGCTTGCTCGACGGTTGCAATTGTTGCTCTTGCGGCCCTTCTACTCCCTGACTTCTTCCATACTTTCTTCCCATACTGTGGATGGACGAAATCCTGCGCCACGTCCAAGCCATGGGAAACCATTGTTGGTTGGTATTTACAGGGGAATCAAATCATTCCAGGGCTTCTTAGGTGGTGCAGAATGTCGTCCATCCACAGTATGATTGAACAGGGATCCTTTCATTATACACCTGCACATTGCCTAGTAAATGGTGGTGTCCCTTTATTTTGCCGGAGAAAGCCATGTTTCAAATGGTTGCAAAATGTATCTAAGGAGCCCTGTTGAAGTATCATCCTTTAGCGGTTTTCCGGGCAATGGTCATCCGGACCTTGTGCTCAACCCCCAGTAATTGGGGACCCGTTGGACCATGGCCACGGTGGCCTCACCATCCGAACGCTGGGTGTGCCCAACCGTTTCTACGGTGTGGAAAACAGTCCCGGAGAAATCTTGATGGGGTCAAAAAGGCGGTTCAAAAATGGTGGTCAGGCAGAATATAACATGTTCGAAAACAAAAAAAGGGTTCTACGTTAAGCTCCGCGGTTCTTGCAGACATGGCTTATGCGGGGGTTCTAAATGCTGTTCTATTCTTGAAGCTAGGACCTTGGATTTTGCCAGGCGATGATAGCGAAGTTGATCAAACTCCTTGGCCGCCGAAAGGGACATCCTTCTAGACCAAAAGGCTTGTCAGCGCAAGTCTCGAGCATTAGCCCGACCTCCTCCCATGACAGCTGAACCAACCGCAAAACCAGGAGCTCCGGTCTGAAAAAAAACTTTGCCTCACGGGCGCGTGGTCAGAGTTCCCGGGGGCGGGGTCCTAGGAACCTTGTTGAACGCATCCTGCTCCTTGGAGGTAACAAGGTAACCCCGGTGTTTTGGCATGTTATCTTCCAATGGGATTTAGTTCCAACGGCCGAAAGCCGTCCATTGCATCTTTACAAGCACAGAACACCCCGCCGGCAACACGACCATTCGCGCCCATTGTCTTTATCGATTCATCTATTTATCTTATATTCATATCGGTTTGTATTGTTCCCTTTCTATCTTTATTGTTCAAGAAATATGTTGTTCTTGCTTTTGTTTCTTTCTTTTTCTCTTTATCTGTATGATGGCTAGGCACAGTGATGCCGCTTGTTTTCGGGGGCAACACTGGGCGCACGCGCTTCGGCGTATGGCGTATGCTTCTGACACGCTTCTACCCAGCACAAGGCTGGGAAACAAGTGCATAAAAATTGAGAGGCTCTGCAATTCTGTGCAGCAATCCATTTGAGCTCCTCCGTGTCTGACCGCATCCGACTTTGGCATCTACAAAATAGCACAAGCACATGGTGAGCTCTGCTCCGTCACGGAGGCCTCAAACGTGGGGAACCTCATTGCAAACCATAGCCTGGTGGCACCTTAGAACATGACCATTCCTTGACACATAACCATCCTCAGCTGAAGCTTTTCGGTGTCATTCCACATTGGTCGTTCAAAGGTGCCACCTCAAGAATTGCCGGCCGAAGCCAGCGTGGAACTCTTGGCATCCTTCCAGATCTGCCTGACTCGCGCGCTGGCCATCAACGACGCCGTGGCGGGGAAGGCCCCCAATGACCGCCTAAACGCAGTATTTGGTTCCACTTGAGTCCTGAGGGGTGCGTTGGAAATTTACACAAAAGCCCCCACCCCCCACCCCAACCGCACTGATCACGTATCTCACACCGCAAGGATGTTAAAAAGGGACCGAACCGGCGAAGGCCCACCCCCCCAAACACAAACATAATCAACCCCGCAATTGACTTAAGCACGTGTAAAGCAAGTCGCTGAAAACTGTTCAAGTGCATTAGGGGATTATGTGGCGGGCCAAAGTACCTAAAGTTAACCTACATGGATCCCCTGGACATCAACAAATTAACACATGGGGAAAACCAACAACCAAACACCTGCCGCGCAAAGTCCTGCGGTTTTTTGTTGTGATGGGATCAACTGTGTACAACTGGGCGGCGTGAACACTGCAACAATGAGCAGGCAGCATATTCATCTAACCACGTGGGTGCGGCTTTTCTTGAGCGTACACTTTTTTGGGAAACCAAAAGAAACACCACCATTTTATGGAAGGGGGGTCCCCTATAAAAAGACACACCCATATCTCCAAACGTATGCGCCTGTTTTTCAGAGTGCCCTGTTTGGATGTTGAAAGGGACACCGACAAAAAAAACATCACCCTCCCTTGTTTTGAGGGGGGAGCACCCTATTTTGAGTCAAACCCATAACATATGGCCGTGGGTCAACACCAATGGTACCATTTTGGGATAGGTGCACCCATTTTAATCTATAGTGGGGATTGGGATGTTCACTGGGGGATAACCGGTGTTTTGACCCGTAGCCATCTCTGCCCAGAAACCGATCAAAAAAACCCACGGCTGCACCGGACACCCCGCCTTCGGCCTTCGTCAGGGCCTCACGGCACGCGCACCTCACCGAGGTCCGTCTGCGCGGAGCGACAGCAGGAGAGCTGCTCCCAAACGCCGCCGGAAGACGCCTGGCGCTGGCGTTTTGGGCGGGTCGGTGCGTTGGGTCCGAAGGCCGAGGCTGCTCAGTTGTGTGACCCTGGAAAAATGGGGGTTACCCTTTTTGGGTCGTGGACCATTTTTAGGGAAGCCACCAGGACAAAAAAAGGAAAAATAATTGGCGCCGCTGAAGAACTGAGGATGGTATGGGGAGTGTGCAGATGGAGGCCAAGGGCAGGGAGGGTTGGTGGACCAAGGTCTGGGGAAAGGTGGATTCACCTACTGTGGGTGGACGGAATCTTGCAACACGTTGAAACCATGGAGAATCATTGTTCTGTTACAGGCGAATCATCATGCCAGGGTTTCTTAGGTGGTGCAGCCTTTCGTCCTTAATGGGAAAGGCATTTGGGTGGCTCGTCCTTTTAGAGCACTCCATCCCGGCACATGATGTCCTTTTGGTCAAACAGCGGGAACTCCAACAAGACGAGCCACCCATTTTTCAAAACCGTGTAATCAAAATTGAGCTGTCCCCGCATTGACCCATTGCTGGCAGATGCTGGGAAAAATGACACAAGGGCACCAGTGGCTGTTTGGGGGTTGTGGAGTGGAGGCTACTCCACCCCCTTTCTTTTTACTAGGGCGGTGGTTTTTGGCTAAACCCTGAAATGGGCACCCGCCTCTTAATAAACTGGCGTTGATTAATATGGGGTCAACATTACCAGGTTTTCCATGGAAGCGGCCCGGACTGTCTGCCGATGTTCATGCGTCTTTTCCCAAACTAGGGTCTCCCGAACAGCATCTCTCTCTTCGGAGTAGCTTGGGAGAGTTCCCCGGGTTTCTTCGTACTGCACGAGCACCCTGTTCTGTAAAGGAATTCGAAAGAACACCAGCAATATGGCCCAAAATGGTGGTGGTTGTCCTCTTGGTTTCACAAAGAAAGGGGGCACCCCTCAAAACAAGACACACCCATTTGGCTGTGGGTCAAAACCAACGGTACCATGTTGGGGTAGGTGAATTCACCACCCATTTTAGTCTTTTTTAGTGGGGATTGGGGTGTTCACTGGAGGTACGATTTGGCTATTGACCCATCCATTTGTGGGCTAGCCCCGACGAAGATCCAACTCCGAGGCTTGGAGATGCTCCGGACCACTGACTGAGATGAACAGTACTGTGGAGGGAAAGAACATGCACCGGATCCTTTTCAGGGTGCCCCCCCCAAACGAAAAACGTATGCATGGGTGTCCCTTTTGGCTTCTTGTTTATACCACGCAACAAGGGGGCAACTCCAAAAAGATGCTACCCATACTGTGGATGGAAAGGCGACATCCAAGGTGTAGATTGCTTTGGCTTGCGTGGCATGTGAAATCCTAGGAAACCAAATCTACAAATGGACGGTTCGGGTGTGCCCTGTGGCACCACCGTTCAGAAACATTGTAATGATTCGATTCCACAACACAACGCAAATAGCAACAAACAATGGTTTGTTTCAAAGTGGTGCGCAATGGATTTCGTCCATCCACAGCATGGACAAATTAAACGAAAGCATTTTTTCAGGAAACTCCTTTTGAGGAACCTCATGTGTTGGTTCCATGTTCATTTCAGCTGGATTCATTTCCATGTTTCACGTGGGAGTATCCATTTCCTTCTGGATTCAAATTTTCTGGCGTGGACAAACCGGTTCAGCACAGGTCGAAAGGGGGACCTTTCAAATTGCGGAAAAGGGGGGCGGTGAGGCAAGGCCGAAATGTGTTTTGTTCTACGCTTCCTCCAACTAACATGTCACCTGTGGGGAGGTACCTGGAAGATCGAATTCCTTTTGAAGGGACCCCGTTTCAGTTGCCATGGCAACGGGAGGGAGGGTATCTCCAAATATCAAATATGGGAGTCTCGAAATGGATCGAAATGCACTGTTTCCCTTTGAAGCAACGCCAAGCGTGACCGACCGAAGGAAAAAGAACACCCCACTGAAGCCTGAGTAGCGCTTCCAGACGATGATTGCGTGGCTACCTTCACCTGCTCCTTGGCGGCCTCATAGCCGTGCACCGTCTTCTCTTGCACCCAGGCAGCTCCGTGCTTCATCCTATCCACAATGGAAGGGCCACCATCAGAAGACGGCTCGTTGACTGAAGCCTTTGCAGCTTCGTAGCCATGCACTGTCTTCTCTTGTGCCCAAGCAGCTCCATGCTTCATCCTGTCCATAATGGAGGGGCCACCATCAGAAGACGGCTCGTTGACGGAAGCCTTTGCAGCCTCGTAGCCGTGCACCGTCTTTTCTTGTGCCCAAGCAGATCCATGCTTCATCCTATCCTTGATGGAGGGGCCACCATCAGAAGACGGCTCGTTGACAGAAGCCTTTGCAGCTTGGTAGCCATGCACTGTCTTCTCTTGTGCCCAAGCAGCTCCATGCTTCATCCTGTCCATAATGGAGGGGCCACCATCAGAAGACGGCTTCTCAGCGGCAGCCTTTGCAGCCTCGTACCCCTCAACCGTCTTCTCTTGCGCCACGGCAGCTCCCTGCTTCATTTGCTCCGTCATGGAAGGCTCGCTGCAGGAAGACGTGTCCTGGCTGGCAGCCTTCACCTTCTCCTTGGCAGCCTCGTACCCCTCAACCGTCTTCTCTTGCGCCACGGCAGCTCCCCGCTTCATTTGCTCCGTCATGGAAGGGTCGCTGGAGGAAGGCGTGCCCTGGGTGGCAGCCTTCACCTTCTCCTTGGCAGCCTCGTACCCCTCAACCGTCTTCTCTTGCGCCACGGCAGCTCCCTGCTTCCTCCGTCTTCATCGCTCCGTCATGCTCGCTCCGCAGGAAGATTCTGGCTGGCAGCCTTCACCTTCTCCTTGGCAGCCTCGTAGCCCTCAACCGTCTTCTCTTGCGCCACGGCAGCTCCCCGCTTCATTTGCTCCGTCATGGAAGGGTCGCTGGAGGAAGGCGTGCCCTGCGTGGCAGCCTTCACCTTCTCCTTGGCAGCCTCGTACCCCTCAACCGTCTTCTCTTGCGCCACGGCAGCTCCCTGCTTCATTTGCTCCGTCATGGAAGGCTCGCTGGAGGAAGACGGCTCGCTGCCTCGTACCCCTCAAGCGCCAAGACGCTCGCTCCGTGTCCTGGCTGGCAGCCTTCACCTTCTCCTTGGCAGCCTCGTACCCCTCAACCGTCTTCTCTTGCGCCACGGCAGCTCCCTGCTTCATTTGCTCCGTCATGGAAGGCTCGCTGGAGGAAGACGTGTCCTGGGTGGCAGCCTTCTCCTTGGCAGCCTCGTACCCCTCAACCGTCTTCTCCTGCGCTGTGGCAGCTCCCTGCTTCATGCTTTGCAGCAGGGTAGGGCCGCTGCCATCGGGTGAGGACTCCTTGGTCGATGTACTCGCCTGGCTTTCTCTCCAAAGCGGGTGGTAACAAACAGAGTCACTACAAACCGCACTCGCCGAAGGGACCTGAATAAACAAAGCTCAACCACTTGGGGCCATCACAAAAATGGATCAAACAGCAGAGAGACCAGCAGGTGAAAAGGTCGATTCGCTAAGAAAAAGTTCCGGCAGAACATGGCAGAACCGCTGGAACCGACTTCCACGGTGTTCCCAATATTTCCCCTTACCCCCCTTCCCAGAAAGACGCTCGCCGAAAAGGGCCAAAGAGGCGATGCTGAAAGCCAAAGAAAAAGGACTTGCTACACTTTGCGGGCTCGCAAGGGCCCAACTAAAGCTTTTCCGTGCGTGCTTCCGTGAGCTCTGTGCACTTTTTTGTGTGCGGATCCATTCTCAAAAGACCTGATGAGTTTATGCCATGGTCGAGACTGCTGCTGCTGCCGCTGCAGCCACTGCTGCCTTGTTTTGCCGGCACGCAGCAGTTGCAGCACCCTTGTCATGTTCAGAATCCGCAATGCTGGAGTTGAAGCCTGATATATGTGTAAACTCAAGTGCGCGGGATGCTAGCTGCCTGCCTTACGGTAGGGCCACTATACTTAGGTCAGAGAGAGCTGTAGCAAAGTGGTTTGTAAGCCTGGTTGTAGCCAACTTAGGGATGTTTGGGAGACATTACGACCATGGCTTTGGTGGGTTGCCCTGGTACCACTACCTCCCCGACCATCTAAGTAGTATGCAAAGTAGAATTCATAAATGCAACCATTCCGCTTGAGCCTCCAGCATATCCCTTTCGGGGGTTTTAAAGACAAGCTCCCACGTTCCGAGGGCAAACTCCTGCCGCAAGTTGCAGGCCTGGAAACTTGTGCGCATCGTGGCGTCATGTCGCCGCTGTGAGGCACCCTCCCCCCACCAAAATGCGATCCATGTTCCAAACTACCGATCAAAGTGCCCAAAAAGGGTATCAACTCTACCTAGACTCTCCATGCCCCTTTAAGGGGTCATGACCCCTTCTTTTGGCTAATGACCCCACTTTCACAGGGTCATAGGGACTCCAGGTACAAGACACCCACCCTACCAGTTTGAAACAACGACGAATCCGCACGAATCCGCAGCTCCACCTGCTCTTTCGCGGTCTTCTTGCTGAAGCCCATCCGTCGCCAGAACGAGGTCGTACCCTTCTCCTCCTGGCCAGGTGCCAGCGTTTTTTTCTTCCAGGCCAGTTGCTCAGTTGTCCAGTGACCCTGAAAAAAATGGGAACCCTTTTGGGGGAAGACCATTTTTTTTAGTGGGGCAGCCACCAGAAAAAAAAGGAAAAGGGTGCCACTGAACAACTGAGCAGTTGGTTCACTTGTTGATGGCAATGATCCCCTGCACAAGACGTCTAAAGCAAGTCTTGTGGGTGAGGTCGAAAATAGGTTCATGGTTCCCAGAAGTAAAACTCAGCATTCAAGCCTACCTTATGCGCACCCAGCGGGCGCGGCGGTCTGAATAAATAGAAAATGGCATAGAAACCCAATTACCTCATGACGGTCATGGGATGATCATGTCTGTAATGACCAATTTATATAACCCCATAAGTTTTACCAGAAGGCACTCTCAAAACGAATCCAACAAAGAAAGCAGCCGGTTCCCGTTTTTTGGTTGAGGACAGACATGTTCGTGTCCCCGCACTCAGTGGAAGCAGCAAGTCCTGAGCCTTGTTCTGCTCGGTGGGCATGGCTCGATTTGATCTACGGCGACTTTCTAAGGCCTGGAGTCAAGATGGCGAGTGACGCTGAGCGCTGAGCGCCAAGCGCCAAGGTGACGTTCAATTGGCCAAAGCTAAACCTCACCAGAGCACAAGTTCATGATTCACATATACAAGAGCCACCTCACTTCCTGAGTGGAACGGCCAAGAAAGAGTCCAAACCTCTTTCTTTTATGCGACTGAAATGGTCCAAAAGTCAATGGCCACGAACTCAGGTGAGTCACGTGAACTTGTTTTCCACCGTGGCCCTTACCCAACGCTGCCCAAGCGGATTTCTCCAACCGACTGTGCCCAACTGGTTTCAACCCATCCCAGAGGGTCCAAGTGCCTCATGAGGATGGCTTTTGGGAGCAAAAACAAAAAAGTAAGATACTTCATGGCTTCAAGTCTAAGAATCCCAGCACTCAGCGGCTGAACATCATATGCATCGGGATGTTAGTGTCGACTCTTGACCAACCGGTTTTGAAGGGATTCCGACTCAAAGTGACAGAAGATAACCCCACAAAGCAGAACTTGCAACTGCTTGATGGGCAGTAAGTGTCGACAGGAAGCCCTTCCAATTGATCTGTGTGAAGAGCACGATCCGGTTCGATACCCGAAAAAATGGTGAGTCCAAGGTCCAAGTCTAGGAAAGGACTATTTGGAGGCTAGGGGAAAGCCTTCCATTTGGGATTCATCCAACTCCGTGACAATCTGGGTCAAGGATGGACTGGTCTGCTCTAAACGTGATAGTTGTTTGGGATCCATGTTGATGTGGGGGTGTCCCATCCATTAAAACTGGCTCCGAATTTTGTGAGCCAGCGGTTTGTGGAGAGATGGAGTCCATGTCCGACGTCAAGTTCCCGTGATCAAACCCCCCAAGCCAACAGGTGCCATGGCTTCGGACCACTTTTGGCGGTCGCTGTTATGTGTGGAGCACCCCCACCAAAACAAAAACAAAACGACAAAAAACAGGGGTTGTTCTAGGGTACCTTCCCCATTCTTTGTAGAACACCTCAAGAAACCCAGTGAAAACGACCGGTTTTTGAAAAGAACGATGGTTGAAGAAAAACGGGAAACCAACCCCTAGAGTTATAGGGGGTCAACATTCTGCTCCAGAGGTATCCCAGTGAGCCTCTGACCCTTAAGTTACATATATGGCCATGGGTCAAAACCCAAGTCCTGTACCCCCACTAAAATAGGTTCTAACATGGGTGCACCGAAAGCTCCCAAAATGGGATCCCATGCGTTTTGATCACCACATCCATATTGGGAACCCTGGTAAGTGGCAACATGGACCAAAACCTGTGGTCCGGTTGAATTTGACCAACCCTGTACTGGTGAACATCAAAATCGCTGGCAAATGGATGTTCATCCACCCCAAAATGGAGCCATACTGTGGATGGACGAAATCCTGCACCACCTAAGAAACCTTGGGAATGATGATTCCCCTGTAAATACCAACAAACAATGGTCCTCCATTGTTTCTTGGGCGGTGCAGGATTGTGTCCATCCACAGTAGGTTATGCCCCGCAGCCATGTTCCCAGCAGAACGGTTCCTCCGGCTTCGAGTTGGGGAGCCCCGCCGCAGGGCTCCAAAAGCTCGCCATCCTGCGACGAGTCACCCATCTGGGAGAGCGAAAAACTGGCTGGTGATAACTGTGGATGGTTACGAAATCCGGAAATCGGCGCCACTTGGAATCCATGGTTGAAACCATAACGTTGGTTGGCAGTTACAGGAAAAATCAAATCTTTTCAGGGTTTGTTAGGTGGTACAGGATTTTGTCCATCCACAGTAGGGAATGACCGAGTCTGGGTGTTGGGAATGTCTTCCCAGGGATTGCCTTAAATATCAGATCCAGAAAATGCCGTCATTGGCTCACTTCAAGTTGCTTTCCTGCTTAAAGGGAACACCTCCAACTTTGATCAAGAAGCACAAACATCTTAAATTCCATTGGCTACAATGTGTTTCAGTGCCTGTCGATGTGATTGGGGGGGTGTGATTTTGCACCCATGTATATATGGCTCGGGGGATTGTCCCTTCCCTCCAATTACCAGGCGTTTGGAGGATGCGACTCACCTGGAGTTGGAGTCTTCGAATCTTGGAAGTTCACAACCTTTTTGTTCCCCCCCAACCACGCTTTTTGGACACTGGGAATTTCGGACATGGGCAAATCAGTTGTTGAGTGCCAACATCCCTAGCTTTTGAAACTGGCCCCATTCTAAACGGGTCACAAGTGCCTTTATGAACCTCACCTTGCTCGGCCACTTTTCGATGAGTTTTTAGGGCGGGTGATGTTTAAGGAACAACTATAGGTAGGCTTGTCGCATGTATGAGTGTATATGTGCAAACATTAAAGTGCATATACTGTTGATGGACAAAATCCTGCACCAGTTTAGTTGGTGGTTTGTCCCGCAGGCTCCCAGCTGGTGCAGGATTTTGCCCCTCCACTGTAGCAGCGCGGATGACAATGGCAGGCGCAAACATGGCGGTGCTGTGAAAGTTTAGACACATCTGGTTCATCTTGGATGACCGCTATCTTCCGCTGACGAAGGCTTCGATCTAATCCTACTGGATACAAGACATGACCAAGGAAATCGAAATGTCAACGATGAACAACATAAATACATAGACCCGGCGCGTGTCAACACAGGATCTTGCATCAAGCTGACATGGACACCAAGAGGACGCCAGAGTCGGAGCCGCGGGGGTTCTTCTGAGTGGAAAGAACAGCGAGCGGCGCGAAGAGCGAACACGGGCAAGGAACACGAGCAGGGAGAAAAGGTGGAATTGACAGAATTCAATAATCCGAGCCCCTGTATGGCAAAAACTAGCTCAAGAATGGCCCCAACTGCCTAGTCGCGCTAGGACGTGCTTCAAACCAAACATCTCACTGTCAAGCGGTCCTCTCTTCCACTGCCACAAATGCGGCACTCAGCTTCCTCGACTTCCTGCAGGGCTCAGACCCCCGCGAACGAGCAACACATCGAACACCATTCGCTTGAGAACAAAACAGCTAGGCTCTCCTTTCTTTCTTGCTTGAAATTCGCAAGGGAAACAAAAGGAACATCACATCCAGCACCCCCAACTGCTGACCATGTCCCAAATTCCAAGTGTTCAAAAAGCAGTGGTTGAGAAGTGGATCCAAAAAATGGCACGGGGCCCCAGAAGATCCACCGACCCTTTTCCCGCACACGGGCAGCTGGCTCTTCGCTTACCCCCCAACATGGCTTCCGATTCGTTGTTGGTGTCCCTTCAAACAGACCAAAGAGTGGTTCTCTCAACTTGGTTGCCGTTGACCCCCCTGCAAAAAGTTTCTCACTTTTTGGGGAGGTTTTACTGGAAAACCCAACTTGATTTCAACCAAAAAGTGGAAGTCTAAAGATCCGTTGCCCAATAGCAGTCAAGTCAAAAAAAGCACGAACCAAAAAACACCTATCGATTGTGATGTGAGAAAGGTCCCGAAAAGAGGCAGAATCTGGTTAAAAGCTGTCAGATCAGATGTTTCCCACCAAAAAAACAACTATTTTGGGACGTTTCAAGGAAACCTATTGGCCCCTGCTTTGGCACGTTGGACGTAGCCCCCTGGGAGAAGCAGTGTTGTGTCCACACTCCCATGCCATGGACTCCTTGTTCAAATGCAAACAAAACGAGTTCAGGTGAATATTCCGTCGTTCAGATTCTCGTACACTACACTACTCTGCTTTCGCCGCAGATTTGTAGCAGTGATCTATGCGGTTTGCCTTTGCAGTCCAATCTCAAACATAAGATTCCTCTAGAAATGGCTGCCAGTGTTTTTTGCAGGTGTCCATGTCAATCTGCAGATGACCGTTCTCAACACGTGCCTCAAAGGCTACTGAGAATGGTGCCTTTTGGTCTCAAAGCGCATTCATGCATGCCAATCAGAGTGAACCAGCCACAACGCGTCGACAGTTCAAGGGCAAATCACTGCCCTTCGAGAGCAAGAAGGGGTGGTGGCCCCAAGTTTCCCTTGAAGACAATGGGGCTCAAGGGGAAGTCATGATTCACTAACCCCTTGGTTGATGCATATGTTGTGGGGAACCCCCAAATTATTCACGAGGTTAGTTAAGCGCCCATTCTCAAAACCCCGGTGGATCTCCACTGGGTAAAGAACGTAAATAGGCTTTACATTGTATTCCCGAAGAAAAGACATAGAACGGCACGTCACACCTCCCTTCTTCTCAGGTAGCCCCTAGTCCTAGTTGGTGGTTTGGATTGGTACCCTTGCTTCTTGTAGAGGGTCAAGGAAACCAGCCCTTAACCACCAAACCACCAATCCAAACCACCAGTTAGAGAAAGCTGATCTCCAAACAAAATCCCCCCAAAGACGTGACCCTCGTCGTCCGACGACGAAACTACGTCCATTGGCGGCAAAGCGCCGGGGCTTACCGATGGCCCCAGTTTTCAGAAGGTCATGGAGACTCCAAATACCCGAAACAAAGCGGTTGCAAAATCGTCGATCTTTGTGTCCACCACTCACTTCCTGAGTGGATGGCCCAAACCAGTTGCTTGCGCAAAAATGGTCCAAACCCAAAAAAGCGCCAAAGTCCATGAACTCAAGTGAGACCATAGCCGCCCCCCCCAGTCGCGTCACCGAGTTTATGGGCTTCACCCCGGTTTGGTCCATCCTCCTCGCGCTCCGCGTCGGGTCTGAGGCTCCGGAAGTGCTGGGCCATGCCGGAGTAATTCGCCTGCACCTCGGCGGAGCGGCTGGGTTTGAGACTTGGCGGTGTTTGTGCAAACCAAGGGGTATGTACTTCCACCCTAGTATCTTGGTGTACTTAGCAAAGGGACCTGTATGAACAAGGGGTATGTACCATTACTTCCACCCTTAGCTACTTGCTGACAAGGAAACTTTGACATCATTTGGCCACGGTTCAAAACCAATCGGGTCCCATTTTGGGGCTTTCGGTAGCGGAGATTGGGAGGTTCACTGGGCGGGATTTTGACCCATGGCCGCTTGCGCGTTCGGCCAAATGAGTGTGGGTCAAACATAGGTTCCCCAAACTGGCTTGCCCTGGCAAATGGAAACAAGGACTAAACCTGCGGTTTTGTGGTGGTTTAAGTTGGACCCATACCCAAAAGGAGGACCCTGACATACCCTGATCAAGGGAACCATAGTTCCTTTTCTTACTAAAAGGGGAACCACCCCGGAGCAGTATGGTCGGATTCATCCAAAGAAAACATTGCCACTTGGTTATTCGGGCAAAATAGTTAATTGGTAGCCTAAACGCGCCTATAGTCCCCCGTTCAGTGCTGACCACTTGCTAACTTGGCCGAACATCCAAGTAGGCAGGGATGTTAGGGGGTTGTCTTGGCCCACATCTCGGAATCTGGAGCACACAAACAAATACAGTGCACAGATTCTGCTGCATGTTCAGACTAGCCTATGTAAAACGGTTTTGGAGACTATACAAACCTAGTATGGTAATAGGTGAAATCACCAAGGGTTGTGGGGATGAATCTGGGGAATCCATGCTCATAGAGGCCATTCCCTCATTCCCTGCTAAGAACTAGCAAGGTTTTCCAATCGCCAGAGGGGGGACCCTGCTCATGGATTCCGAATCTGGTGCTCAACTCTACCCTGGGAGTCCAAGACCTCATTCTTTGAGGCCTTTGAGGGTCAGGGGGGCCTTATAGGGGTTCTAGGGCAATGGTTTTTGTTCCAGCTTTTGCCCGTCAACACAAGTTTCAATCCCATCTCAAGGGGAGCAACCCCAGTCACCAAAAAAAAACAGGTCGATGGATGCTTTGGGTTTCGATGGTTTTCCTTTTGGGACACGTGTTGTTTCAGAAACCCATGCAACCGCCAGACATTTTTGTTCAGAGTGTTTCTACAGGATGTTGTTTTTCTGGGTTCCATTTTTTCCCCATGTTCACCCCAAAACCCCAGGTCAATTTCCCCATGTTAGCCCTTAGCTCAATGGATGTTTGCCGGTTCCAAGTTTCCCCAACCCCAAAACCCCAGGTAACTGGATGGCTTCCGGGTTCCCAGTTTTTCCACCTCCGGCTACCTCGGCTCCCACTCGGACTCCTGTCCTCGAGTCCCCGTCGCTTTCGCCGTCGACCCGCCGAGAGCCGAGGCGCGCCGGAGGGCACCCCGGGCAGCAGCGTCTTGTCCGGCACCTGGGCCGCCAGGTCCCGGCACCGCGCCTATCGATCGCGCTCGGACCGGATGGGTCGGGGGCGGGGAGGTGTCGACCCCTATATTCTCTCGGCGGCGAAATCTGCGAACCCCTGCTCAAAGCGACGAACTTGTAGTGGTTTAATATGGAAAACCAGCCTCTTAGTGGGAAAAAAGTTATTCAGTCCTAACATCCCTTGGCAAAATGCAAAGATTCATCAACCCACCCGTGTATCAAAAAAAGCGGGGTGGGGGCCCCTCCGAAAGTGGCCTGATTCCAACCACCGGACCCAGGAAAAGAAAAGCACCGCCCTCTTAAGCTGGGGTTGGTTCATATGAGTCACAATCAAAACCCGGTACAAAAATGGTCGACCCAGAACCATGCTTCAAGAACTAAGAAGGCGGAATTCCGCAGCTCTTTATGGCTGGGATCGTCCCTAACCTTCACTTACCCGAATTTTGATTGTGGCTCATATGGGGTCAACATTAGGTTGCTTCAGGGGTGGGTTCCCTGAGGGGCGTAATTATTATTTTTAGAGCCTACGAACTTTGTGCCATGCGTGGTACATGGAGAAAATCGCTGGCGCCATCTGCCAAACCATCCACACCATCCCCATCGGGTCCACCCAATACTCACTTGCCCCTGAGGGACCTGGAAATAAAAGGTGGACCTTTTGGGGTGACTAAAAATAGAAACCAAACCCAGAAAGCCAAAAGGTCAGATCCGGAAGATTCGCTTTGGGCAAGTAAGAATATCATTCACCGTTTGCAGCGGTAACAAGAGGTCAGAAACAGAAGGATCAACATCCCCTTTTGTGACCACCGACATTGCATTGGGCATGGGGAAATAGCGTGGATGGACGAAATCATGCACCAGCTTGAAACCATGGTTGCAACCATTATGTTGGTATTTACGTTGGGGAATCGAATCATTCCGCTGGGTTTGTTAGCTGCTGCGATTTCTGGATTTCGCAACCACAGTATGGAGGTCCCCCTTATGGGCTCGATGACAAGGGGATGGTTGGAGCCTTGTGCGCAGAACCGAAGCTTCGGCGATGGAGGGCCCGTGTTTGTGGACGAGCCTCACATGTGGCTGTGGGTCAAAACCAATGGTATCATTTTGGGGTAGGTGCACCACCCATTTTACTCTATATTAGTGGGGATTGGGATGTTCACTGGGGGTACGGGATTTTGACCCATGGCCATGTGTCCTTCCAAACCAGGAAAGGCCGATGTGTCGTGCGGAGACGGGTGTTGTTTTGCGGTGGCAAAACAAGGACGGGTGGTGTTTCCGGCAAGGGGCCAGAACCCCTTTGGACACCTGCACCTGAACATAAAACACGTAGCTGGAGTCTCCATGACCCTTGAGAAATAAACATTGGGCTCATTACCCTAAAGAAAGGGGTCATGACCCCATTTGTTGAGGGTCATGGAGACTCTAAGTACACCATATAGATTTGCCAGGTTGATTAAGCCCTGGCCGTCATACATGGCCGTCTCAATCGTATGGAGCCTAAATACTCAGAATGGGGCTGTGGGGAATTTTGAAGCCATAACTGGTCACGAAACGCGAAAGCGCCTGGTGGTCTAATAGTGTTTGGGTTCGTTGATGTTGAGGGCAACCCACCCCCTCACCCCAAAAAACAATGCAAACAAACCACTGTTTTGTGTGTGATTGGGTGATGCACACACGAAAAGAAAGAACAGGACGCCGTTGTCTGGTCCTTTTTTGCTTGGTTGAAGGGACACGCGCTCCCACAAACGCAAATCAGACACCTAAATGGGTAAAAGCACAACCCAGAAGGGAAGGCGGACAGTCTTGGAGGGAAACCCATCCACCTACCTCCAAAAACGAGGAAACAAACAGGGGGGCCCCATTTTGGTGGTGGTTTTTTTGAAGAGAACAACACACACCAAACAAAAAAAAGGACACTGCAGGTCTGGGCTTCAGCGAGGGAAAAACAGATCCTCGAGTCCCCTAAGGCCAACCATCGAGACTCTGGTGGTCAACTTTTTGGTTTTGGCATCTGTGGCATCTTTGGCTACCAGAAAACAGGCTGTTGGCTGTTTGTGTTTTCTGAGGCTATTCTTTTTTTTTGGTTTGACATCTTTGGCCCTGGAAGAGCCTAGATGCTGGACATCCAAGACCTTAAACCCAGACCCTAGACCCTACACCCAAAACCGGCCCTCGACTCAAAACCCACCCAAAACCGAGCCTAGACCTTAGACCTCTTTGGCCCATCCAGTGGTCCCCAGGGTTCTGAGGGTTGATTCCAATTCCATTCACAAACCGTTCTCTTCAGAAGCCACCCTTCAACAGGGGAGAGAAGACTTTCTTGAAGAGATTGATTCCTGAAGAGAATGAGATCGGAAGGCCCTCAAAACTGGTTGTTTTCACCTGAGGAGTTGGTTGGGGTTCTTTCTTGGAGTGTCCGCAGGTGTGCATTGGAGTGGTCATGACACGTAGGGCACTAAATTAGCCTTGCCAAAGAGTTTGAAGTCCTGGCCCAAACTCCGAACCCAACAAGTGAGTAAAGTCAGCGGAACTCTGGAAAATCCTCGAGCTCGACGGGGTCAGAGTGACGCAAGGAGTGCATGTTGCAGCATTGAACACCAATACCTGGATGTGTCTTCTTTTGCCCAAATGGACCTGGAAATAAAAGGTTAACCTTTTGGGACCTCTACTAAAAGTAGACCAAAATTGGAAAACCAAAAGGTCAGATCCGGTCGTCTTTGAACAACTGAGGTATTCTGTTGCCCAAATGGGCTTTGTTCTCCTGTTGTTCATTTTGGTTTAATCCAACCAACAAGGAGTGCCCTAAAGAAAGGACACACGCCTTGCAACCCAAACATATGGGGTGATGTCCTTTCCCGGCATTTGCCCTCTTTTTGGCAAACCCCCATTGGCCAACAGGGGATTTAAAAAAAAGGTAACGGTGTACGTGTGTGCTTGTGAAATACGGTGGATGGACGAAATCCTGCACCAAAAAAACAAAAAAATCTGATTCCCCTGTGAATACCAACAAACAATGCTTCCCCATTGCTTCTTGGGTGGTGCGAAATGGATTTCGTCCATCCACAGTAGGTCATTTGAAAGCACCTCCCCTTGCGGTGTACACCATCAAGATTGTAAGGAAGGGAGAAAAGGACACTGACATGAGCAAAACGTAACTTACCTATGGTGGCGCTTTGTTTTTTCTCCCAGTTTCGAGGGTCTGTTGTTTTTTTTTTCCAGGGAAACCTTTGGCCAAGGGTCCTTCCAGGATCCTTCCGACCCCTTGGCTGTCCTTTGACTAGCCGAAAAGATGGCAAGGGTCCTTTGGTCCACCCACCAATGTTTCCACGAGGAAGGGTTATTCAGAGATGGATGTGGTACCAAAATGGCACCTTGGTTTATGGAACCAAAGACTAAAGCCCGCGTAACCCCAGCTCTTTTTGAGCCATACCCAGATGGTGTATCCACCAATGTTTCCACTGGTCTGAATAAGCGCATGGCCTCCAGCTTCCCCGCATTCTGGCGCACCAACTCGCAGACCTTCTCTGCCAGCTCCCGAGGCATCGCCTGGGTACCCTGGGAGGTGTGACTGGGTTTCCCGCTGGGTTTCACTCCGTTTCCCTTTCCTTTGCTTTTCGTTCCACTGGGTTTCACTTGATTTCACTGGGTTTCACTTGATTTCCCTTGCTTTCTCGTTTCCCATGGGGAGAGGCTGGCAAGCCACGGCGAGCGTCACCGAAAGTCCTATGAATCCAGCCTCCATGACCCTTTAAAAGTGGGCGCATGACCTTTTTTTTTGGTAATGACCCCACTTTTCAAGGGTCATATAGACTCCAGGTATGCTTCCCCTTTGACGACTCACTCCTCCAAAAGGAACTCCATTAAAACGGGCCAACAGAAACAAGTTGCTAAGCCAGCCCGAAGGGGAAAATGCCCTCTTGGCGAATATCTCCCCCACAAACCGGGGGCGGGCATCCCCAAATAATTACACCAAAGCAACATGGGCAAAGCCGCAAAAACCAGGGTCAGGCAATCAGGCTTGGTGGTTTAGTGATTTAAACCCACCGATTGAAAAGGTACCCCCGTAACATCAAAACAACCACACCAAACCACAAACTTGGGGTTGAGGTGGGTATCCAGATACTTCACAAACTTGTCACAAGGAATAGCCCCAAGGGACATTCATAGATGAGCCAAAGCTCTGAACTCGCCCAGGGTGAACTTGCTCCCAGGGACTGCCCAAGTTTGAAGCCTTTGTGTGTGTGTGTGTGTGTCTCAAAACATTGGCGGCTTTCCTTTCTTAGAGAATCTGTGTACCTTGCATGGCTTTGGGAGGTGAAAACAAGTTAGAAGGTACGAAAGGACCCTCCATTAAACCACTCACCCAAATGGGATTCCACAATCTGTCTGCAAACATTGGGCGGTTTTCCTTCCAGACAATCCAAAGACCTGGGCAAGAAGGGGTCTAAGTACCTCCTTAGCTACGAAGGAGCCCTTCCAGGAGGCGCAGAACGGAGTTGTTTTTCCCTTCAACCGCCCCCCCCGACCCAAAATCCCACGTCCCGGGTCATGACATGTGACCCCTCCAATGCATACCGCGGACCCGAAGCAATGGAGAACCCCGACCAATTCAACTCAGCCCAATGGAAAGCCACCGAGGGCCCAAAGAGCAATCCATCGACCCAAAGCAGGGATCCGTACATTCACCTGAACACTCCGCCTTGTCAATGCTGGTGTCCAACTTTATTTTGGTGTTGAAAAAGCAACATGTGTCAAATGGCTGCAACATGTATCTTTTAAGGAGCCCTGCTTAGGGAGGGTTCATGATCTTCAGGTTCATCGAACAACACAATGCCACGCCCTAGGGGACGTGCCACCCCCGGACGTTAAAAAATATATCCACGTGTTTAAAAGAAAGAGGCCAGGCTTCCTTTTGGCTTCCCCCACCAACCCGCCCCCCCACAAAATCGTAGAACATCCGGCGCTCCGCGGGCCTGTTCCTCCGCTTCCGCCTCCTGCAGTCTTGGCTCCAAGCAGCACCGGTGGCGGTCAAACATCGCTTAGGGCTGGTTTGGGGCTGGTTTAGGGCTGGTTTAGGGTTGGTTTACGGTCAGGGTTGGTTTAGGGTTGGTACAGGGTTGGCTTAGGTGGTTTAGGGTTGGTTTAGGATTGATTTAGTGTTGGCGGGGACACCTCAAAATGGGTTGCCCTGGTGCATGCAAACGTGGTGGCTTGCCCTTAAAACTCTAGCCCCTTGGACTGATTTCGTTATTGGAGGCCGCCTTTGGGGGTGAAAGGCCAGCTCATATTTACCTGGACTCTCCTTCTGACCCTTAACAAAATGGTTGGTCATTACCCAAAAGAAAGATTCGGGTCATGACCCCTTTTACAAGGACATGGAGAGTCAAGGTAAACGGAATTTACAGGGTCATGGAGAGTCTAGGTAAATGGAAACGTGGATCTCAAACCGGCGGTTTTTCGGGTAGTGTCGGTTTGACCCATACCCAAGAATCATGCCCTCCGTTGACTCTTGGAGCTACCAAAACGGTTACGGTCATGACTAAACTTGGTTTCAAGTACCCCACAACCCCGTTCTAGTTCTTCACAGCCCTTGCAGAACCCAATTCACCTTGGCTCAAAGGAAAACCAAAAGGAACACCGACCTCCGGCCACCGAATTTACGCATTCTCATCATAATTTCTCTGGTTAAACACAATTGGGACAGGCCATTTTGGGGGTCCCATAAAACAGGACACACCCTGACATCGTTCAGTCACCCTGGACAAACAAGGGAACCCTTTTTGGGGGAGACCATTTTAGTGGGCCACCAGAAGAAAAGTTGGAGAAAAAGAGACTCGGTGCCACTGAACTTCTGAGCTTTTCTGGTGCCACTTCAGGACGGGTCACCTAATTTTGCGACTTTATCCCCCAAAATGGCGACTTTCCTTTTCCATGGTCCTGAACAAAGGCTCCCTTTTTTAAACGCGCGCTTCCTCGGCTCCGAGTCCGGCTGCTCCCCTTCCAACCACCGAAAGGCGAGCTCATATGGACCTTCCAACACCCAGATCTTGAGACCTCCGAACCCTAGGTTGACGTTGAAAGGGGGGCAAAACAAAAATGATCTTTAGCAGTTGAGTGGATTTGGATGTCAACCAAGCGAATAAGCGAATAAGCGAATAACCAGTTTATGATCTTAAACCACCACAAGCGAAAATAAGCAAAATGTGTCCCAACAATAACCGAGAACCACCTCCAGCAGAGAGGGTAGAATAAGGCTTCACGCGCTCTGCGGGTCTCCTGGTAGATCTGCAGCGCCGCGCGGAGCGTCTCGTGGCGGAGGTAGGCGTTGTAGTCCTGGCGCCGAGAAAAAAAGAATCCGCCATAGGCGTCCTTTTTGGGGAAATGCATAAATTTCCCTGGTAGATGAGAAAAAACCACCTGGAATCGAAACCCATCGACTTTTCGACCAAAACAACCAAGGACACCTATGAACACCGCCCGGCTCCGCCAGGTGTGGGGTCTTCGTCCCCTCCCTAGGAGCCCCTTGGACCTCACTATTTGAGGTCGCAAAGGGGGTCAAAGGCCCTCATATATTTAGGGTCTTGGGCTCCTAGGGAGTGGAAACAAGAAAAAACACTTGGCTGGAATTAGGACCCCAGTGTATTGTTTGCCTGGTCGGTGGATTACAAAGGGACCCCCAAAAAGCAAAACAACAAAAAGGGAAGCTTATTCTGGGGAAGACAACTGGTTTGAGTGTCCCGGATGGAAAAACATGACGAAGATTTCCAAGAGATTTAGATTCCCTCTAAAACCAGATCGTCCAACCTGGGCTTGGGTGCTGTAGATCGCCCAGCAAAATTTCATGAGGAGTATCCAAAAAGTTGAAGTCTATAAAGAACCAACCCAACAGCACTAGAGCAGGGCCCCCCCTTGTGTGGGCAGAATCTGAGCGGATGGGCCAACAACAAGTCCCAACTTGTTGAGTGCCACTACAGTAAAATGGTCTTCCAAAAAGAGTCCAGTCTAGGAACAGGAGCCCCCAGTCGCTGGCGACACGATTCTGTTCTTTCCTTTGATGGTTTGTCTTTGTGCGGTTGGTAAGGGACATCAAAGGGAAACCCAACAATTTGGGAGGATATACGTGTACTGTTGACGCCGGATACGAAAACGCCGTGGTGTTCTTAGGTGAAAACTCCCCATGCACTCAAAAAGGAAAAACACCTTTGATGAACATCAACCAGTTGTTTTTTGTTGTTTGCATGAACATCAAAAAACAACAACAATATGAACAACACATCTTTGACTAGCCCCTGAGAATAAACCAAAAAAAGCCACCAGGCGTGGCCTGGTCCTATCTTGGGGGTGGTTGGTAGTGTGTCCCGGTGAAGGGCTCCGGACCGAACAACACGGGCGGCATCTGAACAAAACATGGAGACAAACAGACTCGCAGCTCCTGGGAGCTTGGGCCCAACCTGTCTCCGAGGACCCTTCAAAAACACGGATATGCTCATTACCCAGAACAATCCTTCGGATAATTATGACCAACCATTTTTTTAGTGTCATGGTCTCCTCCAGGTACAAGCACGTTTTTTCTTCTTTCCTCAGTGCTTCGTTTTCAGTTTTCGTGCTTGTTCTCCTGAGAACGGGATCGGACCTAGAACCCCAACAAGAACAAACTTCAACACTGGCAAGTTCCTGCAACCCCAAAAAAGTGGGGGGTGTGGTTTTGCAGGCTCGGTAGCCTTGGGAAAACAAAAAACAAAATGCATGCCTCAGTTCCTATGGGGATTGGCTAAACAAGTCTGAGCTTCTTACTTACCGCTAGACTAGGCTGGAATTAGCACCCCAGCAAAATTTGTATATTTTTTGCCTGGTTAGTGGAAAACAAAGGGACCCCCAAAAAGAAAAAAACAACAACGAGGGGAGCTAATTCTGGGGAAGTTAAATGGTCTTCTCAAAAAGCTTAAAGTCCAGGCACTCGGGAAGCAAGATTCGAGGATTCCCACTATTCTGAAGTCCTTCTCTGGGAAAGAAAGGGACGCAGTTCGGTATGCTCCTCAGTTTAGCCGGACCGATCTTTTCCGACTGGTGAGTTTCATGGACCCCCGCCCAAACGGTTTGGACGGCCAGGGGGTGGGAGGGGGCGGTTAAGGGCTGGGGTTGTTCAGGGCGGGTGGAGTCTTAAGGCGACTGGCGGTTTGAGGATGGTCTGAGGCTTTGTGCGGTTGGTGACGTATCTGGACATGTGGCACAAGTCAAAGAGTAAACGTAACCTTCTTAATCTGGACGGATGACAAAGCCTGGCGAGTCATACGGTGGGCGCCCTCTAACATTCGAGGGCCCTTGACTCGGGGCTGAAACTCTGTTGTTCAGTGACCCTGGACAAAAACGGGAACCCTTTTTGGGGAAGACCATTTTAGTGGGGCAGCCACCAGAAGAAAAAAACAGTTGGAAAAAGAGACTCGGTGCCACTGAACAACTGAGGAATTGTTCCCTAAGGTTCCCGATCTTTTAGGGGCCCTCGACATGGCTTGGTTCTTGAACGCCCCTGAGGGGTCGGGGGTCTTCATAACGTCCGAGAATCTGGATTGGAGAGTTCCTCGGTTCCCATCGCTGAACCGTCCAACACTGAGACCGAAAGGTCTTCCGGTCTTCCCCTTTTATATTCTCAATTCAACGACCGTTTTGGACGACCCAAGATTGGTATACCTGGACCCTCACAATTCCAACTTAAAAACGGGGCAACCTGCCCCAAAGTTTTGGTTCACGAGTTCCCTTATGGGTAGCTTCTTCGGGTCCAGGTGCTGACCGCATATTAACCAACCCCAGTTTGTGAATAGGGGGGGTGTCTCAGGCTTTAGTGAGGAATAATCACTTTTGGAGGGGAACATCCCCCAAATAGAATCTGTGGCTGATTAATGTGGGGTCAACATTATTCTTTTTGGGGAGGGTCTATGGGGCTCAACATAAAAGTCCGATGGCCAATGAGCACTGCCGACTGCCCTTTCCTGCCCTGAACAAACTCGCGCACGGGTTCTGCACGGTTATGGGACGAGCAAGGGAAGAGGTACCTGGGATCGCAACCCACGTGTGAGTCCTGAGAGCTTAAACCTACAAATGGCTTATTCCCAGAAAGCAAGCAACTCTAGGACTTTGCCACATCGCCCTCACAACGCATACTGTTGGCCAACTTCCACCCAGTGGATCCATTTACTTGTTTACTAGGGAACGACCCTAAAAACGCCACAGGACAAGAATGAAGGCTTCCCTACAGGGCAACACGCCCGGCATCTGGCCCGGTGAACCGCCTGTTTCCGCTGTATCGGAGCAAATCCTGAAGCTCTCATGTCGATCGCTGCGAATTCTGTCGCAGGAATCTTCGCCGGATCGAGGCCGGAATCCATCCGCGGAATCTGAAGGATCCGAAGGCTACGTGAATTGCATCACTCCGAAGGAGACAAAGCACCGGCCCATAAATTTCTGGCCGCAAAGATCAAGACCATTTGCAGATGTAAGCCATGCGTTCTGCCAACACGCTTTCTTTGGGGCGATTTGGTCGCACCAAGGACCAGCCTCTTCTCTCCATGGAAGTCAACTCCGGCGTTTCGGAGTACAAAGCGCACCCTTCAATATGGCCAAACATTGGAGCAAGGATGAACGAACTGCATCGGTGTCACTCTGCCACTCTGTCACTGCTGGTCTTGTCCACGGACTCTTTGTTCCCGTTACTGTACACTTGTGCGTGCGCCTGAATGTCGGCCCTGTCCTTGTCTTCGCCAGCTTCCAGCAACAAACGCAAAATCTCTTCATTGCCGTTCATTGCAGCACTGCGCATGGGTGTGTTCCCATGAATGTCGGCTCTGTCTTTGTCGGCACCAGCTTCCAGCAAGCAACGCACAATCTCTTGATGGCCCTTCATGGCAGCAAAATGTATGGCGGTGAAACCAAACATGTTGGTCACGTCCTTGTCAGCACCAGCTTCCTTGACCGGACATAGTTCTTAATTTTGTTGCGAACATTGAAAGGGACAATGGCGGAACACAAACAAGCAAACAAGTAAAAAAGGTAATCTCAGATGCCCAGTGGCCATGGGAAAAAAAGGCATCCCTTTTTGGTTGGTTGACTTTAAAGGGGAACCCTTCCCCAAAAAAACAACAAAGGTTACCACTGGGCAACTGGGTAAGCCATCCGTCTGGCCATGCTTCCAGCAAGCACTGCACGATCTCTGCTTGGTCGCTGTCGGCGGCCATGTGGATGGGTCTGGTCCCGTGCGTGTTGGACTTCTCGATGTCAGCACCAGCGTCCAGCAAGGCTCGCACCACCTCTCCATGACCAGCAATGGCAGCAACATGCAGAGGCGTCCACCCCTTACCTCAGCCTGGATGTCCCTATAAAACCACAGGGCAGCCACGTTGGTAGTTGAGTTTCAAGGGAACTCCCCTCAAACACATCACTTTGAAGGGACCCCCGCCAAAAAAGAAAGAAAAGCAAAGAAACAACAACAAACACACCCCCAAAACAAACACCCCAAAAAAACGGACTGCCTTGGGCCACTGGGTCACCGTCTTCCTCTTGCTCGGGACTCTGGGGCTCCTCCAAGAGCGAGATCACCTCTGCGGCGTTCCCCTGTCTGGCGGACTCCAGCAACTCCATGCCTCCCGAAGCCACTTGCTTAAGTCCCCTGGGAAAAAAAAAAAAAAAAACATTCCGGAAATCATAGACCCATGTCAGTTTCCTTCCAATTGGTTAAGACCCCTGGAGAAAAAAAATACTTCCAGTAGTGAAATCGACTCCCTTGAAAACCAACAGGGGACAGTATTAATTTCACTAAATGGAAGTCACGAAGCCACTTTCCATAAGGCAGCAGCACCCCACGGGATCCCCGGCATGTCGCCCATATTATATAATCAGGTGGTCCTAAAAATTGGTGGTTTGGAGTGGTGGTGTGGCACCCCGTTTCAATTCAGCCTCTGCGTAGGCAAATAGCTCTTTCCAGATCCTCAGGATGAACAATTTTGCAAAGTCATAGGTGTCTGCCTGAAAGTCTTTGGGGATTTGAGCCCTGGTTCTTGTAGAGGGTACATGGGAAGCCACCAATCCAAGCCACCAATTAGAAGGAAGCTGATATTGGGCAACCAACAATTCTCCTGTTGGAATTGACAGGGACATGGAATCACTGGGTACCTCTCTGCGGGCCTACTTTTCAATTCGGCTTCGCTAGGTCTCACCCGGTTTGGGAACTGCTCAGCGGTCAGGGTATGGAGCAGGTGGCTCCAAATATCCTTCCTTTCCGGATCACCCAAAAACGGAAAGCCACATCAAATTCGCCCAGCAAGGCCTGTCTGAAACCGCCCTTTTAGAGAAACCTGGGTGCTTCTTTTTTGAGGGGCCTTTGCTCAGGGACAGGTGGGACTCCCATCCTTCTAACCCTTCAGAACCCCAGAACCAACCGGCGATCGGTTTTTGACCAGAACCATGGTTGAAACAGGGATCCTTACATTATACACCTGAACATTGCCTTGTTAATGGTGGTTTCCCTTTATTTTGGTGGAAACCATCATGATTCAAATGGGCAAAATGTATCTTTTAAGGAGCCCTATTGAAAGGACATGGAATATCAACCCCTAGACACCCCCGATCTGGCTTCGGAACTCGGAACACGGATGGTTGCAAGGAATCAATCAACATTCCCTAGAACAAGACGCACCGATCTGGGACAAACCCGGGACCCGAACTAGAGAGGTTAGAATAAGGGTACTCCTTTTCCCAACAGCTGAAAGCTTTGGGGTCTCAGCCCCGATAGGCTCCGGGGTGGTTCGGGGCGACCCGGAAACAGGTGCAAATTTAGGTCCTCCAGTAGAAAGGTTAGAAAGGGTACCCTTTGTTCTGTACTCGCCCCCAAAAAAGGGCAAAAAAGGTCACTACTGTTGAACCCTAGACCCCTAAACACCCCCAAGCTTGTCCCCAGCGCGCCTTTGGTGCTCAGCAGCTGCCGCCTCACCGCCGTCACCGCCGTCCCAGCGCCCAGGCCTCGCTGCCAGTCGCTCCCCGGGCCCAGCGCCGCGTCGGCGCCGGCCAGCTGCAGCTGCCGGAAGTTCGGCAGCCGCTCCCTGCGGGCCACCTCCCGGCGCCTGGGAGACTTCCATTTGCTTGTTCGCCCCCCGGAAAAAATATATAAAAAATCCAGTAGTGATAGAGTCCCGATAAAACCTACAAGGGAAAATAATAATGACAATAATAATAATAATAGTAATGATAATACTACTAATAATAATAATTTTAATTATAACATATTAAGCAAATAGACGGAGAGGACAACGGGGGACATCCGCGGCAAACGAAAACGGGACGTCTCCTCCTGACGTTTAGAAGAAACAAAAACTGGGGCGTGTGGCAAGCATTTTTTCAGGGGGTCATCGCCTCCCTTGTTGACTTGCGAACACTCCAGGTGCAACAAAAATCAGGGCACAGCTTAAAGAGCAAGATCAATGATGTGGCGACAGACTCAGACAAGTCTCAAGGCGTCGTAGAAGCACGCGCCGCCCGCGCGGCCATCCTGCTGCTCGTCCCACCACTCCTCAAACTCCTCTGCGCTGATCACCACGCGCCCGGCCATGCCAATTGTGACGGTCGCCATGGCACACCGGCCACACAGAGGATGCCCAGCTGGACAAAGAAAAAAACAACTCCCGGGGGTGCCCGGGTCAAGGCGGTTTCTTGGGCACCTCGTCTTTGTTGCTAAAGGGCAACCGAGATTTCTTGGGTACGGTGTTCTTTTCTTTTTTCTCAGGGAAACCTCCTTGTGGTTGGTTTCAAGGCCAAAAACCAAAGGAACTCAACCTCGGGTCCCCCATGAGACAAATCCTGCCGTCTGATCGCTTCCCGAGCATCGCTCCCTGCTTTCAAGGTGCGAGAAGCCTTCTGCAACTCGCATGGCTGTGGCTCGAAAAACCGGAATTCCAAAATGGAACCCGATCGGTAAGTGGAAACATGGACCAAAACCTGCGGTTTGCCCCTCCTGCTTAGTTTTGAGCCACCCTTCTGACTTATACTTCTTGCCGGAAAGGCCGGAAAGTTGGCAGGACGTGTCCAGAAAGAATGAGCTTACAGACCATTGTGCAAATCAAGTCCGTCCCATTGATGTCAAGAGGCTTCACAGGACTTGGGCGCACTTCCAAAAAATATCCGGTTTTAACTCATGTCTACCCATGACCCTTAAAAAGTGGGGTAATGACCCCCTTTATTTTGGGTAATGACCTCATTTCTTAAGGGTCATGGAGACTCTAGGGCCAATCAAATGGCTACTCCCCAGTTCTGATGCGGTTCTACGTAAGCAGCGTGGCCGCCGTATTTTGCGAGGCACCATCTGACTGCGCGAACTCGGTGCTATTCTCGCTGGCCGGAATCTGGAAAAGATCACTTTTCGCTGACAGAATGCCAAAATCATGGCCAAAACAAAACAAGACTGCCGTTGCGTTACTCGAACAAACATGGAAGTGCGCATGTGCACTTGGCTGGAAGGCTACTTTCCTTCTGGGTGAGGGTTGGTCTGTGCACCAAGCTTGGGGAAGACGCCAAAACTATCCCTGCTTGCCCGCCGACCAAAAGTAACAAGTTGATTCTGGTCCAAGTTGAGTGAACCTTAAAATATGAATAGCCACGCGGAGCCGCCATCAGCAAGACATAGGCTCGCAACCCAATGTGTCGCCCAAAAAATATTCCAGTCGCTAGAAAAGGGTGTGCCTGTTTTTGGGCTGGTTTACAGGGACACCAAGGCGGACCGCCATCTTAGGGGGGGATTTCTTGGACAAAAAACCATAGTTCACCTGTCTGGCGTCCAACCACCCCCCTAGTTTGGGCCTCGGGGTTGCTCATGATCATCACCCCCGGCTCGTTCAGCGCCGGCATCTCGTTCATCAGGGCCTGAACGCCGAAATTCCGCGGGCCGGGAGGGGGGGGGAATATACCCAGTGCTTCCCGTTACAACTAAAGTAGGTAACCAGGTATTGTTCCCTCTGGGTGCTACATGATGGCTTGCCCAGGTTACCTACTAGCATGGAAACTGGAAGCAATGGGTTATATCATATAGGGATCAATATAACCCCAATTCAACAACTAGTGGGTGGGGCAAATGCAGGTAGATGCAAAGATGCTCCGGCTTTGTAAAAGAACTTCAAAAAGAACACCTACTCCAAAAGAACGTCTTGTTCTTCGGCTCGGGTTTGGCGAGACGAGCGAAAAACGGGTGCTTCGGCGCTGCCGATTTTCCCTCCAAACCCAAATAATGCGAGCCCCACAGGCCATATCCCTCCATTTGCAAATACGTCCCAGCACAAAATAATAAACCATGTCCAGTCCGTGATCGATTCCCTGAATTGGGAAAGAACGAATATTCTCAAGCCAAAAACAAAACACATACGGTGATTTCCAGTAGAACAGGCGAAAAGAACATTTTAAGCAAATGGAATATGTTTTGGTGCCCTTTCTACCAACAAGCGCACCCTAACTGTACCCCAGAAAATCTGGCTTCCCTTCAGGTCACAACCCCGTGCGACCGGAAAAGGAGGGTCTCTAAGGTTGATTTAGGAATTGCCCCTCCAATTATTTTGTTTCGTCAGGCAGCACGTTTCACGGTCAGCCAGATGTGCCCATTCTGCCAAATAGTCACAAGGCTGATCTTGCGCCGAAAAGTCAAGGTTCTTCTGATTTTTGGCCGGCCAGTCATCATGTTCATTGTGATGGGGGAGAGCCTGAGAACTCCCTCAAACTAGGATTCCTGAACAGGTCGTTAAAAAGATGACCGCAGCGCCATCTGGCAAAGACAATGTCGTCAAGCTTGCTGGCTGTGGACGTGCGAGAGAGAAAATTTGGGGTCTGCCCTGACCCTTTCTGGGTGGAACTGACTTGACTCATCCTCCGCTCTACCCCAAATGCTCAGTTGTTCAGTCACCCTGGACAAAAAAGGGAACCCTTTTTGGGGCTTGGACCATTTTGGGCAGCCACCAGAAAAAAAGGAGCCACTGAACAACTGATGGAGAAACGCGAAAAAATCGCCGAAAAGGGCGGCAAGGTATGTCGTGTCTGGGAGTGATCCTAAAAATCCCAGAAAGGGATATCTAGAGTCTCCATGACCCCTAGAAAATGGGGTCATGACCCCTTAATTTTAGGCAATGACCCCAT
Source organism: Effrenium voratum (assembly GCA_963377175.1). Taxonomy (NCBI): domain Eukaryota; class Dinophyceae; order Suessiales; family Symbiodiniaceae; genus Effrenium; species Effrenium voratum. The sequence goes on along the minus strand of CAUJNA010003024.1, from coordinate 270,422 downwards.
TTTTTAAGGGTCATGGAGACTCTAGGTATAACCAATAGATCTTCAAGATCCCCCCAACAGCTAGAAGTCGCCTAAAGATCCGTCAAGGATCTTAGGCGAAAGCTCCCTTCCCAACAACGAAACCAAACAAAGTCCAAAAGATAGATCCCCCTGACTTTGTTTGGCTAGATTCCTAAAACGAACCAACAAAGCGTCCAAGAGATACATCAAGGATCTTAAGCAGAACATCCCCTTGGGCTGTTTGGCTAGATACCAAAATCGGACCAAACAAAAAGTCCCAAAGGTCCATCAAGGATCTGAAGGCAACTATCCCCTTGAGCTGCTTGGCTAGATAATAAACACGGACCAAACAAAGACTCCCCAAAGATCCATCAAGGATCTGAAGCAAACGATCCCCTTGGGTTTTTTTGGCTAGATCCCAAACAAGAGACAAAGAGCAATAACAATAAGACACAGATCTATCGAGTATCTTAAGCACACGATGCCTTTTTTGGGCTAGGTTCTCGGACTATCGGGTTTTGGGGTTGAGAACCTTTCTGGTAGCCAAAGGAGCCCCAAACCGCAAATATGAGGGCCTTTGACCCCCCAAAAACCTTAAACAATGAGGTGTTGGGCTCCTAGGGCAGCCTAGCATCCCAACCACCGGGCCATTTCTGGGCCGGATCCAAAAAGAACCAACATAAACATGTCCATCAGGGATCTCAAGCAAACGATGCCCCAAGGAGCTTTTTGGCTATGATGCCAAAACAAACCAACACAAGGTCCCAGAGATCCATCAAGGTAAAATATGTTCTTGGGGTTGGTTTGGGATAGCTTTTCAGGATTGGCTTGGGGGTTGGATGAAGTGCACTGGCCAAGACAAGTAGCCACACTGTTTGTGTACGTAGCACTGAAACGGTCACCAAACCCACAAAGTGACTAAAGTCCAACTCGGGAAGTGATACTGTGGATGGACGAAATCCGTTTCCATAAATACCGTTATGGTTTATTCCCATGGCGGAAAAACTGGTCCATCGAGGGGAACTCCTCAAACAGCTCCAGGACGTTCTTCTGCCGGCCCTCCTCCACCGCCACCGACACTTTGAGTACCCCTTTTGGATGGTTTCAAAAGAAAACCAGCAGAAGCCATCCACGGCATGGACTACCCCCAGGTCGACGAATAACACAGGGGCTTCCCTTTGTTGGGGAAATCCAAAAGTGAAGTTCTCCGGTATCTTTGGGTCACTGACCCCACCTGGAGCTGAAGCACCACCACCCGCAAGGTGAAGGAGGGGTTCCAGCTGGGCCCAGGCCAGGTGTGAAGGATGGAGAGGCACACCTTGCCTGTCGATTCTCGGGAAATATGTTTTTCTCCCGATGACTGATGTTTTTGTTTTCTTTCTTTGGTTTTGGTGCTTGCCTTTTTTGGGGCTGCCAGGAAGGTTCAGACCAAAACCAGCTAACCTGGGCCCGAATTGATGCCTTGTGATGTCCCTTGAAACCAACAATACAACGGATACCCTCAAAAAAGCACGCAAATCCAGAAGCCTGGGCGAATCGAACATTAAAAGGCCAGGAAGCCCAGACTTGATCCCGGATTTCAGTTGATACTTGGAGTCTCCTTCTGACCCTTAACAAGGTGGTCGTGACTTCCATGTTCTTTTTCGCTCCCTGGAAAAAAAACTAATCATAATTCCAGTAGTGATAGGTCCCCTTGAAACCAACAGGGGAAAATAAACAAACTATTCTTACCCTAGGAGCCCCTTGGACCCTAAAATACAGGCCTTTGATCCCCATTGCGGCCTCAAACAACGAGGTCTTGGGCTCCTAGGGTTAAGCAAATGGAAAACGCCAGGACTCCAGAAGTACCTGTGGATCAAATCTCCGCTTAGCAACTGGTGGTTTCTCTCAGTATCCATCGAACATTCCTTCCATTCCAGGTGCCAACCAAATGGCTTGCTCACTTCCTTCCTGAAATCTGCCCCCGTCATTTGTTTGAATCCACGGGCTCCATGGCTGTTCTGTTCCTTACCGCATTCGACGCTTCAAGTTTGTACCGCCAGTTCCCGGCATCACGCCTCCACTGTTTTTCGGGGTGACTAAGCGTGCTTGTTCAATACATTGCCCAAAACTGGGGTACACCGTACATCCATACTTCGTCTGCCCTACAATACTACGTGGGTGTGTCTGTTTTAAGCGGACCCCCCAACATAGTGTTTTCCCCCCATCAAACCAAAACTTTAAGACCAGACACGCCCACGTAAACTTGACGGAGACCCCAGAAATTGCCCAGAGGCCCATAATTCCCAATGCAGAACCCAGCTGCAGTGGACAACCCGGCATCTCAGACCCAAGGACAGTTTGGCCAGCCCAATGTGGGGTCTCTTGTTAGACACCCGCCAAAAAGGTGGCTTTCCTGTCGTTGCTTTAAGCCACAGAAAAGGGGTACTCTCAAAAGAAGAAGGCAATGTAGCCCAATACCTTTCTTCAAGACCCATGCGGCAAAAAGTCACACTTTTGCGTCTGGCCGGAAAGCCAAAAGGTCAATTCAGGTTGATTCACTTTTGCAAGGGCAAGGGTGAGGCAATGTGGACGCCCAATGCCGCCAAAGTGGGCTCAGAAACCCACCGAACTGAGCAAAACTGTGGCTATCACCAACACCGATGGGGAAATCGGGGAAACCAAACATGGGCATTTGCACAGGCGTTTACGTGGCCAAGCAACGCACAACGATAACATGGCGCTTCTTGAAAGGGGTTTGGAGGACACCAAAACGGCAACATGTGTTTGTTGCTGTTGTAGCGAAGTCTGGCAAGGCTTAAACAATGGTGTTCCTTGGACTCGCTGACCCTTCAAAAATGGTTGGTCATCACCCGAATCTTTCTTTTGGGTAATGACCCCATGTTTAAAGAAACATGGAGAGTCTAAGTTCACAGAGGGTTGAATCGTCAAGCTCGCTTCTCTTTGCCCCTGAGGTATAGAAGTGGGCTAGCCCCTTTCACCAAACCCCCGAGGAACCCATTTTCCAGAAAGCAACGGAACACTCAGCAGAAGCTCCAGCAGGCTCTTTTGATAGATTTGGGCTTGCAACATCACCTTTTCCAGCCGACTGCATCTTCCATGTGCTTAAGACCCCTGGAAAAAAATAAACATATTTCGATTAGTGCTAGATTCCGATTAAAAACCAACAGTGCAAAATAATAATAATAATAACAAAAAACATGCTCTTATGCAAATGGAAGTTATGCATCCTACAGGCTTGCTCCAAGAGCTGTGAGAAAACGGTTGATCACCTTCTTGTAGCTTTGTATAATTGGAAAAGCAAATGTGTTTCCAAAAGCTGGGCCCACATTGCGTCCTGTGCGCCGCAAGATGTGACGCACATCCAAAAGGTTCTTTCGGTTAGAGTTGGCCTCTCCCGTCCGCATTGTCCTACCCCCCCCCCCCACACTTTCAAGCACTTTTTAAATACACCTATCAAATTACACCATTCAAAACCACCAAATTGAACAACCCTCTAAGTTAATCATTAGAAAAATAATATTCTAATGATTAACTTCATTTTTTAGTCCAATTCGTCAAAATTCCCCTGAACAACTTTCTTTCTTCTCAAAGCTGGATTATACAAAGGCATTGTCATTTTGAGTTCCTGTATCCTCTCTTGACCTTCTTGAAAATATTTGTCCTTGAATTCTTGTGTAGGTGCTTCTTCAACTAATCTCTGATAATCTGCCTTGAGATGTTTGAGCATATTGTCTTGGTGACAACCTCCAACCAAGTGGAAATCCCAAATCTCTGGGTTCACTCTTCTTTCACAAACATGACAATACAAATATCCATTATTCGCTGTCCTCTCTCGCTTCTTCGCTCTACATTTATTACATGTCTTGAACCCGTTAAATTCAGTAATTGGTTTATTGACTCTACAACTGCTACACTCTGAATTCTCCATACTATGTTATGAATACATTTCCTTAAATGATCTTTCAAGATTACATACCTAAAAAATGAATAAACCCAACCTTTCCCATCCAAATAACACATTGTCGATTATCACTCCCCGAAAAGTGGTTAACCAATGGAAAGGGAGAATTAAAACCGTTAACCCAAATCTTGAAAATAATCTGTGTGACATTGAATGGCAATATGCGGATGGGAAAGGCCTAGGTAGGAAAGCACCACCACGGCTTATACGGGAAACCTATACTACAATTACAACATATAAGATCTTACATGTTGTAAGTATAGTAAAACTATGGTATTAAAGGCTTTAATCTATGTATTTCCATGGGTTGTATTCGTTTCTTCTGTTCCTTCCTTAACTCTTTTGTTGCTTTTACTTTGTCTCTGCATTCCTTACATGTTTTGTAAAATATCTCTTCCATTTTAATTCTATCATACATTTTGTGAAAATCCTTTCTTGGCTTTGCTTCGTCGCATTTACTGCAATGATAAACCATTGTGCATCCTGTTTCTTCTTCGTCATCTGTAGAACTCATAATATTAGTTATGCCAATATGTCTTTAAACGGATTTTCAGAGAAAAATGTTTTCAATCAAGAATAAATCCCTGTATCTTCATCATAGTCGATTTGATAAAATGTCATAGTTGAAGCCTTCGGTTCTTTAATTTCTTTGTTATTAAGTTTGTTTAAATAAATATTCCTTTATTTTTATATTCACCATTGGTTCTATCTACTTCTTTACTTTGATAACTGTTTGTTAAAGGTTTCTTCTTTTCCATTTCTTGCAAGATTTCTAAAATATTCTTATTCTGTTCTAAAACCTTGTTCAGTTTTTTAACAATCTTTTCTAATCCTTCATCCATGTAAATATATATATTATATTATAAAATAAAACTTTTAAAACTAAACTTTTATTTTACAAAATCATATATCATTATAAGTCAATTCAAAATTAGTTATTGTGTAACTCGTTAAATTATTATTCAATTTACCAATTAAATTACAAATAATAGTTTTTCTAAATTTTGAATATTTATGAAACTTTTCAATATTATCTGTAATATAAATTATTAAACATTTAATACATTCAAACACATTAACAACATTAATGTTACTATTTTTGTAAATATTATTCATTTTTCTCAATGTAATTTCATAAAACTGAATAGCATTTTTATTATCATAATTAGCAATAAATCTTAAAGTATATGAATATATTCTTTTACAATAAAATTTCAAATGTGATTGTTCAAATAAATCAGCATAATTAATAGAATTATAAAACATGTTAAAATCAATTTTACTATTTCTAAAGTCATTAACAAAATTAATTAATATATCATTTTCGTTATATTCTTCAATAAATTATTTAATTTCAATTCTTTTACATCAATGAATTTAATAATATTATTTATAACATCTTGCATTATAAATAATAATAGAAATAATTTTAACTATTATTTTTTCATCATTTCGCGTATAGTTTCCTGTGTTTCCCTATCGCCATTCTCGGATGGAATAACCCCCCTCCCAAAGTGAATAGCAATATTATGAACATCTGTTTCCAGATTTATACTGTCTTTAGTTTTATCAATATTCATTTTCTTATCATTTTTACTTATTTTGAAACTTGTCGGAATACACGAACATTTACAGTTTCCTTTCTTTTGTATTTCTAATTCATTTTTCATTTCTAACACCTTTTTACACATTGGACAAGCAAACTCAATAACTGATGTTTCTTTAACAATTTCTTCTTTTTCTTCATCAGTTGTTTCTTCAACTGGTTCAGTCTTATTCTTTTTCTTTCTTCCCATTTATATTAATATTTACATTTTTATTTTTGATATATTGTATCACAAACTTAATTATTTCTAAAACAAAATAGCATATTTTCTTGCATCTATTATCAGTTATAACAACTTGTTCTAAATTCTCTACTTCATCTATTATATCAATATAATCTGAATAGCTTCTATTCATATAAAATAATAAATATAAAATATTTTCTAAATAACTTTAATATTATTTTATTATGTCAGATGTTCCAATAATAAAGCCAATAAACATAACTGAATATGAATTCAAACAATCTAAATATGAGCACGTGCCAAAATTACCATTTAGAAGTATTATAGTTGCCAGTTCGACCGGTGGAAAAACAGTATTGGTTCAGAACCTTATCTTAAATGTTTATAGAAATTCATTTGCAAGAATATTTATATTTTCCCCCAGCGTTCATAATGACCCAACTTTTACAGAAGTAAAGAAATATATTAGGGATGAACTACATGTAGATGATGAAAAAGAACAAATCTATTTTGATAATTATAATCCAAGTGATTTAGAAAATGTAATCGAAAGACAGAAGAAAATAATTAATTATATGAAATCTAAAAAAATAAAGAAACTACATTCAATATTAATCGTTATAGACGATCATGCCGACGATCCTAAATTTGTTAGATATAGTAAATTATTACATGGATTATTTACAAGAGGTAGGCACGATGCAGTAAGCGTAATTTGTTCAACACAGAAATATAATGTGTTGGCGCCTATCATTCGTTTAAATGCCAGTTCATTATATATTTTTAGGTTGAAAAATGCCAGTGAATTAATGAGTTTTATTGAAGAAAATAGCGCCATTGTTGACAAACAGCAATTATTAGATATGTATCATCAAGCAGTGAATGACGCACCTTATAGTTTCTTCTACGTGAATATGAATGCTAAGAATGTGAATGACATGTTTTTTCTCCGTTTTGAACAGGCATTTCAAATTACAAATGATGAATAAAGATATTCTAATTTAATATAATATAATAATATGCCAATGAAACTATGTAGATGTGGTGGATTTTATCGTAGAGGTAATTACAATTTTCATACTAATTCTTGGATACATAAACTTTATAAAGTGTTAAAAAGACGACCAACAGACGAGGAATTATTAAGATTTCAAAATAATTTTGTTGATGAAGAAGATTTAATAGATGATATGTGTAGCAACGCCTCAACAAAATTACCCGAAAGTGAAATGACAGATTATGATAGTAATTAATAATATTAATGTATGTTAATATTATCAATTTAGAATAAAGAATAGCTACATAAATTTAAGGCAGGAAATTTATAATATGTTTTATCTTTTTTACATTCATTAACTTTTTCTAAGTTTATTTATTATTGCTTTCAATGAATTTATTTGTAGAATATCAATTCTTGACATTTCACTTATCGTATTTACATCTATATCTTTTATTACTTTAATAGCCTCTTCATCATCAATTTCTACTGGTTTTGATTTACTTGAACCCATTATATATAATATTATTTAGATTTTAATTTTTCAAAATTATATTTTTGTTTTTCTTCTCCGTCTTCTTCTTCTTCGTCTTCAGTTGGTGCTGGTATTTCTGTTGGACTTTCAGATGAAGAACTATGAACAGTAATAGGTGGCGAACTATGAACACTAATAGCTTCATTTGATGAATTGCTACTGCTACCTTGTGCATTTCCTGCTGTTATTTGATTAACTAAATCTGCGATATTTATTGTTGTTGCAATTGCGCTATGTGATAAGTTTAATATTATATCTGCTACTGTAGCGCCGTTGTGTAGCATTATTTCTATCATTTTTGTCAGTTTGAACTTCTTTTCTTCTTCATCGCTGTCCTCCTCGTCTGGTGGTTTCTTTGGCGGTGGTTCTGGTGGTTTGTTGTTGTCAAGCATTGTAGTAAAGGCTGACACCATTGCGTCGCGTTGGTTTTTCAGGGTTTGTGTTGCTTGCGTTCTTGTTGGTTCATGTCTTTTGTATGCGTTGTGCCAAAAGTTTTTAAGCATTATTTTAAACATATTGTCTTGGTTTTCCTTTACCTTAAACGCTTCAAATGTCATATTTAATTGCTGATTTGCATCATTGTATAACTTTTCGTCAGTCTCTCTGGTTTCTGTTGCAATTGTATCTGTATTGGTTGCAATGTCAATAAATTCTCTCGGTATGCCTTTTTTCATCATTTTCGGTGGTTGTATTGTTGTTGGTGTGTTTGGTTTTGTTAGGTTATGTATTGAAAAACTGTCGTCGAAATCATAATTATCATTGAACTTCTGCTTCTTTCTTTTCAGTATATTTTTAGTTAATATTATCATTATTATTATTTATATTTTTATTTCTTACCTTTACCCTTAAAACTTGCCTTGAGTTCTTCTATTCTACCTTTGCTTAAATTTGCTATCCATCCGCCATTATCAATAGTGTCTAAAATCATATCCACTAAATATTCTTTGTATGTTCTCGCCTTGCCTCTTCCCTTTTGTTTCAATTCTTCTTGTATTTCGCTTTCTTCTGGCACTTGAATTCCTCTTAAATAAAACTGAAATTTAATATCATTTACTGTTAAATTAGGGTTGTCTTTCCAGCAAGCGGGACTAATAGTATTATCTATTGTTGTTTTAAATACTGGCGTCGTTGGCAATGGTGGTGGTTGTTGGGCTGTTGAACTTGATGCTCCTGTTGCTTGTTGAACTGATGTCGCGTGCAAATTGTCATCTACTGCTCGAGGTGATAGTTCAACATCTTCTACGCGCATCGTTTGCTGGTCGTCTGCTACTGCTCCACCTGCTGGCGCTTGTCGTGGTTCTGTTGGTGCTGATTGTTTGTTTGTCACCATTCTATGAAATAGTGTCCCGCCCATCTCTCTTAAATTTGATGCCATCACCCTGCCTACTTCTTCCGCTTTCCGCTTTGTTGCAGTTGCTATATCTTGTAATTGTGTATCTACAATTGCCTCGTGTTGTCTTGTCGTTTGTTGTGGTGTTGAAAAATCATATTCGTCTGCTATTGCTTGGTCGTTTGTATGCTGTGGTGTATCTGTATCCATCTTATGAACTGCATATGTGTGTCCGTTTCTGTGTGCTTCCCGTCTCATCATTATCTCTCTCATTTGCCTGTCTAATATTCTCATTTGTTGGTCTTTCAATAATTCCAAATGGTCGCTCCCGTCAAAAAAACTACCCTGAGGACTTGATTTAAAAAATGTAGCGTCTCTATTAGGTAGTTTTCCTGTTAATTGTTCGTTCTCGCCTATTAAATTAGCGATTTCTTCATAAGTAGGTCGTCGTTTCAATCCAAATTTTGCATATGGATTTATTAATTCTAAACTTTGGGTTGGTGCCATATTGATATAATATTAATTAGAAAATATTGTTAATAATATTTTTGTGAAACATATTATTAATAATAAGTTGTTATTGTTAATAATATTTTTGTGAAAAATATTATTAATCTATATCAATATATTTTAAGTAAATATTAACTTTTTTGTATCTTCATACCATTTATTTAAATGTTCTTTTGTTGCGTGTGGTAAGTTAGGACGATATAATTCGCCCATCATTCTATCCAGCTCATTTACATAGTTTGCTCTCTTGTTTCCTTCGTCAATCTTTTTCCTTAATGCTACTGATGCTTCTTGTGAATTTCTTAATTTCATTTGTTCATGTAGGTGTTTTAGATATTCTGTATCTTTTAGATCAAATGGACTATATTTAATTTGTGAGGATTGTAAAAATACTTTACCTTTATTTTTCTTATTATTTATTTTGTGGAATTTATACATTATATATTTATCATAGATTTTAATTTTAATCATAGAGCACAGATCCGCTTTCCCTGAATTCCAGAACAGACTCCGAAATCATATGCACAAATAATTCTCGCACATCTTCATTATCTGTCAGTGCTCTGTTACTTCCTTTTAGTTTAAAAACGAGTAAGCCTCCTTGTTTCGTATTCTGGCCTGTAAAATTAGTGTCCGCCATCTTTTCAAATGAAATCCCGATAACGAACTTGTCTTCTCTGTAGCGTTTATATGAAATGCTAAAGGCGTCTTGGTCAGGGTTCAAATAGTGTAATGTTCTTCGGAGGTAGTAGGCACTCTCGGCGAGGCTCTGGCATTCAAACTCTGGATATTTCTTATTATTAATTTGTAATTGCCACGTTAAATTTAAATCTTTATCTTGAAAGCCTTTACTTTGGAATCGCTCACGATCAGCGCCATCTGGATTAGGACCGTCAAAGATTCTTGAATTAATCATAGGATTGTAAAAGTAATTCCATCGCTTGTAAATATAATTATCGTGTCTGTAGTAATTATTATTATCAGCATCTACACCTGCTCTTGGTGTGCGATACAATGTAATGAAACAACCATTTAATTTAGAAGCGGATTTAACAATGTTCATATTAATTTCATTTCCTCCCGCGTTGAATGATTGTGTCATAGTGTGATACATTGGAAATACCAATTTCAAACTTTGACCTTCTAACAAATGTTTCACTATATTATTGTTGACCGTGTTGTCCAATTGAATTACCTCAGCTCTAATGATTACGTTATTCAATTCCCACTGTGTTGAGGTGTCTCCAGTTGTGAAATAATAACCCTTGGCATCATTTTGAGTGTTGGCATCGGTTACGGTAAAAGGCGTAACTACTGGTATATGTTCATCTGATACAATTGTAAATTCCAGTTCAAGTGGAGCATAACGAAGAGGTAAATAATAATTGCTTTCTAACAATCCGCATACTGGTTTATGCCCTAATCTCATATAACTGCCACCAGGAATTCCTGCAACTGAATGGCGAGTATATCGCGATGTTAAGTCTCCCCAATTGTTATGGTCTTTTGTAGTTGAAACTGCAACTGCCTCAGGGTCGGCAGTGGGATTGGTTCGTGTATTGACATCAATAAATTCTGCCAATCCAGTAGCATATGAGTGTCGCCAGTCATCATCCCAACGAGGATTAGCGCCACCTTCTAAATCGTCCATATCTCTGGCATCTTGACTTTTAAAGGAATTATACAATTCACAATGCCTATTGTATTCAATAATATCCTGAACCTGTTGTCCTCCAACAGTGCATCTGTAACGACTGAAGAAGGATGATAAATTACCTAACGGTCGTAAAAAATGACTTCGTGTTCCGTCGGTGTTTTCAAGATTTGCAAATAAACGAATACTTGATAAATCAATATATGTGTTGTCTTCACCTGTTATATGAAATCTAATATTTTTGTTTCCTGCATTTGGATTATAGACATTGCTACCTGATGGAAAATAATTAACGTGTCGTCGGTCTGTGATATATTGTGCTGTTTCTGGAAGTCCAAAATTTAGCGAGTTAATCATTGTAGTTTCTGATTCGGCGATTATATTATCCATTACTTATATATGATAAACTTAGATTTTATTTTTTTATTTTTATATTTTTCTTATGTGAAAGCATTGTAGTAGAATTATTTGAAGTTGTATTTTTTATAGTATTTATTAAATAATTGTTTTTTGTATCAACTATATCTTTTATAGTATCATAATCTAAATTCTTATATTGTTTATCGTATTTTGACGGTTCTTTTGTCAGTTTCTTCTCTAATGGAATTTTGTTTTGCTTGTCTTTATTTCTATACATATTATTATTAATATTATTGATATTTTATTGTTCTGGTGTTGAATTAGGATTAAAGCCTGTGTCTATATTCGTAGTAGGATTTATGCTTGTAAGCCCCTGCCCTTCCCAATTTCGATAACCGTGTTTATCTAATAAGTTAGGGCTTTCTATTTCTCCTGTTATTGCCGCGTCATCAAACATTGCTATAGGATCGCCGCGATTTCTAAATCGTAAGTATCGCGGGTTTTTCTGTTGATTACTTCCTGATACAAAAGGTGATGAATAAACAGTAGTAGCATATTTGTTTCCGTGTCTATTGTTAATTTCTTGTGCAACAGCCGAGCCGAGGGAATGGGACACAATTCTATCGACATCTGGATTTTTCCTTAATTCCTCCATTGCATCACTATATCTTTCACTTAATTGAACATTATGAGTAGGAATAAAAAACAAATCTGCAATGACGTCATTGACTTTGTGGCCTAGTCCTGTTTTAGCGCCAGTGCCACCAATATACAAAGTATTTCCTATTCTTGTTATTCCATTTACATTTGAATACGCAGCGTCTAAACCTTTAACATCATCAATTTTATTTTTATTTTGAACATTGATTTCTTCGGCATAACGTGTTTTATGTTTCGTTATTTGCTTATCAAAATGTTTATTGAAACCTCCTATTTTGTCTTCCAATTTCTTTTTATGGTTAAAAAATACATCTTCTATTAAATCCTTACCTGCAGTATATGCTTTATCACTTGCTACGCCTGCCATCATTTGCGTAGGCGTCCTGCCTTCTATAGCACCTAATAATAATTGTCTTCCTATCATATAATAATAATTATATAATAATTTCTAGTGTATATTATATTTATGAGTGACAGATTAACATATAAAAAAATCTATGTTGATAGTGCCTACAGATTACCAGAAAGTAATTCTACCAGCGATTTTATTATAGAACTTGACCAAAACTTTGAAATTCCACCAAGAACAAAAATGTTCGTGACAGAGTGTTCATTCAGCACCCCCTTTTATACGACAGAGAAAGGGTTTTACGAACGCTTTTATATTATGTTGTATAATAGTTCCAATGTCTTATTGAGAAGCACTGCCGTTGATGTATCCGGTGAAATTTATTATGCTAATCAATTATCATACAAAATACAAACGGAATTAAACACGGCATTTAATGATATTGTGCCTGACTTATTCTTAACAGTATATGGACAAAGCGAACGCAAAATGGAACTTAAATTAAATGACCCCCTAACTTACAAAATCAAAATACCTACAGATGAAGAATTAGAAACTTATGTAAATGGCGAATGGAACAGAGGACAGTTTGAATATGACAATTTAAGACCAAAATCTATTAATTATTTATTAAGTAATTATATTGCCTATGATCCTGCGTCATCTTGGTTAAGTGGATACTTTAATTTAGTTCCTTTTCAGAATATATACATAAATTGAGCCAGCAGCCAATTTCAAGTTCAAATTAATCAACAACTTGGCGGAGTTATAACAGATTTTACAGCGCCCATATATGCAGATTTTATTGATGTAGGCGGTAAAAATATTAAGAGACTACACTTTAGAATAACAACTTCAAGAAACGAATTAATTGATTTTCACGGCGTTCCCATTTCTTTTAGCATTCTCTTTCAATTAGATAACTATATTAAAAATATCAAATTAATAATATTAAACATATCAAACTAATAATATTAAATTATTAATATTTCTCAATTTGTCCATATAGACAAAATATATAAAACATATAGACAAAATATATAATATATTATATATGTCAGAAGTCGAACCTGAAATTACTAATACAATTGAAGCAGACGCACCAGTAAATGAATTACCACCAATTGAAGAAGAAGAAGCACCAAAGGCAGAACCAACAATAGAACCAACACAAGAAATAAAACCTGTAGAACCTCTTAAAAACAACTCAAAAACTCAAGCGCGTAATGAAAAGAAAATAACCTGTCCAAAATGTGCCAAAACTTTAACATTAAAATCTTACAGATACAGTCATGAACGCAATTGCCAAGGACCATTAGAAACTAAGCCTATAAAACCTAAACCAAAAGCAGTTCCGATAGCAAAACCCCAAAAGGTAGAATACAACGAAGTAGCGCACCGCGAAGAAGAGCAACGTATTCCGCAACAACAGCAACAAAATAATATAATAGCGAACACCCCGCCCCCAAGAAGAACGCAACCACAACCGCCTCCAAACCCGCTACACAATATAGCACAGCATTACCAATTATTGCAAAATGAATATTTAAGACAGAAGCAAGAAAAATATAATGCATTAAATAAAATATATTTGGTTCAAGAGGAAAGAAAAGATAAAATATAATTATTATATAACCTACTATATAATAATTATGTTTTCAACATTATCACTGGACGGCTCAAGTAGAATTGTAGCAAGTGAATTAGTATTAATAAATTCAACAGAACCATCAACATTAAGCAGTGTTTATGCTACAAAACAAGAATTAGCAGACACAGCAGGATCATTAGGTGGAGGTTATACAATTGAAGAAGTTGATGCTCTTATTTTAGCACAGAAAAATAAGATAGATGCCAATATTTTAGATATTACTGAATTAAACGCAACATCAACAACTATGTTTAATGAACAAGTAAATCAAAACGCAACAATTACAAGCAACTTTAATAATATAACAGCACACGGATTAACCATAACTTCAATACTACCGACTATATCAGCAAATACAATTAAACTTGATTCTAATTTTGATAATATTAGTTCAAATAGTTCACTAATAACAGGACACAATAATACATTAGCATCGCATTTAGTAGTATTAACAACACATGATAGCAACATCGCAACAAATACAAACGGAATAGCAATATTAAATAACACTGTAGGCAGTAATATGACATTTGTTAATAGTCATCAAAACACTGTTACCTCTCATATATCATTAATTGACACAAATATTAATAACATAACAGGACACGGAAACACAATAACAACCATTCTTACAGATATAGCAGATTTACAAGCAGGAGCGGGCGCTTCTTGGACTACAGCCGAAAAAACAACTATTCAAGCAGATGTATCAACATTATATACAAACGATACTAATTTATTCAATACAAATACCGCGTACAGCAATACATTTGCCTCAATCGTATCAGACAACACGACACAAGATTTATTAATAACTCAAAATTCAAATACGATTAATAGTTTAATATCAGCAGATTTACAAAAGTTAGATAAAACAATCACAACTGCGCAAACGGTAAACTCTCCATTAATACTTAGTTTAACAGATAATACTAATCCAATTTTTAGAATTCAAGATGCTGTAAGTAACCAACGCTTAGAATTTAAAAGAGGTTGTCAGTTAGACTCTTACCAGGGGTTAGAAGGCGCTACTCCTTATAGATTATGGTTAGGATGGAATACAGGCGATGTCATTATTGGAAGACCTAATAATGCTTCAAGAATTACAATTAATGGTAATGTTCATACTTCATACAATTTTGCTCAAGCACATGGAACATCATATTTTGAAGGTGCTGTTTATATGAAAGGTAATTTATATGTAAATAATGATTTCTCAACAGATATTAAAACTAAAATTGATAATTTGGACAATGCGTTAACTCCATATTTAGAAACATACCCCATCTTCAACCGAGGGCTTTTATGTCCATCATCCTAATTTTGTAGCGTGTAGTATTGGCGATATTACAAATTCTTCTAACCAATATTTTATGTGCGACGGTGCTGTATCAAAAACCATATTCAATAAACCAGTTGATGTATTAGGTGATGTATATACAAATGGCGATTTAACAATGGTTTCTGGTAAAAAGATTGAAGTCAATCAAGTTCAGTCTGTATCAGGAAATACTTTATTATTACAAAATTCACCGAGTGGCAATGTTCAATTTGGCAACACATCAAAACTAATAATTGATAATGCTGAAATGTATGTCGATACAAATGATTTAATAATTAGGAATAGCAACACTTCAAACTCTATTAATTTGGTTGTTGGATTATCTGCAACATATGCTGATAATAAAATTATTTTGAATAGTGGAAGTAATAGCGAATTACGAGGCGATTGGACTATTGACGGCGATATGACTTTTGGAATTGCTCATAAAATCAATTTGAGACATTTAAATAGTGATGCTGTTTTAAGATTAGAAGCATCAACAACTATTGATAGTTATATTGATGGCACTAAATATTTACAATTGGATGATACTCAATTTTCATCATTTAACGGATTTAATTTAAGTAGCGATAAGAGACTGAAAGATAATATAGAAGATGTAGAAGATGATACTGTAAATATGGTAAAAAACATTAAGATTAAAACATTTGTTAAGAATCAAAAAACCAGAAAAACTGAATTAGGATGGATTGCTCAAGATGTTCAACAATACACAAATCCGAAATATAATATTGTAAATGATTCGGGAGAATACTTAACGATGTGTTATGATCGTATGGCTTGTATTAGTTGGGATGCTTTATCAAAACTAATCGATCGTGTAGAGTATTTGGAAAATGAAGTTTTTAAAAAGAAAAAGAAAAAAGACAAGTCTAAATAATATAATATGATCCAAGACATGGAGAAACGATTTAGAATTAAAATTATTAAAAAATGATTAATTTAATCATAATCAATGATTAAATAAACCAATTATTCTACACCACTCGGCATTTTCAGCCCGTAATCTTCAAATTTGTATTTTCTTGGGAAGCCAGTTTTTTGTTTTGGTTTTTGTTCTTCGGGTGCCATTTCAATGCCACTCTCTTTAATCATTTTATCTAATCTTTTTCTATGTGCGGTGTTTAGAGCATTTTGCCTTTTTTTGGCTTTGTATGCTTCATCGTCTCTGACTTTATAATAATAGAGTCGGTTGTAATACGCCAGCATTGTTTTTATTTCTTCCAGTGTCAAGTCGTCGGGGTGTTTGTCTGTGATCATTACTATAATATTATATGTAACATTTCTTTAAGACATTTTATAGGAAATTAATTTAAATATGAATTCTTCCCTAAATTACACCTAAAGAAAAAATAATATTAATAATTAATATCTAAATTACATTATGTCATTGTCAAAAACTATAAGAAATAACATCAGGTCATTAAATTCAAGAATTGATAGGTTGGCAGGCGATACCAAGGAAAAAGCCACCGAATTGAGAGATCTATATGAACAGCGAAAAATTGCACAGTTTAGCACCGCATCAACTATTATTGATGGGTTTATCAATGCCACCACCCCAAAGGAAAAAAAGAAATGGGACAAAAAATACGACGATGTGATCCAAAACAACCGTATAAATCTACCGTTGAATGTTAGGATGAAACGAAGCACTGTAACTAACATTGTAAAGCAGTCTAAGGCGAACGATGAATCGTGGACATTAGACGTCATGCTTTACCGCGAAGGTGCTAGGGAAGGTGACAACAAAAAGCCGGCTTTCACATACAAAACAGTTGTACAAACCAATGATTATGATCTATTCAGAAAGTTCATTATAACACTCGCCCAAGATCCAGAGTTTGAAACAATGCTAAATATTATGGGTGGGTATGTTGGCGTTGATCAGAAAAAAACAATCGAGCTCAACAAGAAGAAGAGGTTAACCAAGAAGACTAACGCTGTGGCTTACAACGTAGAGACGGGGTATATCGGTGCCTTGAAGATCTTGAGAGCCAGAAAGGTGGAAGGTGGACAGCCTAGTAATCCACGACAAGCCAACCTGAGAAGATCGGAAAACATCAGTATGTATAATACTTACATGTATACCGAGTTGGATACATCGAAAGAAACATTTATGGAAGCAATCCAGAAAGGTAATTATGTAGATAATCAATGTTGGTTGAATACACTCACTGATTATTATAAAGATACCCTAATGAACAACAAGAAGAAAGAACCAATGTCGCGAGGGATGATACTAAAACTAATAAATAAAACAGAACAGGAATTCACAGAGTCGGGGGCGTCAATTGATGACATGATCCCGGTATTTATAAAATACAGAATGCGAGTGAGAATAATAGACCAACTGGGCAAAATCATTTATTCTTATTCGCCAGAGATGTTTGACCGCAACATCAGAGCCTTTTATGCAATGGTCAAAAATAATCATATCTACACACTGAATAATAATATTAAAAGATTGGAACAGAGACAAAATACTGATGATGCATTTGTAGTAAGGGCACGCCCCGACTATCATATAAGTGATAGAGAGAAGCCATCGATTTGCAAAATGTTTTCTACTATTGATGACATTTTTGAAATGGTTAAGGCAACAATTGCGAACAGAACCGACAAACAGGAAAAGAACTTTTTAGATTTAGTTCATAGAGAGAATGATCTAAATAAACTATTTTGCGATTTCAAAAATATCGGGTATGAATGCAGGATTGTTCACAAAGCAGGGACTATTTCAGAATTGAGGGCGGACTTCAATAATGTATATCTAAGTATTAGGTCACAGAGTCTGATAGACGATCAGATCAATAGTGACATCACGGTAGACAGAGAAACCGTTTACAACAATATGACTGAAGCAATGTTTACATTCAAAAAGAAATTATTCAATCCAAATCACAAGTCTTATTACAGTCCTACCGATATACAAGTTTTAAATAATTATAGAACCATCGTCCCACAAGGCGAGTTATTCAAGGGCTTGGATAAATTGGATGTTCCAAAACAGGAGATCGACATGAACAAAGCGTTTACAGATGCATTTAATACGATTACCAGAATCGGAGTTTTTAATCAGTTTGATAATTGGAAAGCTTATAATAGTAAATGTAAGATCAAGGATGTAAATATATATTTGGTAAAAGCAGAACTGACACATCGCAATCTGTTTTTTAATAATGATACTAATATAGTTTATGGTATGTTTCTTAAGCATTTTATGCCACTTGTTGCATCTGGCGAGTTGTCCATTACTCACTACAAACAGCCACATTTCATTCCACAAGGTAGATAATAAAATGTTGGTTGAGGAACTCTGGGGAAAGCGAATAAGCGAAAATATTGAAGAAGACAAGGCAATTAAAAAAATAATAGCCAACTCGATTTTTGGCTTGTTGGAAAAAAGTAAGAACAGCAGTCAGAGATCATTCGTTTTTAATGATCTCAATGAGGCGATCAGCCTTCAGGCAGATGCAGGGGGGAAGTTAAACATGATGAGCAGGAATACTGCCAAGTGGGTTGAGGAATATGATGATAATGGCATGTGGTGCCGTGATAGAGAAGTATCTGAACAAAACGACAATTTATATTATATTCTGAATGTGGTTGATAGGTGCGAGTTGTCCAATGGGTTTCGTTTTATTAAAGAAATGCTATTGCAGTATCATAATTTCAAAATGCAATGCGCATATCAAAAATTGACAGAGAACAATGTTAAGGTATTGAGTGTCAAATGCGACGCTTTTGTCGTGGACTGTTCGGGTTTTAATAAGTTTGGTTTGAGAAAGACTCAGCAGTTGCTAGATTTTCACGATGGGATCGGTGGGTGGAAATTAGCCAAGACTCACGATGAGATCCATCATGCAGGAAAGCAGTTGTATGAACAGAAGAAGTGTGAATATGTTGAGATCCCGATTGTCAAAAGTAAGAGAGTTAACATCATTAATGAGTATGATGAAAATGAATTGGTTGAACTTGTTGAGAAATATAGGTGCTTGATGATTAAGGCAAAATTCGCAGGAGCGGGGAAGTCCACCATCTGCAAGAACATGGAGAGACTCAAGGGTTATAAAGTGTTGTTCGTGGTTCCTACCAATAATCTGGGTTTGGAGTGCGAAGTGGAAAGCGTCACTGTAAATAAATTCTTCGGTATAGCAGTCAATGACGACAAGCTAGATAAATACGATCATTCGATGTTTGATGTCATTGTGTTTGACGAGATTTGTTTTAATAATACCTTTGTATTGGCAAAAATCAAGGGCTTCGTTGAGCAGTTCAAGGACAGTAAAATAATGTTGGCAACCGGTGACGCCAAGCAGTTGAGCCCCATAAAAGCACTGACTAACACTAAGAAACACGAGATTTATATGAATGAATGTATTGACAGCATTTTTCCTCATCATTTGTTTTTGGAAGAGTGCAAGCGATTGAAGACTCAGGAGGACAAGGATAAACTTAAAAGTATTTATGCCGACATCTTTGAGCATGAGTTGTCTCTACATGATGTCATCAATAAGTATTTTAAATATACCGATGACATCACAGGAACAGAAAGCAATGTCGCATATTTAAATAACACTTGTAGAGAGGTTTCAAGGCAGATCAGGAAACGACAGGGCAAACAAAATGAGTTTGAAGTCGGCGAGATCATGATATGCAGAGAGTATAGGAAGACAAAAACCTATAAGTTAAATGTGAATTTTAGGTATGAGATAATTAATATTTCCGATCCTTGGATTACCATTGCTAATATCAAAACACGAGAAGAGATTACATTACATATTGGTATCTTGAGAAGTCATTTTATCTTTGCCTTCTGTTATACTTGTCATTCTGTTCAGGGGTGTTCCATTGATGACGATGTCACCATTTTTGATTGGAACCATCATCTGATAACTCGCGAGTGGCTTTGGACGGGGATCACACGGGCAAGGGATTTAAACAGAGTAAAATTTTACAAATACAGTAGTGATTTAAATGAAGAGTTTAACGCAAAATGCATTATGAATTATTTTGATAGAAAGGTGTTAGCATACAAGGAACAGGATCGTAAAAATGGCTTTTGTATTCCAAAAGAAAATTATGTAGATGCCGAATGGTTGAAGGACAACGTCAATGGCAAGTGTGCCAACTGTGGCTGTGGTTTCGTGTTGTCAATGGATTCTGGCAATATAAATTCTAATCTGACTTGTCAAAGGTTATGTAATGATCTTCCCCATACAAAGGATAATGTCATTGCCTTCTGTGCTTCTTGTAATAGATGCTTCAGTGATAAAATAACATATTGATATTTATTTTATAGTATTATATATATGAGTGAAAAAGACAAGATAATCAGTGAGGTCTACTACGATCAGGCTGGGTTTGGTAGCATCGCCACCACTTACAAAGATGCAAAAAAGAAAGATGCATCCATAACAATGCAAGATGTCAAGGAGTGGTTTCAAGAGAACGTGGAACGGAAAAAACAACTGTCTGGATACAATTCGTTTATTGCCCCTGATATCAACTTTGAATATCAATTGGATCTGTTTTTTATATCAAAAATGATTTAGATAATCAAAAATATAGGATAGGCTTATTGCTTATTGATGTATTTTCCCGCAAAGCCGTGGTGGTGCCTATTGCATCCAAGCAACCTGCCGACATCACGGCTGGGATCATGGAGGCATTAAACAAAATGGGAGGGAAACCCAAATTAATTTATTCGGATGACGAGGGGAGTCTCAATACCCAAGATCTTGTTGATTTTTTCAAGGACGAAGGGATCCAAAACTATAAAACACGAGGGCACCCCCATTTCGCCGAGCGTTTCATTCGCACGTTCAAGGACATGCTTTTCAAGAGGGTTGATGCAGACGAGAAAAAGGGAAAGGTTAATATACAATGGGTTGATTATATCCCCGAGATCATGCTGACATACAACAGTAAAATGGTTCATTCTGCCCACGATATGACTCCAAACGATGCCCACAAAAAGGGAAACCATCTTGAGGTCAAGATGAAGCTTGAGATGAACAGAATCAAAACCCGTAAATATCCCCCTGTTAGGGTTGGCGATGAGGTCAAAATATACCGCAAAAAAGGGATTTCCGAGAAAGAAAGAACGAGCTCATGGAGCAGTGTCAAATACAAGGTTTCAAGGGTTGAAAAAAAAACTTGGTCAAGATTATTATTCTGTTGAAGGGATGAACCGCCCCTACTTGAGGTCAGAGATTCTGAAGGTTTGAAAAAATAATATCTAAACCGGTCTATTAGCCGATGAATCTATTAGAACTGTTTAGTGGGACAGGGTCGGTCGGTCGCATCGCCCGCGATCTGGGGTTCAATGTCATTTCATTGGATTTGAAAAATGCTGATATAAATACTGATATTTTGAAATGGGATTATAAACAATTTGATAGGAACCATTTTGATTTTATTTGGAGTAGTCCCCCATGCACTGAATATAGCAAAGCAAAAACTAGGGGAATTAGGAATATTGAATATGCTAATAGTATAGTTTTAAAAACTATTGAAATTATCAAATATTTTAATCCTAAATATTTTGTAATCGAAAATCCCCAAACTGGATTATTAAAAATCAGGAGTTTATGGATGAGTTTGATTTTAAAGATGTAGATTATTGTAAATATGGAATGCCTTACAGAAAACGCACTAGGCTCTGGAATAACATTACAACATGGAAACCTAGAGATTTATGTAAAAAGGATTGTGGCAACATCAGGAATAATAAACATATTGAAACTGCGCAGAGACTGCCAAATGAAAACAAGGAAAAATGGGGAGACAATCCAAAAATACATAAGCAGGAAGACCTATATAAAATACCTAGTAGTTTAATCAGTGAAATTTTGGTGAGTTTGGTTGGTTAAATAATTTGAGGCTGAAAAGCCCCTTTTTAACATACACCGCTTTTGGTGTATGCGTACACCGCTTTTGGTGTATGCGTACACCGCTTTTGGTGTATGCGTACACCGCTTTTGGTGTATGGTGTTTGTCCCTTTTTGGACAGCTCCAAATGCAAGGTTTGTGCTCTTTCAGGGAGACAATCAACAGATGTAGATTACATATTTGAAGATTTATTACCTGATTATTATTTTAATCCTTCTATAGTTACAACATGTAAGATCTTATATGTTGTAATTTTAGTTTAATTTTCCCGTATAAGCCGTGGGGGTGCTTTCCTACCTAGGCCTTTCCCATCCGCATATTGCCATCCAATGTCACACAGATTATTTTCAAGATTTGGGTTAACGGTTTTAATTCTCCCTTTCCATTGGTTAACCACTTTTCGGGGAGTGATAATCGACAATGTGTTATTTGGATGGGAAAGGTTGGGTTTATTCATTTTTTAGGTATGTAATCTTGAAAGATCATTTAAGGAAATGTATTCATAACATAGTATGGAGAATTCAGAGTGTAGCAGTTGTAGAGTCAATAAACCAATTACTGAATTTAACGGGTTCAAGACATGTAATAAATGTAGAGCGAAGAAGCGAGAGAGGACAGCGAATAATGGATATTTGTATTGTCATGTTTGTGAAAGAAGAGTGAACCCAGAGATTTGGGATTTCCACTTGGTTGGAGGTTGTCACCAAGACAATATGCTCAAACATCTCAAGGCAGATTATCAGAGATTAGTTGAAGAAGCACCTACACAAGAATTCAAGGACAAATATTTTCAAGAAGGTCAAGAGAGGATACAGGAACTCAAAATGACAATGCCTTTGTATAATCCAGCTTTGAGAAGAAAGAAAGTTGTTCAGGGGAATTTTGACGAATTGGGCTAAAAAATGAAGTTAATCATTAGAATATTATTTTTCTAATGATTAACTTAGAGGGTTGTTCAATTTGGTGGTTTTGAATGGTGTAATTTGATAGGTGTATTTAAAAAGTGCTTGAAAGTGTGGGGGGGGGGGTAGGACAATGCGGACGGGAGAGGCCAACTCTAACTCTTTCTGGGGCCTTTGTCATCCCAAAGACCAGCCGTGTGAAGGACTGCCCGAAACTTGGCTGCCCGAACTGATCCCCTGCTAAAAGTTTCGGCTTTTAGTGGGTTGAATGGAAAAAACACTCAACCAACTAAAAAGCTCAAAAGCTAAGGGACCGGATGGCTGGCTTCGCCTCCAAGAGTATACTTCATGTCCCCTTTTGCACCCGACTACCACTAAACCAACTAAAAAGCGAAAACAACAAAGTCTGACAAACGGATGATTCGCGATCCGAAAACGGCCACCGGCCTGAGGTATAGAACTGGGGGTTGAAGCGCACCTGGCCCTTGCCGGTGGTCATCAGCCGCGCCAGCGGGGGCTCGTGGGGGTAGTTGGGCTTCGCGTAGATCATAAAGTGGAACAGCCCCAGCTCGTAGGGAGTGCCCTCGGGGCCCTGAAAGGTCAAGAATTGTTTCGACACGCGGATGGTCGCGGAATACAAAAAAAACACAGCACCCTTCAGCAACCCAACGGAATGATTTGATTCCAGGCCCATTTTTTTCGGCACGAAAAACCTGCAGAGTACTGTGGGTGGTTGGGGACATCCAGAAAAAAAAGGCTGAAAGCCAGCCTCTACCAAGTTTGGGCCGAGGTTTGAGGTGCTTTTCCCCGCGCTGCTTGTGATTTGGGGTTTTGACTTTGCATGAGTGTTAAAGGTCATTTTTGTTCGGCACGGGGAGAACCTGCAGAGTACTTTGGGTGGTTGGGAAATCCAAACGCACCACCCTTCAGAAACCCAACATACTGATGCTTCCCAACGTAACTACCAAACAAACGTTATGGCTACCTCCATGGTTTCAAAGTGGTGTAAAATGGATTTCATCCATCATGGCGGGGTGTCCAAGGATGGAAGTAATAAACACATGTTAGAAGACCGTCCTTTTTCCCCTCCCCGACGGCCAAAAGAAAAAGGACTGCTTAGGGATCCACAAGGTTTGTTCAAGAAAAAACCCTAAGACTAAGATCTGGTCAACACAAACAAATATACAATAGCAAATGAACCAAACAAGCAATTTCGATTTACAAACAAGCTATTGCCGCTAGGTGTGCCCATATCGATTTCCTTTTTCTAGTCTTGCGGAAGCCAATTGCTTGTCACATTGTGTGGAACGCCCATGTTGGACAAGCTTGTAAAGGGTGCCCCCCTTCAAGGCAAAAGTGGAGGCTGAAAAGGGGGAGGAAAAGGCTGGAAAAGGCTTGAAGCAGAAGGCTGGGGAGGACAGGAGCAGCCCGACCATTCAGGAGCAAGGGCAAGGACCCTTTAAAACTGTTTTTTTGCTGCACCTCGTCGACCTTCAGGCGGGGTTAGGGGGGGGGGGGGGGGCAATCAGGGGTAGTCATTAACTTTTTCAGGTTGGTTTCAAGGAACACTGAGCGAAAAAAAACACAAGCGTTCGGGCTCCGTACAGATTCAGAGCGAGAACAAGGGAAGATCCCGATGTCTGTGTGTGTGTCTTTAGCCAAACTTCTTGGATACCTGGAGTCTCCGTGACCCTTAAATGGGCTTATTACCCCAAAAGAAAGGGGTCATGACCCCATTGTTTAAGGGTCATGGAGACTCCAGGTACCAGTAATTGATTGACACACAAAGCATGTCATAGCTCCCTACACACTCTTTGGCTTACATGGCCTCGCCAGTTTCTGGCTGACCTTGCCTCTGCCCAGATGTAAGTGGTACCAGTAACCATTCTCATTAAGGGGTCATAACCGAATTGCTTAAGGTCATGGAGACTCTAGCTCAGTTGTTCAGTGACCCTGGAAAGAAAAGGGAACCCTTTTTTGGGAAGACCATTTTAGTGGGGCAGCCACCAAGAAGTAAGTTGGAAAAAGGGAGCCACTCAACTGAGCTAGGTACCAGTACAATGGCCAAGCCCAAGTGACTCCAGTGCGAAACGATCCGACGATCCGGGAGTTTGCAAAGGAGACGTCTCCTTTGCCTGCAATAAAGCGTGCACCAGCGTGGCGATGTTCTCATCGGGACAGACGAAGGCCCCGGGCAACGGCTCCTTCTTCAGCTCTGCCACCTGCGAAGCGTCGCTCGGAAGTTCAGCGCGCTTTCTGACCCCTGGTGGAACATCCGACCTTCTTTTTTGTGATACCCAAACTTCCATTTGGTTAAGACCCCTGGACAAATTATAAAACAGGAAAACAAATCCAGTAGTGATAGGTTCCCTTTACAACCAACAGGGAAACATAAAACTATGCTTAAGCAAATGGAAGAAAATGGTGGATTCACATGACTGCCTCGTCACAAAACAAATCGAGGCGCCCTTGGTATCA